>CM072814.1:14987476-15587476 GCA_036937905.1 Salvia rosmarinus
GTAAGAATCTCAAATTCTAGTCGAGAATTCTAGAATTTCAATTACCGGAATTTTAATTTTTTGTCCTTACTGTTTTTATATTAATGTAATTCTCTAATATTTTGGAAAATAAGAAAATCATACTGCTCGATGTTCAAACAGGATACTTGGAAGCAGTAGGAGGGAGGAATTTTTTTATTGAGGCGATTATTTATTATTTTAAAGATAATAAAATATAATTTTAAAATAAAATTAAAAATAATAATAATTTAAATAATATATAATATTATTTGAATAGAGTAATTATTAAGTATTAAATTCTTTCATTATATTTTAATATCTTACAAAGATAAAATAATAAGATTCACTAACAAATAACTAAACAATCAATCAATAATAGTTGTAAATAAAACTTATATTGATCATATTAATTAACATATAAACTTATTAAAATTTAAATAAATATCATGTATGATTGTTAGAATAAGTTTATCATAATTTTTTAAATTGAATTGATCATAGTTGCATATATCTTTTGTTTTTATTAATATAAATAAATTATAGAATAAAGAAAAGAAAGAAAGAGCGTAAAGGTATAGAAAAGGGAAAAATAAAAGAAATTGAGAAAATGAAAAAATAGCAAAATTGAGAAAGGAAAAAGAATTGGGTCTTGAAAGGAAAAAGAAAAAATAAAGAGAAATGGAAAAGGAAAAAAATAGCAAAGTGAGAAAATGAATAGAAGAGGAAGGAGAAAGAGGCGGCAAGGATTAGAACAATGACGATGGATAAATCTAGAGACTCTTTCCCAAGCTGCTGTAGTAATATTTATGAACTTTTACTATGTATATAATCTAGTAGTTTCCAAAAAAGTTGGGGACATGGGCCATTTGAGAATTATTCTTAAACTCAAATCTTTGCTTGAAAGAATATTTTGCCATAAATAGTGAGAGATGATGTCGGTTCGGAAGAGTTAAGTTGTTGTGTTCATTATCTTTGGAGAAATTTTGCATTGTGACCTTTATAAGTAGTTACCATGCTCTCTTTTGTAGATCGAACCATGATGGTTGCAACCGTTTACTTAATTGGCCTCGCGTATTCTCCGTATCGTGTGTTGCAATCACTTGGGACGTTTACATTCCTAAACCGGTATTCACGAGGTTATGTACACAAGTGTGTACAACATCAAACTTAGGAAAAACAATCTACATCTTGCCAATCTGATGAGACATTGATTCTGATATTTGCATTTGAATGTAATCTTTCGCTGATCGGCTCGAGGAATAATGAATATTATTCGACATTCAAATACCGCAATCAAGCGGATATTTTATTTCGCATATTTCGAGAAGATGAAACCTCCGCTCGACTCATTTGGGATCGATTAGCAAAAAGATTAACAAAAGCATCATGGCGATAACATGAACTATAAGTTGCTCATCTCTTACTTCTTCTACCTCTATATATCGTTATGTGAGCCGCTTGCATGTTAATTTGCGGTATTGTGGTAGAAGCTTAGAATATGTCTCCACAGCCGGGATCCGTGAGTCGAACTCTCTGAGCGTGTTATAACTACTTCAATACTTGAGACTACGCTCGTCTTCATCGAGACTTTTTTTCTTATTCTTCTTCTTTGGCGTATTCTCTATCATCAATGTTTCCTTGATGTCACGTGACCACTAGTTGAAACATAATTCCACGGCGGATCTACATGTTGCGGGCATATGTTGAAGTGTGTCAACCAGACCATCGGATGCTACTTGGTAAGTAAATGATGCATCGAGCGATGTGTTAAGAAGTGTAGTCATGCGTCGGCAGAACATGGTATCTCGAGCGATGTGTATAAACTTCTTGCTCTCTGTTGGGAGGTGTTAGTACTTGAGGTAGTCATCGTCGGCGAACATGGTATCTCGAGCAGATGTGTATAAGCTTCTTACGGTTGGGAGGTGTTGTACATTGTCGTGGTCCAGGTCACGTAGACCTCGGCTAATCATCAACATTGCCTGATCGAGCAGATCATCCGTATTTAAAAGTGATTTGATTATTATATCACTCATTGATTTCGATAAAAATCTGATTAGTAGGTTGTGTTGGAAATCGTGATATATATATATATATATATAAATATATATTATATGTGATCAAGTTTCGGGGAAGCTACTTTGACCGATTTTGAGTCGCGTAACGTTTGATTTTGTGAAATTAAGCGGCATAGGATCGATCTACGTTTCGATAGATGATCGTGGTGTAATCACGTTCTCAAATCGATTCCGTTGAGTGAGAAATAGTGGATCAAAGTTGGTTGCTGGAGTTATGTGATTAAGGGGATAACATGGATTAATTAATCGCTTATCGCATTGATTAATGTACCTTATTAATATGCTATAAGTGGTTGGTGAACATAGTATAATTATGTATGAAGTGATGGTGGAAAGCCCAGCACGCTTGTGTGCCGGCCGCCGTGACACTTGGCGATGCCCGGTGCGGTGGCGATAAGCAGCATTTACGTTTATAGTTGATATTTGAAGATGAGTTTAGCTCGTTTAATGTGCGTTCGTATGTCGATTCTTAATGTTTATCTATTTAGAATCTTTGCTCTTGGGTGTTCTTTTGGTGTTGTGTAGGTCCATATGTTGAAAATCGAAGCAAAGAGCGGCCTTACGAGCCAAAATACACTGTCGCTTTGTTTCTAGCGACCAACCTAGCGGTCGCTAGGCTGACCCAAGCTAATCAGCGAGAACCCGGCGAGATGACCCGCGATCTACGTGCCCTGACCCGGTAGAAAGCTCTTTGGAGCCAATTTCGCGGCCAGTGGCTAGCGACCGCTAGCGGTCGCGAAATCTTCTTGCCGCAAGGAGGCGGCGGCGAGCGTCTTGAGACATACCTAGCTTGATCGACTGGCGATCGCGAGGGTGGTCATGATCGCTCGGCGAAGGAAAGTGGGGTTTGGGGTGTGCTATGTATATGGACGCCCTCCTTCCCCAAGTTCACACACGATTCGAGCCTCTTTTACTCAGGTTTTCATCAGTTTTCAGATTTTTAGCTTTAAACTTCCATCTATTTTCATTCTAGAGTTGATTTATCATTGTTCTTCATTAGTTTCGTTTTGTACCTGTCCAGGGCGTTTCGTCAGGACAATCTTCTAATTTCCGTTTTTTTGAGGTTGGGATTGAGCCCAACGATTGTTCATCGAGCCTTCAATGCGGGTTTCATTTATATAATTTCTATTTTATGGTTAATTAGTATTTTATTCCGTTTATTATATCTGGTGATTTTCGTTTCTAATCACAGGGTTTGCATGATTCGATCCTATATGTTGTGATTCATGTTATCGCTATTTACCTTCAGGGCGTTGATTCATGATTCTTGGTGCTTATTTAAATGTGTTGATTTACGATCAATCTTGATGCATATCTGGTTGTCGAGTTAATTACGTAATTGTATTAATTGTCGTCGATCTCGAATCGTGATCTGAATGAGCTGAGTCGTGGGCCCGAGATAGGATATTGTAGGAAGCATATTCTTGTGATCTATTTGGGTTATCGTTTTCACCTAGAGGCAATATTAATAGGGAAAACTAGTAATCTCAATGACTTTTAATAAATGTGAGGTTATCGGTTATATATCGTCTTCCGTCTTATCTGCGGATTAAATTGGTTAATAGGAGCAGGATAAACATCGTTGTGGATAGGATTAATGCATCCCCAAGTTAATCGTCACTATCATTTTAACATCCAGTGTTTATTGCTTTTATTTTATTTTACATTTTGTTCTCTGCTTTGGTTGATCAAAACCTGAAAACCAAACCTTTTATGTTGCTTGGATAATGATGAATCCTTGTTGAGTTAACCTTGTGTTTTAGCATTCAATCCACATGGATACGATACTGCTTACCTTCTATATCGCCTTTACGTGTGAAAGGGGCGATCAAATTTTAGGCGCAGTTCAAGGGATTGTTAGATCATATAGAATAACTTGACAATTTGGAATTATTAATTGAGTTGTACTTTTATTTTATTTTATTTCTTGCCGTTCGATTTCCTTCTTTCTCCGGGTAGTTTATGTTCACAAGGTCAGGGACCCCACAGAACTACGCTGATCGAGTGAAAATTCGCGAAAAGGAAGGAGGCGGGCGAAGAAAGAAGCAATGTCGTCGGAACAATCGAGCAACAGCAGGCGTTCCTCAAAGTAGGCTGCCTTTGTTAGCGGATTTTGAAATGCAGCTCAATTGGCGACTATGGGACTCGTTGTCCCACTCGGGCAAGACCGTTGAATTATATGTCAGACCTCTACAGAGCAATTTCGAGGAGGCGGATGGGGCAGAAATGTGTTAACAATTTTGGTGAAAGCCCCTATCGGCATGGTTGAGGAGCAGTTCGGAGGTAGTCCGAGAGGATCCGAATGCCCGTCTAGAGACCTATCTCGATATTTGTGACACCATCGAAGCGGAATGGGGTGCCGCGAAGACCACAATCCGGATCGCATGTTCGGATTTTCTCTGCGAAATCAAGCAAAGAATTTGTTCAGACCTTAGATCGTCACAGGCATCAGCAGGTTGGGCAACATCTTGTGTGAGAAATTTCTTCAGTACTTTCCCATTAGTATGCGAAGATCATAGCCGAGATTTCCCAGCCTCCCGATTAGGAGATGAATCTTTATTAAGTCGTGGGAAGATTAGGGGCTATTGAAGGTGCCTACATCATGGATTCTCGAGGACAGTTACGGTTTCTGGTGGGTTGACACCTCGCGAGGAGTATTGTTGGCGCGCACTTGTCGGCGGGGGCTGCCATTGAGCAGACATGTAGGCAGGCCCGGCCCGCGTCATAGAAGAGATGGCGGCAGCGGTTATCGGTGGCGATGGAGGACACGTTGGGTGAAGAGCGCTAGTTGAGGTGATTGATGCGATAATATTATGGGCGGATTCGCGCTTTGTTGAGAAGCGATTTGAGAAGAAAGGAAAGGAAAAGGCGTAGCTCGGATAAATCTTCACGAGTCGAGATGAATGAGTGGGGCGTGAATTACATCAATCGGAGGAACAAGCGATCACGGGGGAATGGTACAATCGAACAACAATCACCCAAATTTCTCGTCATGACCCATAATTTTCAATGACCTCCTTGAGTTCTCGATTCGAGCGAAGTGATTCGAGAGCAGAAGAAGAGTGCAGAGGACGTGATCACGGGTTGGTTGTAAGCAACCAACAATTGACAACGAATCGAGTCGTTTATAAAGCAACACCGTCTGAAGATTAATCATTTGAGTCCTTTGTGGCGGCTATGGGAAAGCATGTATGAAGATGATAGAAGATCGAATAAGTGGGATAGCCACACAGCGAGATGGGCAGCACAAGTCGGGCCAGTTTTAGTGTATGCGGATCAAACCTAAAATCGCGTAATGCCATTGGTTGAGGTGGGCGAACTATCAAAATCACGAGGAGGCGAGCGGTGGCGGGCAAGAGGATCTCGCGGCCAGAGCTCGCGACCGCGAGAATCTGCAGGTGGGTTAGCGGCGGTTCGGTGGCGACAGTTAAAACAGCGCCCGACAGAGTCGGTCGGAGGGCTGGCGAGCGATCTAGCGGTCGGCCCAGCAGTCTGGCGGTAGCGAAATCGTCTGAAGCTTGAGCGCGCAAACCCTAGCGCCAGCTGCATGGCCTTGTGAGCGAAGGAAGATGGTGTTGATTGCTAGCTGCATACCTTGGTCGAGAGGCTAATCAAAGGCTACCGGTGAAGAAATTTTCGGCATACATGCTCAATTCCGTTTCGAGCCGTTTAGCAAACCCAAATGCGATGAAGTTAACAGGTTCATGGAGATGTTTGAGTGCACGTCAATATTTGCACTTGATGCACTTGAGATATGCGGGTTACGTGAAGTTTTGAAGGATGCCGTTGCCCGATAAAAAAGAAGCTTGGGAAATTCGAGGCGATAAATCATCCGAGTGCGATCTTTATGCTAAGAAAGTTGCCGCTCAGCGAGAAAGATCGAGCGACTTCGCATAGCATGTGTCATCGGAGGAGACGTGCTCCAGGTTACGTGTGATTTGGTGACATCGATCGATGCCGTTGTCCATTTAACAGATTGTTGATTGGGAGATCGAAGCCGACCACCATAGCTCTTGATGGCGGACACGCCGGTGACTTATCCGAAGGGATAGTGGAGGGCGTGCTGGGTGAAAGTTAAATTCGTCTTCCGGCTGATTTCGTTGTTCTCGATATGCGGGAGGATGAGAATCACCTCTTGTTCTCGACGACCATTCACAGCTCTGCGTGACAGCGATGAGCGATGCAGATGGAATCTCACCTTGAGTCGGCGGCGAGGAGATGAAAATCTCTATCACGATGCTAAAGCGACTGACGAGAAGACCATGGAAGGCTGTCGAGTTATAAAGCATTTATCGCCACCGCTTCAATCGGTGATCGGTGGAGTTTTATCTGAGAACGATTTTCTCACCATGAGACCTTGATGAGGCGTGTGATGAGAATTTTAAGTACGAGGTCCATGATGATCGAAGCCCTCCCAGAAGTCGGTGCCTTATTTAGATGTGAGGCCCGATTGGAGGAAGGGCGTGGTGAAGAAGAAGAACTACGCTGAATTGAGTTGAAAAGTTGTCGGACCATCTTGATGCTTTCTTGGCGGCGAGGAGGCGTGCCGGTGATAATATCTTGGCTTTGGCGAGATGAGGAACCAGAAGCGATGGTTGTCTTTGAAGCGTTGATTTGATTGGGTGGGCGATTTAAGATATCGAGGGTCGTACCGATTTGCATCTGCCGGATCTGTTGGAGAATGAATCTGACGAGGTGCAACCTCAGCGATTGAATCAGCCAGATGCGAGAGGTCGTCGAGGAAAAGAAGTGTTGAGCTCTTAGATGCGACGTGATCTATGCCTGTCGACCCAGTGGGTTAGCCTAACTCGGTGATATCGAAGGGGTATCACGGTGATCGGAAGGCAAGACAAGCGAGCTTGTGGCAAGACTCGTAACGAGGATGGCGGTTGCATCGACTATCGTGCTGACTGAACACAAGGAAAGACCATTTTCCCCACGGCACATTGATCGGGATGTTGGACGGTAGCGGGGTATGAGTTCTCTTTTTCTCGATGGATATTAGGAATGCAATCAGTTGCCATCGCCTAGAAGATCGGCACAAGGCGGCGTTCACGTGTCGTATGGAGTTTAAGCCTATAGAATCTTAGTTTGGATTGTCGCGATGCTCAGGCCCGTTCGAGGTGCGTGATGTCCGTCTTCCATGTGTTGATCGAGAATATTATGGAAGTCTTTATGGACGACTTTTAGGTGTTTGGCTCTTCGTTCGACCATTGTCTCCATAATTTGTCACAAATCTTTGCAAAGATGTGAGGAGTTCTCAATTGGGAGAAGTGCCGTTTCATGGTGAAGGAAGGTATGGTGCTTGTCACAAGGTGCCGGCCAAAGGTTTGGAAGTGGATCGGCGAAGATAGTAGCTATCAGAAACTACCTCAGCCTACAAATGTCGAATCGGTGAGGTTTCTCGGTCATGCGGGTTTTATAGAAGGTTTCATCAAAATTTCTCGGCGATCACGAAGCCGTTGTGGATTGCTCGAAAGATATGAAGTTCGTGTTCACAAATGAGTGTTTGGGCGTTCGAGGTGAAGTTAGCCACGATCTCGACTGTTTTGGTCTCCACGATTGGAGTCGACCATTCGGTGATGTGTGATGCGGTGATTGGGCGATGGTCTGTATTAGGCGAGAGGCAGACAAAGCTTTTAAGAGTGCATTTATTATCACAGTAAGACTCTTGATAGCGCATTTACACATTTATAGTTGATATTTGAAGATGAGTTTAGCTCGTTTAATGTGCGTTTATGTATCGATTCTTAATGTTTATTTATTTTAGAAGATCTCTTTCTTGGGTGTTATTTTGGTGTTTGTAGGTTTATGTGTTGAAAATCGAAGCAAGGCGAAGCACGAACCAAGATAGCAATGCCCGGTTTACGCGACGACTGGCTAGCTAGGTGATCGCAAACTGACGAACACCCGAGAGCCGACGCGACCTCGTGCCCAGCGGCGAAGCCAGTGTAAAGAAAGCTCTTGGGCGATTTCGCGACCGATTCGTAATGCTAGCGACCGCTGGCGAGTCGCGAACTCTGGCATGGCGGAGCAGCGAGGCGAGGCGGGGAGATGGCTTCATGATCGACGCGACCATGCAGCGGCTCGCGAGGAGAAAGGCGCAAATTGGGAGTTTCCGCACTATAAATGGAACCCGCTGCGCCCCATCGGACCATTCGCCCCGAACCATGCGTTTTAGAAGTTTTTCTCGGTTTGTCTTTCTTCGCTTAGTTTAGTTATAACTTTAATTCTTGCATTGTTCTAGTTTAGTTTTCCTTCGTTATCGATCGGAGCGTTTGTCCGATCGCTTTCCGTTATTTTTCCGTTCTTTTGTTTGGGATTGGATTGAAGACCAACCATTGTTCATCAATGCTTCATTATGGGTTTTATATATTTAATTTCCGTTTTATGGTTAAATCGTATTTATTAGTTTATTATATGCGGCTAGTTTTTGTTCTAATCCTAGGGTTTGCATGATCCGATCCTATATTTGTGATTCACTGCTATTGTTATTTACCTTCGGCATTGATTAAGCGATTCGTGGTGCTTATTTATATGTGTTGATTTAGATCAATCTGATGCATATCTAGTTGCCGATTAATGCGTAAGCTGTATTAATTGTCGATCGATCTTGAATGCGTAATCGAATAAGCGCTTGAGTTAAATGGCGAGATAGGACATTCGTGGGAGGCATATTCTTAGTGATCCGTTTGGGTTGCTTATTTTCCTCAGAGGCGTATTGTGATAGGAAAATTAGTAATCATGCCATGATTAATAAATGTGAAGTTGTTGGTTATATATGTGATCTTAGTCTTATCGGATTAAAGCGGTTAATAATAAGCGGGATAAACATCGTTGTGGATAGGATTGATCATCCACAGGGTTAATCTTTCTTTATAGTTATCTTTAAGTGATTTTATTGCGTTATTTATATTTTAGCGATTCTTTGCTTTGGATTAAATTCCGAAGCCCCAAAACCTCATCCTATACGTGGCGAATAATGATGGTTGTGGTTGAGCTAGCTTCTATGTTTTCGTGATACAATCTGCGTGGATCGATGCTTAAACACCCTATCCTGGCTTACGTGTGGAAAAGGGATGATCGACTCGACTCTGCTCAAATAGACTACACCACCCACGAGAAGGAATTACTAACGTGGTCTACGCTTTTGATAAGTTTAGACCTTATTTGGTGAGCACCACACTGTGTCCCTGACCGACCATGCCGTCGTTCGTCATACATTAGCGAAAGATTGAAGCCAGTTGGTGAGATGGATCCTCTTTCTTGAAGAGTTCGACATGGAAATTAAAGATAGAAAGGGCTGCTAAAATGTGGTTGTCGACCACTTGTTGCGATTGGAGAAACCCGATCGAAGGAGGATAAGAAGATTGGGATCGAGGAGAACTTGAGACGAGCATCTTGGCGTCATTGATACGCACCATGGTATGCAGATTTTGTCGATTATTTGGTGATTGGGTTTTACCTCCATGATGCGAAGTCGTTTGAAAAGAAATTTCTCCACGATGTCGAGTTCTATTATTGGGGCGACACGTCTCTACCGCCCGATGTGCCGATGGTTTGATCGTCGATGTGTTCCCCAGGAGAATGGAGAACATAATCCACGAGTGCCATAGTTAGTTGAATGGAGGCCGTTTTACGTGACGAAGGCAGATGAAAGATTTGCCGCGATGGATTCTATTGGCCTTGATCTTCAGGTTGTGGGTCTTTTATCAAGAGGCATGATCGTTTTCAAAGAATGGGGAGCGTCACTAAGAAGGCGAGATGCCACAGAAAACCATCATGGAGGTGGAACTATTTGACGTATGGGATCGACTTCATGGGTCCGTTCATGTCTTTGTAACTTACGTACATTCTTCTTTGTGGAGTATGTTTCCCGTTGGGTGGGCGATTCCAACATCACGAGCGACTCCAGGTAGTGATCAAGTTCACTCACAAGAATCTTCGACTCGATTTGGGTCCGGGGCGTTGATCAGCGATGGAAGTCGCGTTTAATAATAAGTGGCTAGGTAATGTCTGGCAAATATGAATAATGAAGCGTAAAATCACCTCCTATCATCCACAAGCAAATGGGCAAGCTCGGCTCGCCAACGAGAGATCAAGCGATTTTGGAGAAATCGGTTGTTCATCATAAGGATTGGGCCAAACAATTAGATGATGCTCTTTGGGCATACGGGACTACGCCTCAAAGCTCGCGTGGTATCTCCATATCAAATGGTATTTGGTAAATCTTGCCATCTCGGGTTGAGCTGGAGCACAAAAGCATATTGGGCGCAGGGAGAATCAACATGGATTTCAAGGAGGCGGTTTGATGAGAAGTGACCAATTGTTGGAGCTTGAAGTGGAGGAATGAAGCTTTTGAAAATTCCGGATATCTGAGGAAAGAGTTCGAGAAATTCCACGATCTTCACGATTCGTTCAAAGTTCTCACTTGGGTAATGAAGTTTTGCTTTACAATGCTTTCGACTAAAGTCTCTTCTGGGGGGTAAAGCTCAAGTCGAGATGGTTGGGGCCGTATCTGGTTCTGGTGCACATGCGATGGGATTCTGACGCTAGATGATAAGCAGCGCATTTACGTTTATAGTTGATATTTGAAGATGAGTTTAGCTTTCGTTTAATGTGCGTTTCGTGTCGATTCTTAATGTTTTATCTATTTCTAGAAGATCTGCTCTTGGTGTTCTTTTGGTGTTGTGTAGGTCCATATATTTGAAAATCGAAGCAAGGAGCGCCTTGCGAGCGATATACTCGCTCGGCACATTCTAGCGACCAACTGGCGGTCGCTAGGATGGCCACTAAGGCTGTGTGAGAACCCGGCAACCCAGCGACGCGATAACGTGCCCATGACGAAGCCCGGTAGAAAGTCGTTGGACGATTTCTCGCGACGGATCGAAATTCCTAGCGACCATGAGCGAGGCAGCGAGCGACAGCCAGGCGCAAGGCGACATGCGGGCGAGAGGGCGGCGCGAGACTTACCTCGCGACCGCACCTAGCGATCGCGAAGGGTGAGTCGCGAGGCAGCGGCGAGAAGGAAAAGTAGGGTTTGGGGTGTGCTATATGGCGCACCTCGCGCCCCCAACTTGAGACCTACGATTCGAGCCTCTTTTCTCGGTTTTTCATAAGTTTTTAGAGTTTTAGCTTTAGCTTCCATATAGTTTCATTCTAGAGTTGTTTCTGGTTGTTCTTACGTTAGTTTCGTTTGTCTACGATCAGGAGCGTTTCGTCCGAGACGATCTTTGCAATTTTCCGTTTTTTTATGAGGTTGGGATTCAAGCCCAGCGTGTTCATCAACCTTACATCACGGGTTTTATATATTTAATTTCCGTCTTTATGGTTAAATCGTATTTCATTCCGTTTATTATATGCGGCTGGTTTTCGTTTCTAATCTGGGTTTGCATGATTCGATCTATATGTTGTGATTCACATTATGGGTTATTTACCGTCCGTGCATTGATTAATGCTGATTGATTGTGCTTATTTATATGTGTTGGTTTTGATCAATCTCGATGCATATTTGGTTGTCGGTTAATTACGTGGTGTGTTAATGTCGATCGATATCGAATGCATGATACGAATGAGCACTTGAGTCGTGGCGAGATAGGATATTAGTAGGAAGCATATTCCTTGTGATCCATTTGGAGTTGCTTGTTTTCACTAGAGGCGTACTTGATGTTAGGGAAACTAGTAATCTCTGACGCTTTTAATCGTAACATAAATTATCGGTTATATATGTGATCTTCATCTTATGCGGATTAAAATTGGTTAATAGGAGCAGGATAAACATCGTTGTGGATAGGATTAATGCATCCTAGGGTTAGTCGTCTTTCTCGTTTTAAACATCCAAGTGTTTATTGCTTTAATTTACTTCTTGTTTTGTTACCTTTGTTTTGGATTGAATTAGAGCCACAAATCTCACAAAACCATATTTGTTGCTTGGATAATGATGAATCCTTGTTGAGTTAGCTTACGTGTTTTAGCATTACAATCCGCAGTGGATCGATACTTGTTTACCTATATTTACACCTTTTAGTGTTAGAAAATTAAGCGATCAAATTTTAGGCGCCATTCCGGGGATTATTAAGATCATATAGGAATAACTTGAAAATTTGGAATTATTAATTGAGTTGTACTTTTATTTTTATTTTTATTCCTTGCCAATCGATTTCCTTCTTTTCTCCGGGTGGTTTATGTTCATGAGGTCCGGGACCTCTGAACTACTTTGATCAAAATCGAAAATTCACAAGGAGAAGGAGGCGGGCGAGAAGAAAGGAAGCAATGTGCGAATCGAGGAATAGCAGGCGTTCACTCCCAGTAGGCTGCACATTGGCGGTTCACGCAATCACGGCGTAATTGCGACTATGGGACTCGTTGTCCACTCTCGGGGAAGACAAGACCGTTGAATTACATGTATAGACCTCCTGCGAGCAATTTCAAGGAGGCGGATGGGGCTGAAAGTAGCTAACAATTTTGGTGAAGCCGGCCCTGTCGGCATGGTTCGAGGAGCGGTTCGGAGGAGGAGTCACGGAGGATCGAGCGCCCGTCTAGAGACCTATCTCGACATTTGTGACACCATCAAGCAGAATGGGGTGCCACGAGACACAATCCGGATCGTATGTTCGGATTCTCTGCAAATCAAGCAAAGGGCGGTTGAGACCTTAGATCGTGCGGGCATCAACGGTTGGGCGATTACGTGAAAATTCCTTCCGAAGTACTTTCCTCGGCTAAGGCACGAAGATCATAGCCGAGATTTCCACTTCTCGATTAGGAGATGAATCTTTATTGAGTCATGGGAAGATTCGGGGCCTATTGAGAAGGTGCCCACGGCATGGATTCTCGAGGAGCAGCGGTTACAGCAGTTTCTGATGGTGACACCTCACACGAGGAGTATTGTTGGCGCATCAGCGGGGGTTGCCTATTGAGCAGGGCGTGTAGGCGAGGCCGGCCGCATCATAGAAGAGATGGCGGCCGCAGTTATCGATGGCCGATGGAGGGACACCGTTGGTGAAAATCTACAGTTGAAGGTGATTGATACGATAATATTATGGGCAGTTCGCCTTGTTAAGAAGTCGATTTGAGAAAGAAAGAAAAGCAGGCGGCTCGGATAAATCTGCGAGTCGGGAGATAATCGAGTGAGGGCGTGAATTACATAAATCGGAGAAACAACCGTCACAGGGAATCCGGCATACAATCCTAACTGCAATCACCCAAATTTCTCGTCATGACCCAATAATTTTCAACGACCTCCTTGGGTTTCTGATTCGAGCGGAGTAATTCAAGAGGCGAAGAAGCCGAGTCTAGAGGACATGATCTTGACGGTGGTTGTGAGCAACCAACAATTGGCAGCGAATCGAGTCGTTTATAAGCAACAGGGCGGAAGATAAATCATTTGGAATCCTTGTGGCGGCTATGGGAAAGCACATGAAGATGATGGAGAATCGAAATAAGTCGAGATAGCCGTACAATGAATGGGCGGCACAAGTCGGGCCAATTTAGAATGTCTGGGTAAACCACAAAAATCATCGTAATGCCATTCACTTGAGGAGTGGGCGAGGCTTATCAAAGTCACGAGGAGGCGAGCGGGAAAAGCGGGCAGAAGAGAGAGAACTGCGACCGAGCTCGCGACCGTGAGCCCGGCGCGAGGAATGCAAGCGATGGAGTTCGCGGCGGATCGGTAGCGCAACAAGTCAAGCGCCCAGCGACATGTCAGCCGAGGACTGGCGAGCGACCTGGCGGTCGCGATGGTTCTGGCGGCCATGAAATCATCTGAAGCTTGTGACGCACTGGCGCCCGAGAAGACGCCAGCCTGTCGTCCGCGAAGATTAAGGAAGATCTTTGTGCATGTGCTAGCGATTGCAGACAGCGATCGCGAGGCTGATCGAAAAGCAAGTTGTGAAGAAATTTCCGACGTCGTGCCTCCAATTCCGTTTCAAAGCCGTTTAGCCGACGAAATACGATGAGAAGTTGACGAGGTTCATGGAGATGTTCCAAAGGTGCACATTAATATTCCTTTACTTGATGCGCTTGAGATATGCGGGTTACGTTAAGTTTCGAGATGCGGTTGCCGATAAAAAGAAGCTTGGGAAATTCGAGGCGATAAATCATCTCAAGAGTGCGATCTTGTCTTTGCAAAAGAAGTTGCCGCTCAGCGAAAAGATCGAGCGACTTCACCATAGCATGTCATCGGAGGACGGACATTCTCGAGGTTACATGTGATTTGGGGGCAAGCATCAATCGATGCGTTGTCCATTTTAACCGATTGGAGATTGGGGAGATCAAGCCGACCACCATAGCTCTTCGGATGGCGGACACATCGGTGACTTATCCGAAAGGGATAGTGGAGGGCGTGCTCGTGAAAGTTCGAGATTTTATCTTCCAGCTTATTCGTTGTTCTCGACATGCGAGAGGATGGAATACACCTCTTATTCTCGGGCGACCATTCCTCGCTCCGACGAGCAGCGATAGGCGTGCAGTTGGAGATCTCGCCTTCCGAGTCAACGGCGAGGAGATGAAAATTCTATATATGATCTATGAAGCGGCGACGAGAAGACCATGGAAGATTGTCGAGTTATAGGCGGTATGCCATGTCCACTTTCAATCGGTGATCCGGTGGAGTTTTGTATGCAGAACTCGATTTTCTCACCCGAGACCTTGATGAGGCGTGTGGCGAGATTTTAGAGTATCTTGAGTCCATCGATGAAGTCGAGGCCCTCACCCGAGTCGATGCCTTATTTGGATGTGAGGAAGCCGATTGGAGGAGAGGGCGCCGTGGTGAAGAAGAAGAGACTACGAAGATGGAGTTGAAAGAGTTGCGGACCACCTGCGGTATGCCTTCTTAGGCGGCGATGAGGCGTGCCCGGTGATAATATCTTGGCATTGGTGATGAGGAGACACGAGCGATGGTTGTCTTTGAAGCGGTACAAGTCTGCATTGGGTGGGCGATTTACGATATCGAGGGGTTGACCCTCGATTTGCATGCACCGGATCTGTTGGAGAATGAATACAAGCCGAAGGTGCAACCTCAGCGCCGATTGAATCCGGCAATGCAAGAGGTCGTCGAGGAAAAAGTGTTGAAGCTCTTAGACACGGGCATGATCTATGCCATATCCGGCGGCGAGTGGGTTAGCCCTACTCAAGTGGTATCGAAGGGGGTATCACGGTGATCGAGGCGAGACGAGCGAGCTTGTGGCAACAAGACTACGTAATGAGGATGGCGGTTTGCATCGACTATCGTGCTACGAACACGGCCGCGAGGAAAGACCATTTCCCGCCCTTTATTGATCGGATGTTGGACGGACTAGCGGGGTATGAGTTCTCTTGTTTTCTCGATGGATACTGGTACAATCAGATTGCCATCGCCCCAAAGATCAGCACAAGGCGGCGTTTACGTGTCCGTATGGAGTTTTAAACATAAGCGAATGCCGTTTGGATTGTGCAATGCTCGACCACCTTCCAACGATGTATGATGTCCATCTTCCATGGGTTGATCGAGAATATTATGGAAGTCTTTATGGACGACTTTTTAGTGTTTGGCTCTTCGTTCGACCATTGTCTCCATAATTTGTCACAAGTCTTTGCAAAGATGTGAGGAGGCAATCTTGTCCTCAATTGGGAGAAGTGCCATTTCATGGTGAAGGAAGGTATCGTGCTTGGTCACAAAGTCTCGGCGAGGGTTTGGAAGTGGATCGAGCAAAGATAGTCGCTATCGGCTGCCTCCGCCTACAAATGTCAAATCGGTGAGGAGTTTTCTCGGTCATGCGGGTTTTATAGGCGGTTCGTCAAGGATTTCTCGGCGATCACGAAACCATTGTGTGGATTGCTCGAGAAAGATATGATTCGTGTTCACGAAGGAGTGCTTGGGCGTTCGAGAATTGAAGTTAGCCCTAATCTCGACTCAGTTTGGTCTCACTTTGATTGGAGTCAACCATTCGGTGATGTGTGATGCGGTGATTGGGCGATCGGTCTGTTTTTAGGCGAAGCGAGACAAGCTTTTCAGTCGTCTATTATGCAAGTAAGACTCTCGACTGCTCAAATGAACTACACCACCACGGAGAAGGAATGCTAGCTTGTTGTCTATGCTTTTGATAAGTTTATACCTTATTTGGTGAGCACCACACCATCGTACCTGCCGATCATGCCGCCATTCGTCATTTGTTAGCGAAAGATTGAAGCCAAGATTAGTGAGATGGATCCTCCTTCTTCAAGAGTTCGACATGGAGATCAAAGATAGAAAGGGTTGTGAGAATGTGGTTGCCGACCACTTGTCGCGATTGGAGAAGCTTGATCGAAGGAGAGGATAGGAAGATTGGCGTAAAGGAGAACTTCCCAGACGAGCACGTCTTGGCGTCATCATCACACCATGGTGCAGATTTTGTCAATTACTTGGTGATTGGGTTTTACCTCCATCGTCTGGTCATTTGAAAAGAAGTTTCTCCACGATATTAAGTTCTATTATTGGGATGATCCTCGTCTCTGCCGATGTGCCGATGGTTTGATCGTCGCTCGTTCTCCCAAGGAGAATGGGAGAACATAATCACGAGTGCCATAGTTAGTTGTTGGAGGCCATTTTGCGTGCGAAGGCGGCGACAAAGATTTGCCGGATGGATTCTTTTGGCCTTGATCTTCAAAGATTGCCAATCGCTTATCGAGAGTTGTGATCGTTGTCGAAAGGTGGGGAATGTCACTAAGAAGGCGAGATGCCACGAAAACCATCATGGAGGTGGAACTATTTGGCGTATGGGGATCGACTTCATGGGCCCGTTCCCATGTCTTGTGGTTACGTATATTCTTCTTCTTTGTGGAATCGTTTCCCGTTGGGTAGGCGATTCCATATCGCGAAACGACTCAAGGTAGTGATCAAATTCCTTCACAAGAACATTCGACTCGATTTGGAGTCCCGAGGGGCTTTGATCGGTGATGGGGGTCGCGTTTAACAATAAGTGGCTAGGCAACGTTCTAGCGAAATATGGTGTGAAGCATCGAGTCCTTCCCCATCCACAAGCAAGCAGGCGGTGAGCTCGCCAACCGAGAGATCAGCGATTCTAGAAAATCGGTTGTTCGGCGCAAAGTTGGGCAGCGGTTGGACGATGCTCTTTGGGCTTACTGGATGCGTACAAAGCTCCCGTCAACTATCTCCATATCGAATGGTATTTGGTAAATCTTGCCATTTACGGTTGAATTGGAGCACAAAGCATATTGGGACGAGGAGAATTAACATGGATTTCGAGGAGGCGGTATGATGAGAAGTGACCAACCTGTTGGAGCTTGGCGAGTGGAGGAATGAAGCTTTGAAAATTCTCGGATATCTGAGGAAAGAGCTCGAAATTCCACGACCTCCACATTCGTGCCAAAGTTTTCGCGGGTAATGAAGTCTTACTTTACAATGCTCGACTCCGTCTATTCCGGGAAAGCTCAAGTCGAGATGGTCGGGGCCATATCTACAGTTTACCGTCTTGCTTGCCATGGGAGTTCTGAGCTCTGAGCGAGGGCAACATTTTTAAAGTGAGCGGCCAGTACCTCAAATCCTACTTCAAGTCACACTTGACCGAGAAGTCGAGGTGACCCAGCTAAGCGAACCATGATCAGAGTACCGTCGAGCTAGCGGCGATAATTCTAACATCGGTTGGGAGGTAACCAGCAGTTTTACCTTTATGTTTTTGTTGTTTTGTTTTGTTTTTGGTTGTATTTCTTTGTTTGGGTGCGTGTTTCGTTGTTTTGTTAGATCCCAAAGTTTAATAGCTTTCTTTTAAAAAAAAAAAAAAAAACAAGTGTCTATGACCACCCTAGCGACCGCGAGGTCGCAGCGTGTGTCGCGAGATTAAGCGGACCGTTATTTTACGGCGGCGAGCTCGCGGCCAAGCTTCGCGATCGCGAGCTCGGCCGTGAATCCGTCGCGACCAGCCTCGACCAGCGCCCGCTTCCGTGACCAGCGCGTTTAACCCTTATTTTGCCCCAAAATTCTAACCTACACACACACACGTTTTCGCAACAAAGAGCAGCCCCCCCTCTCGAGCACATAAAGACCTCTCTTCCCAATTTTCTTGCATTTCTCCATCAAATCCACCCAGGTATGCTATATTTGTTTAATTCTTCATGGGTTTACATTTATTGAGCATGATTAGGAAGGATTTGTTCCATTTATCCTCTTGATGTGGGTTTAATTAAATTTGAGAGACTATGGCTTATTTTGCTAGATTTGTTTGGTGTTTGAGCATGATTTGTCCAATGATAGGTTTATTCACGTTTATACACGTATATTGTTAGCCCTAATGTGCCTACATTGTTGATTTGGGTTAAAAATTTGTGAAATAGCCTTGAAAACATTCTTTGCTTCTGTGTAATGACGGCCGCTCATGACAGCTAGCCTTCTGTGTCTGGCGCACATGTGTACGTCATCGTCCTGTCGAGCGGCCATCGACGGTGCTTCGCGATCTCCCTAGCGACCGCTGGGTCTCGAAGGGTGATCGCTAGTTTTCGCCCAGAACGTCCAATTTTGAAATTTTTTGGTGTGTGTGTGCTTTTCCCATTGTGTGTTATCTTGCAAGATCATATGACAATATGGGGGAAATAATTTGATTAAGTTGAAGTTTGGGGATCTATATTGAGCATTTTGGGTTGGCGTTGTTTTGATTGTTTCATTCATACAGGCTAACTTTGAAATTCTTTTAGGTACAAATATGCCGCGTACTCACGGTCATGGCGAAAGGGCGAAGAGCATTGTCTACACTTCCCACGACGAGACACAAGATGATTTCCACGATGAGCATCATGATGAGCCTCACGACGAGCCACGCATGGCACCACGGATGAATTCGATCCAGAAAATTTTGGGTCGATCACGAGTGACTCGTCGAGCCGTTGGGATAGATTGGTGAGATTACGGCATAGGCATTCACGTTTCATGTGCCTCAATCGTGTCGAGATGGGCGTAACCAATGATGTGGCGTGGTTGGCCGAGAGGTCGGGCCGTACTCGGTTATCCGACCCAATTATCTTACATACGGATCGACACTCAATTCTTGTCAACTCTCCATGTTCACAAGATAAATGGTATCGCCGGACTACATCGTGTTCGGCTCGACAATGAGCCCGTCGACTCTCCGTGGGCGAACTTAATGGCATAATCAATGGAGATCCGAGGAGAAATTACATAGGGGCGTCAGTACAGTCAAGCATATGGCCAAAGTTCATGGACGCCGACTCGAGCACACTCCATATTATGATGCCTCGAGATCAAAGGCTAGCTCGATCTGAGAATCCAGCCGTCCGTTACTTCCACCGCTCCTCGCATTCACCTTGCATGGCCGTTCGACGCCGCACTGTCCTCTCACAAGATATGAGCATCTTGATTGGAGCCGTGTTCAACGGAAGATGCATGCGGCATGTTCTTAGCTCGACACTTCCATATGCGATCCACGCTTGGGTAATTCGAAGATATGTATAGGGATTCGTTACCCCATTGCTAATTTCTTTGGGATTACGATTCGAGAGAGTCCGATCTCTCACGACATCTTCTGGACAAGGCGTGCCTATCGTCGAGCGTTCTGAAGAGGCACCCGACGTTACTTGTGGGCGTTATATGATCAAAGCGGCCAATCAATCTTCCGCCGCCTAATCCGAGCTCACGGTATAAGCCGATACTTTACTCGGATGCCAACCGGAATATGAGCTCCTCGCACGATATGCATGGACGCGCGGCGTGAGCGCGTAAGGTGAGGCCGGGCGAGCAACCGCGTGAGGAGCAACCGCACGAGGCAAGCCGAGCGAAGTGGCTCACGAGACAGCGGCATATTGCACCCGCCACCCGTTCGGCGACCGGGATTTATGATCGATTAGATCACATAGATGATCATCTCAACCATATTGATGGGAACGACATCGATTATGGAGCAGCAACAAGCCATCTACACCCAACAACAAGCACGTCTCGAGCAACAACGAAGATGATGGAGATGATGTAGCAATGGAATCGATGGCGTGGATTTTATCCGCCACCGGATGTATGACTTTCGGGTAAGTTTTCTCTCCCAACCACTCTTTTCAAAAAACCTTATTGTTTCCACATGTTCATAATAAGTTTGGGGAGTAAACGAGTTTGGTTGGTTGAGAATCTGTTTATGTTTTCTATGCTTTATAGGTTTAGTTGTTATGCTTTGGGATCTTTTGTGGTGTTTTGTTTTGTTTTTGTTTTCGTATGCGTCGATCAACGAGTTAAGTGAAGTATGTTAATCCATGTGGCCAATGATGATAGAAATTTTGGTGAAATTTAATGATAGTGCGCATGATATGTTGAAAATGACGCATGAATGACGTGAGATGGCTTAGAACATTATTTTCACCATTTGCCTATCTGTGAGACTTGAGCTTCACTTTGTATACATATCTTGATCTGATTTACATTAATTGTGTGATATCGTGCATGTGATTATCTTCTAGAACTTGCCGTGTTTACGTGTCGAGGCGCAATATGTGTTTAATTTGGAAAGGATAAAAGGCCATCGTTGTTAACCACTTATCACCCAAACACTAACCCGATGATATATACCATTTGTCGCCTTCTTTGAGCCTTTATTAGACTTTTCTTTCGATTAACGGATGATAGGAGGTGAGGATGGATATGGGAATCAAAGGGGTGAAATTTTGATGTAGTTATGATGAGAAAAGTTTCGTTTAGAAAAACACATCTGTGGTGAAGAATAGTACCTTTGTTGTAAAAGATAAACCCTATAAGCTCTAGAAAAGAAAAGAAAAAGAAAAATGTTAAGTTCACTATGAGTGTTGAGCATAAAGGGTCTTTAATCAAAGTATAGGTACCTTACGTGGCATTAAGCGTTGATTTAGCACGTTGAGAAAGAAGAGGAAAATGAATGACAAAGTCCATATGTGTCGAAAAGTATAAATGGGGTGCTTGGAATATTCTTGAGTCACTTAGCCATATTTTATCCTACCTTAACCAATGTGCCTACATTACAACCTATGAAAAGACCTCTTTGATCTAATTTGAACACAATGACGTGGTGGAGATATTAGAAAAGGCAAGCCTATGGTAAGATGTTGCATTGCGTTGATCGTTGAGTGTATACCGTCCTACATTTCTTTATGAGTTGAGTGTATCCTATATTTTACACACATGCCGTTGTGAGGTTGAATTAAATAAGTTTTTGCCGTCAATTGTTGTTTGTGTTGAGTTGGCTAACGTCGTCATGTGCACTAATGTTTTGAGGGTTGATATGTTTACGAGGCTAGAATGGATGTCATCTTTGCTACGCTCGTTGATCTTTTCGTTGTGTCTTTCTGTTTTGGTTTTGTTTGAGGACAAACAATGATTTAAGTTGGGGGTTTGATAAGCGCGCATTTTACACGTTTATAGTTGATATTTGAAGATGAGTTTAGCTCGTTTAATGTGCGTTCGTATCGATTCTTAATGTTTTATCTATTTCTAGAAGATCTGCTCTTGGGTGTTCTTTTGGTGTTGTGTAGGTCCATATGTTGAAAATCGAAGCGAGGAGCGACGCAGCGAGCCAATATACACTCGGCCTGTTCCTAGCGACCAACCTAGCGGTCGCTGGGATGGCCGCTTCTGGCTGCGAGAACCCGGCAACCAAGCGACCGCGATAACGTGCCAGCAATGAAGCCCAGTGCCACGAAAGTCAGCGGGCGATTTCGCGATCGGATCGAAATTCTAGCGACCGCGAGCCAACCAGCGGGCGCAAGAGGCGGCCAGCGGGCGAGAGGGCGGCGAGACTTACCTCGCGACCGCACCTAGCGATCGCGAAGGGTGGTCGCGAGGCGGCGGCGAAGGAAAATTAGGGTTTAGGGTGTGCTATACATATGGCAACACCCCTCGCCCCAACTTCGCACCTACGATTCGAGCCTCTTTTCTCGGTTTTTCATAAGTTTTTCAGAGTTTTAGCTTTAGCTTCCATATAGTTTCATTCTAGAGTTGTTTCGGATTGTTCTTCGTTAGTTTTACGTTTTGTCTCGATCAGGAGCGTTTCGTCGGACGATCTTTGCAATTTTCCGTTTTCACTGAGGTTGGGATTCAAGCCCAGCGTGTTCATCAACGCTACATCACGGGTTTTATATATTTAATTTCCGTCTTTATGGTTAAATCGTATTTCATTCCGTTTATTATATGCGGCTAGTTTTTCGTTCTAATCACAGGGTTTGCATGATTCGATCCTATATGTTGTGATTCTGTTATCGTTATTTACCGTCCATGCATTGATTCATGATTCGATTGTGCTTATTTATATGTGTTGGTTTTACGATCAATCTCGATGCATATTTGGTTGTCGGTTAATTACGTAATTGTGTTAGTTGTCAATCGATATCGAATGCATGATCTGAATGAGCATGAGTCGTGGTGAGATAGGATATTAGTAGGAAGCATATTCTTTGTGATCCATTTGGAGTTGCTTGTTTTCACCTAGAGCGTATGATAATAGGGAAACTAGTAATCTGACCCGCTTTTGTCGTAACATAAATTGTCGGTTATATATGTGATCTTCCATCTTATGCGGATTAAAATTGGTTAATAGGAGCAGGATAAACATCGTTGTGGATAGGATTAATGCAGCCCACAGGGTTAGTCGTCTTTCTCTGCTTTTAAACATCCGAGTGTTTATTGCTTTAATTTACTTCTGTTTTGTTACCTTTGCTTTGGATTGAATTCGAAGCCTAAAATCTCACAAAACCATATTTGTTGCTTGGATAATGATGAATCCTTGTTGAGTTAGCTTACGTATTTTTAGCATTACAATCCACATGGATACGATGCTTGCTTAATTCCTATATTTACACCTTTTAGTGTTAGAAAATTAGCGATCACTAGACTCGGGTGGCAACATTTTTAAGGTGAGCGGACAATACCTCAAATCCTACTTCAAGTCACACTTCGACCGAGAAGTCAAGGTGACCAAGCTCAGCGAACCATGATAAGAGGTACCGTCGAGCTAGCGGCGATAATTCTAACACCGGTTGGGAGGTAACCAACAGTTTTGCTTCTTTTGTTTTTTGTTGTTTCGTTTTTGTTTTTATCTGCTTTTCTTTGTTTGTGTCAGGTCTCGTTGTTTTGTTAGGTCCCAAAGTTTTAATAGCTATTTAAAAAAAAAAAAAACAAGTGTCTAGCGACCACCCTCGCGACCGCGGTGTGGTCGTGGTCGCGAAAATTGGGCAGAACGTTTTATGGCTGAGCGATAGAGCTCGCGGCCAAGCTCGCGATCGCGAGCTCGACCGCGAGATCCGTCCTGACCCGTGCCCGCTTCTTTGACCCGCGTTTTAACACTTGTTTCCCCTAATTTTTTAAACCTACACGCACACACACCTTTTTTTGGGAGAAAAACAGCAGTCCTTCCCCTCTCAAGCACCCAAGACACTTTTCTCTCCCAATTTTCTTGCGTTTCTCCATCAAATCCACTCAAGGTATGCTACATTTGCTTCATTCTTCATGGGTTTACGTTTCTTGAGCATGATTTGGAAGGATTTTATCCATTTATCCTATTGATGTGGGTTATCTAAATTTGAGAAACTAGGGCTTATTTTGTTAGATTTGTTTGGTGTTTGAGCATGGTTAGTCGATGTTAGGTTTATTAATGTTTATACACGTATATTGTTAGTTTAATTTGCCTACATTGTTGATTTGGGTTCAAAAATCGAGAATTATGCATGAAATCGCCTACATCTTGCTCGTGACGTGAGTCTGCGAGTCTGGCCTTGTATGCCTGCTTATGCCTTGACGACCGTTGCGCTGCCGCTAAATGTTGCCTGCGACCACCCTCGCGACCATGAAAGTGTGGTCGCGAGAATTCACCAAACGCCCAATTATGAATTTTTCTTTGTGTGTGTTTTCCCCCACCCCTTTTTGTCTTGCTAGATTATATGAAAATATGGGGGAAATCATTTGACTAAGTTGAAGTTTGGGGGATCTATATTGAGCATTTTGGGTTGACGTTGTTTTGATAGTTTCATACATACATGCGCTGACTTTGAAATATTTTTTTAGGTACAATATGCCGCGTACTCACGGTCACAAGCGCAAGGGCAAAAGCATTGTCTCCACTTCCCACGACGAGCTACAAGATGAGCCCCACGACGAGCTACACGATGAGCCTCACGACGAGCCACGCAATGTGCCACAAGATGAATTCGATCCAGCAAATTTTGGAGTCATACTGCCGAATGACTCGTCTAGAAGTCACTGGAATCGATTGGTGAGATTACAAAGACAGGCATTCAAGGTTCATGTGCATCAACACTTGTCGAGAGATGGGTATAGGCAATGACGTGGCGTGGTTGGCGAGAGATCGGGCTGTACTCGGTTATCACGACCAACTATCTAACATACGGATCTAACGCTGGAATTCACATCGACTATCCATGTCCACAAGACAAGCGGAATGCGGATTACATCACGTTCGCTTGACAATGAGCCGTCAACCGTCGTGGGCGAACTAAATGGAATAATCAATGGAAATCGGAGGAAACTACATCGGGGCGTCGAATACGGTCCAAATTGTATGGCCAAAGTTCATGGACTCGGACTCGAGCACCTCCGTACTATGATGCCTCGAGATCGAAGGCTAGCTCGACACGGAATCCGGCGATCCGTTCTTCCATCGGCTCATCCGTTCACCATACATGGCCGTTCGAGCGCCGCACCTTGTTCTATCACAAGACATGTGCATCTGATTGGAGCCGTATTCAACGAGAAGATGCATGCGGCATGTTCTAGCTCGAGACTTCCACATCGATCCACGGTTTGAGCGATTGAAAGATATGCATAGGGGATTCATTACCCCATTCTTGATTTTTGGGATAACGATTCGAGAGTCCTATATCTCACGACATCTTCTGGACAAGCCGTGCTTATCGTCGAGCGTTCTGAAGAGGCACCCCGGGCGTTACTGTGGGCGCTATATGATCAAAGCGGCCAATCGGTTTCGCCACCCAATCGAGCTCGCGGTATAAGCCGCTACTTTCACGCGGATGCGGTTGGAATTTGAGCTCCCCGCACACTATGAATGGACGCGGTGAACGTGAGCAGCAAGGTCGGTCGGCGAGCAACCGCACGAGGAGCAAGCCGAGTCGGAAGTGGCTCGAGGCAGCGGCATATTGCACCCGCCACCCGTTCGAGGCGATCCCCAGATTTATGATCGATTAGATCAAATAGATGGTCGTCTAAACCACATTGGCGGGGCGACCTCGATGATGGAACAGCAGCAAGCCTCTTCACCCAACACGAGCACGTCTCGAGCAACAACGTAAGATGATGGAGATGATGCGTGATGGGATCGATGGCGGATTTTATCCGCCACCGGAGTGTGTGGCATTCAGTTGTAAGTTTTCTCTCCAACTAATCTTTTACGCAAACCTTATTGCTTCCACATGTTCACAATAAGTTTGGGGGTAAACGAGTTTGGTTGGTTGAGAATCTGTTTATGTGTTAGTGCTTTATTGTTAAGTTGTTATGCTTTGGGGTCTTTTGTCGTGTTTTGTTTTGTTGTTCGTTTTGTGTGCATCGATCAACGAGTTAAGTGAAGTGTGTTAATCCATGTGGCGATGCGATAGAAATTTTGGTGAAATTTAATGATAGTGCACATGATATGTTAGAAAATACGCATGAGCGACTTGAGATTGCTTAGCTTGTTGTTTTCACCATTTGCTTATCTGTGAGACTTGAGCTTCCTTGTATACATATCTTGATCTGATTTCTTTTAAATTGTGTGATATCGTGCATGTGATTATCTTCTAGAACTTGCTGTTTTTACGTATCGATACTAAAATATGTGTTTAATTTGGAAAGGATAAAAGGCCATCTTTGTTAACCACATATTCACCCAAACACTAACGATGATATCTACCATTTGTCGCCTTCTTTGAGCCTTTATTAGACTTTTCTTTCGATTAACGGATGATAGGAGGTGAGGATGGATATAGGAATCAAAGGGGTTGAAATTTTGATGTAGTTATGGCGAGAAAAATTTCTTTTAGAAATACATACGTGGTGAAGAATAGTACCTTTGTTGGGAATGATAAACCTATAAGCTCTAGAAAAGAAAAAAAAAAGCAATGATAAGTTCACTATGTGTGTTGAGCATAAAGGGTCTTTAATCAAAATATAGGTACTTTCGTGGCATAAAGCGTCGATTTAGCGTTGGGAAAGAAGGAAAATGGACAAAGTCCATATGTTTGAAAAAAGATAAATGGGGTGCTTGGGTATAATTGAGTCACTTGGCCATATATTATCCTACCTTAACCAATGTGCCTACATTCTGACCTATGAAAAGACCTCTTTGATCCTAATTTGAACACAATGACGCGGTGGAGATATTAGAGAAGCGACAAGCCTATGGTAAGATGTTGCATTGCATTGATCGTTGAGTGTATACACGTCCTTAATTTCTTTATGAGTTTGAGTGTATCCTCTATATTTTACACACATGCCGTTGTGAGGGTTGAATTAAATGAATTATTGCCCTCAATGGTTGTTTGTGTTGAGTTGACTAACGTCGTCATTGCGCTAATGTTTTTTGAGCGTTAATATATTTCTGAGGCTTATAATGGTTATCATCTTTGCTACGCTCGTTGATCTTTTCGTTGTGTCTTTCTGTTTTGGTTTTGTTTGAGGACAAACAATGATTTAAGTTTGGGGGTTTGATAAGCGCATTTACACGTTTATTGTTGATATTTAAAGATGAGTTTAGATCATTTAATGTGCGTTTAGGTATCGGATCTTAATGTTTTATCTATTTCTAGAAGATCTTGCTCTTGGGTATTCTTTTGGTGTTGTGTAGATCTATATGTTGAAAATCGAAGCAAGGAGCGAAGCACAAGCCAAAATGCTGGCGCCCGGCTCTAGCGACCGACTAGCGGTCGCTAGGCTGGCCGCTTCAGCAAGCCAACAGAGCAGATCATCTGTGACCGCGACCTCGTGCACGCGAGCAAGCCTCGGCACCGAGAAGTCATTGTGCGATTTCATGGCCATGGCTGGCGACCGCTAGCCAGTGCCGTGAGCCAACCATCTTGAGCGCAGAAGAGCGACCGCGGCGAAGAGAGCGCACGAGACATACCTCACGGTCGACCTAGCGACCGCGAGGAGTGGTCGCGAGGCAGCGACGAAGGAAAAATTAGGGTTTGGGGTGTGCCTATATATATGGCAACACCCTCCAGCCTAACCGCTGCGTTCCCATACCTCTTTTTCCGAGTTTTTCATCGGTTTTACATTTTTAGCTTTGGCTTCCATCTAATTTCATTCTAGAGTTTAGTTGAGCATTGTTCTTCGTTAGTTTTATGTTTTGTCTCGATCCTAACGTTTTAGTCCGGACAATCTTCTAAATTTACATTTTTATTTGAGGTTGGGATTGAAGCCCAACGATTGTTCATCGAGCGCTTCAATCGGGTTTCATTTATATAATTTCTATTTTATGGTTAAATCGTATTTTATTCCGTTTATTATCTACGCTAGATTTATTTCTAATCTAGGGTTTGCATGATCCGATCCTATATGTTGTGATTCTGTTATCTCTATTTACCTTCAGACATTGATTCATGATTCTTGGTGCTTATTTATATGTGTTGATTTACGATAAATCTTGATGCATATCTAGTTGCCGATTAATTATGTAGCTGTATTAATTGTCGTCGATCTTGAATGCATAATCTGAATAAGCGCTTGAGTCGTAGGCGAGATAGGATATTTTTAGGAAGCATATTCTTTGTGATCTGTTTGGGTTGCTTGTTTCACCTAGAGCGTATCGATAATAGGAAAACTAGTAATCTCAACTGCAATTGTCGTAATGAAGTTGTCGGTTATATATGTGATCTTCCATCTTATGCGGATTAAAATTGGCTAATAGGAGCAGGATAAACATCGTTGTGGATAGGATTAATGCATCCCTAGGGTTAGTCGTCCTTATCTGTTTTACCATCCAGTGTTTATTGCTTTATTTTATTTTACGCATGGTTACATCCGCTTTGGATTAAATTCGAAGCCCTAAAATCTTACCAAACCAAATCATTGCTTGGATAATGATGAATTATTGTTGAGTTAGCCACGTGTTTTAGCATTACAATCCACTGTGGATACGATACTGCTTACCTTATACTTGCGCGTTTTCGTGTTAGAAAAGTGGCGATCACTCGTCTCTGAACAATGAAGCTAGTAAAGCCGGCGCCTTAATAAATTAGACCCAACATGGGAAGGCCCATACCGCGTCCACGAGGACCTCGGCAAAGGGACTATAAGCTTGCTTACCTATCAGGTACACTTATCCCGAACACGGCATATTACTCACCTGAGGAGGTATTTTACATAGTTTTTATTTCACGTCGGCATTATGTTAGCCCTCTTTCTATTTTTTCCAAGGCACGATGTCATTTACTTATCAATAAAACATCTGTTTTTTTTATGGGTGGATTACTTCGTCCCATCTTATACCTATGTGAAAATTCGTTCTCACCTCGGATGAAACACAACTTACCTTCAAAATGGAACGCCCTTGCGAGGATGACAAACCTACAAAGTAGGGTACTAAAACTAAACGCGTGATCGAGCTAAAAACACACTCAAATTCACTCGCAATCGTTTGCGAGGTAATTGTGGCGTGATAAGTTAACACGAGTCGTCTCTCGAGGAAAACTTAAGGGCCATTGTTAGTGTTGCGAACATAAAGCGATTAAATCCTAAACATTCTAATACCAACAAGGGTTTGAACATGCAAGAACTGAAATATGGAAAATAAGCAGCGATCCTAGGCGGGGTTGTCAATCTCGAGCTAAACTACGAAGCGATAAATCTAAACCGGGGTTGTCGATCCTAGTTGAACTATGAAAGCATGATAAATCAAGCGGTAAATAAAGCATATGCAATCATATTATTCATAGGGTTTGTCAATCCTAATCTAAATCTAATTGCAAATAAAAACATAATCATCAATCCATCTCCAAGAGCGAAATTAAGCGGCGAAATCATAACGCAATGTTAATCAGCGGAACATGAAAATCGATCCATTGTCACTATGAATTGAATCCCACAAAACCATCAAATAATAAACTACGAAATTGATTCGATAAAGCAGTTAATCCAAAGCATGAATGATAAACTAAAATATTTAATCTAAAATTAAAAGACATAAATTAAAACTAAGATTGTATCATATTTTGCACGAAAAGCTTCCAGGCGCGCCGGTGAAAAGAAAAAATGAGCGAGAACAACGCGGACCGCGAGGCGATGACCTAGCAGCATATATATATATATTAAATGAAAGCCAGCGCGGACGGACCCAAGCGCCGGACGCGAGGAGTTCTTGGAATGGGCGAAATGGACACCAGCGCGGACGGAGCCAAACGCGGACGCCGCGGTGGAAAGAATGAGCCTGGCCGGGGCGGAAGTGCGCGCGCTGGAAGGAAATACATCGCCTGACGGGGTGGGCGCTGGGGAGTGCAGCGGCGTTGGGGAGGCGCTGGATGGCTTGAGGAGGGCGCTTGGGTTGCCCGGCGCCGGGTGGAGCGCCGGACGCCGCGAAAGGCGCGCTGGGGCGAGCCCAGCGCCGGATCTTGCGTCTTGCGACATTTTGTTTCACTCTGTTCTCTCTCGTCCGAATTCCGAATTACGATCCGTTTGCACCTACCGACTCCTATCGCAATGTAATTTACTTCTTATGAAGGACAAAATCCTTGATTCCTACTCCATTATTCATGATAATCATTGGAAGTGTTCAGCGCCGGCGCGCGAGCGGGCGCGTGAAGTGCTGCGTCTTGCGACTTTGAAGAAATGATCCGTTCTCTCTCGTCCGAACTCCGAATTGCGATCCGTTTTCGCCTACGGACTCCTGTTGAGATGCTCTTCAAAATACTTGATCATTGGTAGGTTCATTTCATCCTATTTAATACCGATTTCCTACGAAACATTGAAACAAACCAATTAAGTTTGAATCGATAAATATTAATTAAACCAACGGCAAAAATAGGAAAAACCACTGAAAACAACATGCAAAATAATACCAAGAACAAGCAAAAATTCATACTAAACAACACCCCCACACTTATCCGTTTGCTTGTCCTCAAGCAAAGTCTATACAAATAAGGTTCGAAAGATAACTCATGCAACATCACTCTTAGTCCAATCAATCAAATCTCTTTTGCAATTCCCTCAAACATGATGAATACATAATAAAAGTTAATGTGAAACAAATCTAAGATTGTGAAAATATCAAACGAACAGGTAAGTTATTTATGCTCAGACCCAACTCTCCGCTAGAGGTGAATTAACTAAAATGGTTACCTTTAGCAACAAGTTTCTTTTGAGAATGCAAAGAAAATATAAACAAATTTTGGAACAATGTTCGAAAGGTGAAGTCTCGATTAACTCGAGTCTCCTAACGTGGTTTCCATGTCCATTTCTCCATTTACGAGAAGAGGACGTAATCTCATCCTCCATTTATCTGATCTCAACAACATTGGAGTTTTAATTCTCCTTATTTTCTTTTCACACATATTTTTCTTTCTTTTTTTTTTTAATTGAAGCAGTATATAGGTGACCAAGCTGTTAACACTACCCCTAGCATTAGCGGACAAATCACATCAATAACCACCGATTTAAAATCAATTCACACAATCTCGTCGATTCATTGCACTTTAATCACATGACATCAGATAAGCGAAAATGCATCAAGGTCAGATCAATATCACGAGTTCGATGGCACAAATCAAAATCCTAACTTATTAGCATAGACACAAACTTAAGTCGAAACAATCAAAATAAGCACAATGGCACATCATTAAGCATACGAAAATATATATGAAAACGCACACAAAATTGAGTAAATATCCTCACACTTAAATCGAGCCTTTGTCCCCTGCTCAAAACATCAAAGCTCAAAATGACCACGAGAGGATGATACTTTCACGATAATCGGCAGAATATGCGGCTGCGAGTTGGAGCATCACGACTTCGTCTCACGGATGAAAATCGCAAACCTTTCTTCCCAAATTAAAGCAAAACTAACACAAAGGCAACAGACGGATCAAAGAACAACAAAACAAGCAAAAAGAAAAGAAGGAAAAAGAAATAAAAATCCGTGGGTCAACTCCCGCGATTACTCGGTTTAACGTCGTGAGCACGGCGTATCCGGTTAACAATGGACTATCCATAGTCCTTCACTGCGAGAATACCATCTCGGCCAAAGCATCGGTATGAACCATATAAGCATAGAGGACGGTAAAGTAGCGGATAGTAAATCGCTTAAGCTCGAATCGAACATCTATTTTCCAAAGTAAAATAAATGACTTCAACTCCTCTGACACAATACTTTGGTAAATTAGGATGTTGACAAATTATAAGTTACCTCGACCTTTGTCCTTACTTTGTCCTCCTCTCGGAACATATACTTGATGGTTGAGGCGGTTCTTCCATTTTCAGTGGGCTTTGGCATGCTTGTAACCTCACATGCCCACTCTTTCTTCGTCCTCTCTTCATCCCCTCCAAGCGTTGGATTTTCTTTCACCTCCAGTTGGGCTTGGGCATGCTATCGGTTCATGTTCCCACTCTTATCGTTTTCCACCTCCTCTAGCTGCGTGAGTCATCAGAGTCTCTCCCAATTCTCACAAATTAGGTCATTTTCAAGAAAAATGACCGTCTTAGCTGATCTGGTTGGTGTGGGAAAGGTGCGGCGTCATTTTCTTCTCGGTTTTCACCTCCCGTGGTTGCGACAACTCGTCGGTGCCTCTCCACCCCATTCTCAACAATAGGGTCATTTTCGAGGAAATGACCGTCGAGCTGATCGGGTTGGCGTGGAAAGGTATGACTTGATCCTTTCTCGTTTTCCACCTCATGTGGTTGCAACGGCTCGTCGGTGCCTCTCACCCCCCATTCTCAAGAATTTGGAGCTCACTCTGCATGCGTTCTTGCAACAACTCCTTAAACATGATATTCATTGCACCATTTTCATCTCTACGTTGAAGTGTGGAGTTATGAACATCCATTTCTTGAATGGACAGCCTCGTTTTTTGAGCGAGCACATCCTCCCAACTGGGTCTGAGGTGGATCTTGGTGTTGTGGGCTCTTTGCGGCGGCGCGGCGGCGGCCTGCGGGTATGAATCTTGAGGTGGAGGTGGTTGTTGTCGGTGGGGATTGTAAGCTTGATCCTCATCTGCGGTGGAGGTGGTTGGTCCCGTAAGGATTGTAGGCTTGTTGTTCATCGGGTTGTGGGTTCGATATTAAGAATTCGGGTTGTGGAGGCGGTGCTGCTGCTGTGGATCCCAACATCCCAAATCGAGCCGGTTATTCCATCCAGAACCATATTGTTGCTCATAAACCTGGCGGATCTGCGGTGAGGTGATTGCTCGGTAGGGATTGTAGGCTTGATCTTCATACAGCGGAGGAGGTCGTTGGTTCGATAGGGATCATATGTTTCTTTTTTCGTGGCTGACGGACATCCCTCGAATAGCATAACTAGGCTCATTCTTCATAAGAAGGAGTTGCCCAATCTGACGACCTTTCTTCCCCGGCTGTTTGCCCATATTACGCATTCTTGGTAACCTGCATTATGAGACACCAACTACAAAAGCAGGATCCTGCGCACCGGTGAGAAAATAACAAAAGAACAAAAAGAAACACGAAAAATAAACAACACAAACAATACGCTAAAGTTTTCCCGGCAGCAGCCAAAATTGATCGAGCTAAAACACACTCAAATTCACTACATGATAAATGCGAGGTAATTGTGGCGTGATAAGTTAACACGAGTCGTCTCTCAAGGAAAACTTAACAGGGCCATTGTTAGTGTTGCGCATATCATGCGATTAAATCTTAAACATTCTAATACCAACAAGGGTTTGAACATGCAAGAACGAAATATGGAAAATAAGCAGCGATCTAGGTCGGGGTTGTCAATCCCGAGCTAAACTACTTAAAGCGATAAATCTAAACCGGGGTTGTCGATCACTAGTTGAACTATGAAAGCATGATAAATCAAAAGCGGTAAATAAAGCATATGCAATCATATTATTCATAGGGTTTGTCGATCCTAATCTAAATCTAATTGCAAATAAAAACATAATCATCAATCCATCTCCAAGACGAGAATTAAGCGAAGCGAAATCATAGCATGATGTAAATCAACGGAACATGAAAATCGATCCATTGTCACTATGAATTGAATCCCAAAAACCATCAAATAATAAACTACGAAATTGATTAGATAAAGCAGTTAATCAAAGCATGAGCGATAAACTAAAATATTTAATCTAAAATTAAAAGACATAAATTAAAACTAAGATTGTATACATATTTTCTGAAGAAAGCTTCCAAAATGCCTTGTGAAAAAGAAAAATGAGCCGAGAACAACGCGGACCGCGGCCCGATGACCTAACATATATATATATTAAATGAAAGCCAGCCGGACGGACCCAAACGCCCGTCGCGAGGAGTTCTTGGAATGGGCGAAATGGACACCAGCGCGGGCGGAGCAAACGCCGGACGCACGGTGGAAAGAATGGCCTTGGCCGGGACGGAAATGCGCGCTGGAAGAAATACATCGTGCGACGGGGTGGGCGCTGGGGAGTCTGCGGCGTTGAGGCGCTGGATGGCTTGAGGAGGCGCTTGGGTTGCCCAGGCGCGGGTGGGCGCCGGACGCACGCGAAAGGCGCGGCTGGGGCGAGCCCGGCGCCGGATCTTGCGTCTTGCGACATTTTGTTTCACTGTTCTCTCTTGTCTGAACTCCGGTGCGATCCGTTTGCGCCTACCGACTCCTATCGAAATGTACTTTACTTCTTATGAAGGAAAAAATCCTTGATTCCTACTCCATTATTCATGATAGTCATTGGAAGTGTTCAGCGCCGGCGCGCGAGCGGGCGCGTGGAGTGCGTCTTGCGACTTTGAAGAAATGATCCGTTCTCTCGTCCGAACTCCGGTGCGATCCGTTTTGCCTACAGACTCCTGTTGAGATGCTCTTCAAAATACTTGATCATTGGCAGGTTCATTTCATCCTATTTAATACCGATTTCCTCTGAAACATCGAAACAAACCAATTAAGTTTGAATCGATAAATATTAATTAAACCAGCGGCAAAATAGGAAAAACCACTTGAAAACAACATGCAAAATAATACCAGAACAAGCACAAATTCATACTAAGCAGTAGCGCGAGAGACCACCCTATCGATATTTCTTGACAAACAAGGCAAGCACATCTGATTACTCATTAATTTGAACATCTACGTGCAAGCGGCGTCCAATCGAATCTCGTACAATTTATACCTCTTTATTGGGAAGATATACACTTGGTACAAAGTCTAAATATATTTATGACTAAAACCAAGTTCTAAGCTATATACATATTACTCGGGTTTCCGGCGAAGACCGCCAAGACTCGCTAAAGCTACACCGATTCGAAACAAAATCTCGGGTCGATAGTGAATACAGAATGAACTGGTGTCTTCCACCTAGTCGACGAGATCGGCATTGTCACGACCTACTCCCGAGGCTCTTTGAGCGGTAGCGGAGGTGCCCTAACACGAGGTGGATATCCTTTGGGCCGAGTCGAACTCTGCCTCTTGACCTCGCCATCTGCCGGGGCTACGATCTAGCCCCGACCTTGCATCCTTCCTCGCCGAGCTCCCGACAATGGGGATCGACCACGAGATAGCGTTCTGTCACATCGAACACATCATTCGGACCACCTCGACGTGGTCCAGGTAGCCGCCACCCACTTCTTCTTCAATCCTCACATCGGCTGGAGCTTGTCTGCGTGGCTCGGGCATGCATCGCTTGCGAACGACCTCATAAAACTGGAGGCATTTGACCAGCTCTTCGAGGTAGTCTTTAAACCTCTTGCTATTAGGTCCCTCCTCCTCTCTCAGTACCATGCCCTCGGCTAGCAACAGTTGAGCTCGGTCATCGGCCTCGGATATGGTAATACCACCAGATCGGTGGATCACCACCTCATACTCGGCATGTTCTTCAGAGATCCGTGCCAACTTCTCTTGGGAAAGTTCGCGCTGCTCTTCGCATTGTATCAAACGCACTTGAAGGCCATCGGCAGAAACATCCACATTCTGGATCAAGATCAATAATCTTGAGCTTTAAGGCTTCATTATGCACTTTGACGGGTTCGCGTTTGACACAGAAGCTACTTTTTCATCCGGTGCGGCAACGTACTCTTGACCCAAAGAACTCCACTATCCATACTATGCGAGGTTTGAGTCATTTCGGCGAGCGACTTCTCCAAAACATTACCTCTTCGTCCTTCCGGCAAGGGCTCCCGACCTCTTTTAATTTGGTCAAAGATCATGATCTAGCCCAATGTATCGAGAGGGCGATTGCTAAAGCACGAACCAAGCAGTAAATACACATTCATTTCAACCAAAAGATGTATTTCTCATTTATAAATAGAAGTTTGTACAAAGCTCGAGATCTAATGATCGGCGGATCAAACCTATTACAACAGTCAATGACCGAGCCTCTCAAGGGCTCACGGAACCTTCCTGCGAGGCTCGCCGCACCGCCACTGCCTCTTCGGAAGGAAGCCTCGAGCTCGGCCCGGCATTGCCGGTTCGATCCGCGCCGGCAAGGAGTTTACGAAGATCGGCATCTTCATCCTCCTTGCATTTGAGGCGACCTCGGCCGTCAGCAGTGGAGGCCGCCAAGCTCTCCAGCGAGAGGAAGGACCTCGCCTCGGCAACTACTGGCGTAGTCCTTCTGCTGCCTCCTCGGGGTCGACCTCGACCCACCATGCCCGACCTTGTCAAGTCGGACATCTCGGCCGCCAACTCCTCCGGATGGTCGGACACCACTGCATTATTAACCGGCAGCCAAGTCGAGATGAGCGAAGAAGGTCTCCGATTGAATAAACTTGTTGGCAAGGCCCTCGGCGCCGGCCCTTACCCGCCACGAGGCACCCTTCTCTTCGGCGAACTTCTTCTCTACCTCGTCCACTGCCAATGCCACAGCCACCGCCGTTTCCCCCCGTGCTTTCCTTACATCAGCTGGGCCACCTCTAAAACCGAGTCTTCTCGCCAGGCGGCCTCGGCGGTGCCCTCGCGACCTCGACAGCGGCCTCTCCCTCTCCACCATGTCGTATCGAGACACCCCGATAATGAGTGCAGCTATCCGGTGCAGATCCCTTACCACCGCGATCGCATCACGAAAATCATACCGTTAAAACACATCACAAAGGAGATAGCGGTGGATCTGAAATAAATTTGTACTGCGGAAATGATATAGGGAGCTTGGGATCGGCACTCGTAAGTGATCCGAATCTGGTATCTCGCCGATGTCGGACGACCTCGGCTGAGGTGCCGTGGTCCTCATTACCAACTGATCGAGCTTGGCCACCACTAGGGGCCCCTTGCTCTGTTCAGCCAACCTCGCCTTCTTCACCGGTGGCCTCGGGCTCGGCGACTGCCCTAGAGACGACGAAGCCGACACCTTCACCTTCTTACGCGCCTCGAGCTTCACTACACAATAAGAAGAGGAGTTGATTAGCACAAAGACATCATCGAAATATAAGGAAATAAAAAGAGGGCCCTCACTTTGATCGCCCCATATCCGAAGCTCCCGATCTATAAGGGCTCATTTCGGCATCAACCGATTCATCCTCGGTGTAGCTACGGAGATTTCACCCAAGATGTTGATTGATCCTCTATAGCACCTGGGCTTTGCACTTCACATCCTCATCTTACCTATGCCCCACTTATACCTTGGTTGCCTCGCCCGCAAAAAGAAGAACCGTTTGCGATAGGAAACCTTTGAGGCGATCACTTTAAGCAGCTTGCCGGGTGACAAATAGTACACACCCCTATACTCTTAATGCAAAAACATCAAAATTTCAAAAGCTTCTCGAAGCCATGGCGAAATGAGCCCTAACCCTACCACCAACCTAATGGAGTTCGAGGTTAATGGCAAATTAAATTTGGTAATATTCTTGAATGCTCAAAAATAGGAGCGAAGGGAAACCTAAGACCGACTTTCAAAGCATCACTATATCTGGTCATAAATCATTACGGAGGGCCATCGCCCTATCCCCAAATGCGGCAAACACCACCAGCACTCCGCCGGAATATGGAATTCCGAGACTATCGTGCACATATCCGCGGCGGTCAAAGACGAATAAACGTCCTCGATCTTATACCTATCCCAAAGTGGTTGGTATCCTTTGGAACCTAAGCGCTCATGCTCCTAGACCTACCCAACGGTATAACAAGTATAATTCCGAATCTCCCCCTCACTACCAACCGAAGACCCAGAATAGGCCGAAGAAGATGATCGGGAAGATTCAGAAATCTCTACCGGAGAAGGCAGAGAAGAAGATCGGGAAGATGCAGAAATCTCTGCCGGAGAAGGCAGAGAAGAAGATGAGAAGACATACTTACTTTTTCAAAGTGGGATTTTGCTTCAACTTGACGGCGTTACGAAAGAAGACTAAAGGCACCACCGATTGAAAATTTCTCTCGGAGCTAAAATGGATGAAGATGAAGGAAATGAACAGTTTCCCCTTTCTCTGGCCTATTTAAAGTAAAATAGGTGCCCAAAAATTCTTGATTCAACTTCCCACGTGGTTACCCATGACTTGGCGTGAGGTAGACGCCGTGATTCGGCGTCGACTAACCGGCCGGCACATGCGTAATATCCTAAAGCGCTCGGGCGTACCAGGTCTAATCGTGCAATCATCACTCTAGCTCCAACCGGTCACCCACCTCGGCATCCTCTTAATTAATGAGAGGGCGACCGGTTCGGATCGGTCGACCACCTCGGCATCCTCTTAATTAATGAGAGGGCGGCCCGTTCGGATCGGTCGACCACCCGGCATCCTCTTAATGAAAGGACATCGCCATCGACTTGGGTCAACTCAGTTCGGACCTCGGCATATCGTCCAACTCGGTTCGGACCTGGCAAATCATCGATCCAGTTCGAGACGATAATACGATTCCACCTCGTCATCAAAAGGTAAGAAAATCCTCAACAATAACCTCGATCGAGCAACAACCAACCTCGGCAAAATCGTCCTTCACCTTACCTCGGCGTGGTTGTCCTTTCGACTAATTGGGGAGGGGCTATGATAGGATATGGGGCCCAACCGCTCAAGCCCGATAGCGAGCCCCAATTAACCGGCCCGACCTAGCAATTTCGGCCTACGGTTCGCCCAAAGCCCAACATCTAAACCTATTCAAGATCAAATCTAAGAAAAGATATTGAAGGAGATACTCAAGGATCGAGCTATCATCGAGATCGGATCACACAAGGCGAGGATCCATGGTAATCTTGAGTGATCCACAACATGTATAAATGGAGGTTAGATTGAAGGTAGAAGGGGGAGCAACGATCGAATACTAGAGTTTTTAAATACATTCATTGTAATCGAACATAGTGAAAGTATTGAGGAATCATACCTCCGTGGACGTAGATCTTTACCTTGATCGAACCACGTAAAAACCTCTTGTGTTCTTTATCGTTTTCACAAACTCACACACAAGACACTTGCACTTTTTCAGAAAGACAAAAAGCTTTTGAGGAATTTGAAAGTAGGATACGAAAAAGTGAAATGGAAAAAGGTGTATCATGGAAGTTATTCCCCCAATGTGCACTTTATCGGGAACCCAACCGCTGTACGCATTAAATGAAGGTGACGTATTCCGTGTTCGACATCGGCAGGACATCACACGTATGACCTCGGCAGTGCGAAGAGTATTAGACTTGACGGTGGGCCGGCGCAATACTGACTTGACGAATCGCCTCGGCGGTCAAGCGACATACAACTTGAGAGCGCCTCGGCGGGCGAAGCAGCGACATACAACCGGCGAATGCCTCGGCAATCTGAAGCTAAGTGAGATACAACTGGCGGGGATGCATGCACTCCGCCCGCGGATCACGAGTTTCGTGAAGCAATGTCGAACCACTGTCCCCCATCCATCACGACCTTACTTCTACGTCTTTTTGGGAGGGATGTGATAGGATCTGCCCAGCATCGGGCCCATTATAAATGGGCCCCGACCTAAGCTCGGCCTAAGCAAGTTCGGCCAAGAAGACTCCTAAACCAACTACAACTCAAATTACAAGTGGAGCGTAGAAGATTCGGATATATCCAAAAGAATCCTATTGAGAGAAGATCTCGTATTAGAGTCAATCTCAAAATAATGGTGTATAAATAGAGACTAGATTAGACGGAAAATGATCATCTACACTCTTTGTAATCGCTTCTTACACACTCAATACACATATACTCTCTTGCTCCGTGGACGTAGATCTATTTTAAAGATCGAACCACGTTAACTCCTCGTGTTCTTTATTGTATTTATTACCTTACGAAAACTAGATCGATCAGTTATAGAAAGAACTACCTTTTAAATAAGAACTAAGAACCAATAACCATTGTTAGATTGAATAAGATCGGAAGACTCATAATTATTTATTAATAAAAATAGTTAAATCCCTAATTTTTACTATTTGGAGATCTAAATCTCGAAATCCTCTCACATTCCATTTAGCGATCCATATCCCAAAAATCTTTCGCATTTCATTCTTCGTTGTTCGTGTAATTTATATTGTTGTTTATGTAATCGTAGTTCTTGTGCATGCTATCACATTCCAATTCATTGTTATGGTCATATAATTTATATTGTTGTATATATAATCGTAGTGATTGTACATGTAGAAACGATTACAATAAATGAATATATGAAATTCCTTGATCATATGGCTGAAACGGTTACAATTAAAATATGAGCATAATATAATTAATCTTGATTGTTAGATGATAAAAAATGGATGAACCATATTAGTAATTTGTTCTGAAAAAAAAAAGTTCTCATTTGATCCGTTATATATATATATATATATATATATATATATATATATAGAGAGAGAGAGAGAGAGAGATGATGGCTTAGGTATGAATAAAATTATGTATAAGAAATAAGAATAAATATAAGTTATTGATTTTAGTAAATCAATTGACAGTATTAATTTACAATGTATTGTATTTCATAACTATATATGCAACAATTTAAATTTGATGGATTAATTTAAAGGTTATATTAGTAATTGCCAAATATATGCTAAAGAACGATCAGTTTGTACAGTAATAAATTAAGAAGAGTATATATTATAAATATGCTACATATTGTTTAACGCGTGCAATAATCAATATTTCACCTTTAGTACAAAAGAATAAATGTACAACATTCAATTCCTCAAATAATGTAATATTTTCATTATAAATGTGCTACATAATATTTAGACAGATCAACAAAAAATTAATGTGACGAGATTTGTGAAGATCCATATAATTATGAAAAGTTGCGAGATTTTGGGGACGATTTTTAATACATTTTTTTACCCTTATTCGACCAGATACAATAAATGGACATTCACATCATTAAATGATTTTAAATCCATCAGAATCGTTTTGTTTGATTAAATGTGTGGTTAAGATTATTTCTTATTCCTTACACATATATGCATTGTCACCATAACCAACCTCTGTATATATAGGGGAGGGCTAACATGGAAACTATTTTTATCGTGAGAATAAAAAAATGATGAATTCGTTGTGAAAGTTGATGAATCCACTGCGAAAGTTACTGAATTCAAAATAATAGAATGTTGGCCTCTCATAGGATTCAAACCCTGGGGTGAAAATTTTAAATTTTTGAATTCGGTAACTTTTCCACCGGATGCATTAACTTTCATATCGAATTCATTTTATTAATAACGAATTTATGTGGTTCTTAATTGTCACGTTAAAATGGTTCTTATTTGAACCCCACTATATATATATATATATATATATATATATATATATATATATATATATAGGGTTGAGTTCCAGTAGTATCCGGTGTCCAGATAGTATATAGTACTCAATCTAGACCACACATTTTGAATATGTGATCGCACCACAAACCGACACGTGGCAATCCCTTTTTCATTTATTTAATTTTTTTATTTTCGCAAGGGTATATTAGGCAAAAATAAAAACTTAATCTTCTCCTTTTTCTTCTTCTCTCCTCCGATTTTCTTCATCTTCTTTGAATTTCTTTACGGCAAAGGTGACGACGAGTAGCGGCGGTTGCGGTGTGACAGCAGTGACGGTGGTAGTGCGACATCAACGGTGTGAAGCATAAGACAACGGATTTTGAAAGATAAAAGAGAGGAAAGATTTTGTGAAAAAATGAGATGTGGATTTTGAAGGATTGAGAGACATGGTGGTTATTACAGTAGTTTACGGCAAAGTTCACCGGTAATTGGAGAAAGAAGCGGCAAAACGACGAAGAAGGATAATGAGGATTTTTGTTGTCGAAAATGAAGTATACATGCAGCAAAACGTAAAAATGCATATCACAAAACGTCAACATGCATTCTATAAAACGTAGACATGCATACTAAAAAATATAAGCATGTATATTTTCTAACAAAAATGTGCATATTACAAAACAATAACATGCATACGACTAAACACAAACATGCATGCCACGAAACACAAACATGCATGCTTTAAAAAAGAAAATCATAGGTTTCTCATTCACGATATCTCTCTTTATATCTCCTCCAATATACATAAACACTTATATTGTTGATCCTTTGTTTTCTTTATTATTGATCATATGTTTTCTTTCGAATTATGAAGTTAGAAGTAATAGATCTAAACTTGAGAATAAATTTTAGAGAAATCAATCTCATATGCATTTTGTGTTCAATATTATGCAGTTTTATGTTCAATCGTATGCATTTTTCTGTATAACAATATGCATGTAGTTTCTGGAGAAATAAATCTCATGCATTTTTTTGTTAACATGTATGCAATTTTATGTTCAAACATATACAGTTTTCAGTTTTAAAACATGCATGATATTTTTTTGTATCACATAAAAAATCAAATTACTAATATACCCTTCATGTGCGAAATCGGTATGATTGACTTAAAATCTAAAAATCTCCACCATAGGATCTATGAGATGAGTGGATGAGATTGAGTCTACATACTACCTCAGACTATATATATATATATATATATATATATATATATATATATATGAGAGAGAGAGAGAGAGAGATGGGTTCAAATAAGAACTATTTTTAACGTTAGAACTAAGAACGATGAAATTTGATATGAACAAAATGAATTCGCTATGAAAGTTAATGGATCCGCTAAGAAAGTTAATGAATCCAAAAATTCAGAATCTTTACCCAGGGTTCAAATCCTATGAGGAGCAAAAGTTTTTTTTTTTTTTTGGATTCAGTAACTTTTTCAGCGGATTCATCAACTTTCACATTGAATTAATTATTTTTTTATTCTAATATTCTCACGATAAAAATGATTATATTTTTGAAGATAAACATCATGTATTGAGTGATGACCATGTAAACCCTAAAATCTTAAATTTATATCTCTCTACAACATATTATCTATTGTTCTTCTCTTCTCTCTAGTTTATAACAATATTTATGTTGTACTCTTATTTTCCAGGTCTCGTCTTATTTATAATTGCAGTTTGAAGAGTAGTTAGGGATGTCAATATGTAGGTTTTACCCGGACCAGAACCAATAAATAAGTAATGGTTCTGGTTCTGGAACCGACCCATTAGACATTGGATTGGACCAGACCCGGACTATCAACTATGGGTCTTAAGCGGTTCGGATCTGAGCGGGTCTGGAACCAAAACCGGACCAGAACCGACCAAGAAATAGAACTGAAATCGATATCGTTACTTTATAATTCAATGGGTTATGAGTGATTTCAAATCGATATGGATAAAACTAGCTCATTGACAAGCCTATTTAAACTTAGGTTTGTCAATAGACGGGTTTTACTCGGACCAAAATCAAAAAATAAGTATTGGTTCTGGATCCAGAACCAGATCCGAATCGGACCCGACCATCAAACTATAGTTCTAAACGGTCCGGGTTTAAAGCGGGTCTGGAACCGGAATCGAAACTAGAACCAGAACCGTTACTTTAAAATTTAATGGGTTTTAAACGATTTCGAATCGATTCAGATAAAACCCACACATTGATATACATACAAGTAGTTACATCTAATATGAAAGATATGATGACAGAGAACGTCTCAATGATTATGGATCCGAACAACACACAACGCACCATGTTCGTTGTTAATATTACCCTTAAGATATTGAGATTCATCCCAGAGAATCTAACAAACATTATTAGTCCACGTACGATCCATTTCACTTTATCCCATTTTTTGGTGTTCTATTTGTATGGCACTTTTATTTTTCTTTAACTTTTTTTTTTGCATTATTCTTTTGAACTTTAACTTTTTATATTTTAATTTAACTTTGTAATTATTAATTAGAATTAATTATACCCAATTAGGGTATACAATTAGCATTTAATTTTAATTATTTAAGTTAAAATTGATTATTATTATTATTATTATTATTATTATTATTATTATTATTATTATTATTATTATTATTATTATTATATATAATGTTTAATGGTAGTTTTTGACCTTAACTTTTCGATTTTTCGATCTATTACCTCAATACTTATTGACATAGCCTCTTGTGGTGTCGTTTTCATAGGAGATGACCTATAATTTATTTTTTAAATGACATGAACTTTGCAAATTTGAAAATGCATGTCATAGTTAGAAATTTGCAAAGTTTAGGTATTTTATAAAATAAATTAAAGTTAAAAACAAAAACAAAAATAAAAAGTCCTCAAAGTTATGTCACACTTTTAATTTTACTCTAATTTTATCAATTATAGAGTTGAGTATCTATTTAATGTCGACTACTCGTCCTTTATTTAGCCACAAAGATATTTCTGGAAGAAAAACTTTATGTGACTTAATTCATTTGTTAACACCATATATAACTAGTAATTAAGTCGATCAATATAATACATAATAAAAATGTATCCACGTTAATTATTCTTAAGTTTTAATTATTTTAGCAATATTTATTTGTTTTATTGATTTGCTTGTTATTGCAACAGGTTCATGTTTTATTACTAACTACAAGTATGACTTGCCACCTTGATTAATAAATATATCCGTATACTGGTTGGGGAATCAAACTCGATTGAAAGGTATATATACGAAAAAACACTTTTCGGATGTTTGATTCGATTCGATCATTCGATATTTGAACTTGAAATTTTGTGATTCGAATACAAATATAAATACTTTTTTTATTACATTAGTTAAAGAATACGAATTCAAAATCATGATATTTGATTTGATATTTGCAAATATTCGATTTGAATATATATATATATACATATATATAGGGGTTGGATCCAGTGAGAACTCATTTGTTTTGAGAACTTGAGAACCATGCATAAGACGTTGAAGATAATGCACAAAACAGTATAAAGTTGTGCATAACGAAAACTTTCTAAAATTGTTGCATAACAAAATAATTTTAGAAAGTTTTCGTTATGCTAACTTTATACCGCTTTGTGCATCATCTTCAACGTCTTATGCATCAGTTCGCAGAGTCGTAAAAAGATGTGGTTCTCATTGATCCACTCATATATATATATATATATATATATATATATATATATATATATATATCAAATTATAAATTGCTTCATATTTACGAATCCTTTAAGATTAAAAGTTGCATCATTCTTTGATCATCTCACATCTTGTTCCCCGCCTCTGCTAAACCTATCCCCTCACTATGTCGCCACCACGCCTCACCCTGCGCCACCCCTAGCCACGACTGTCACTTCTCGTTTAAAGACCACGCCACAACCACCTCTCTCCACCTTTGCCACAACCACCCATCGCCGTAGCCGCTCCACTCCCTTCTCCGGGTGCCCTGCTTCACCTCACTCATCACCCCAGAGCCACCACATTCCATGTCAGCAGGCTACATGTAATACCCCAGATTTTCATAGCTTTGATTAAGCGCTAAGTACGTAATTAATTAGAAATGAATTACGTGAGTGGCTAGGAACAATGCATCCTTAGATAAAATTTTAATTCGTTAGAAATTTCTATATTTTTATTTGTCTTATATTGATTTTATAATTTCAAAAGTTACATTATGATATCATTTTTTAGCTTATTATAGCAAAGAATTCTCTAGAAATTCAAGCTTCTTCTAAAGCCATTTGAATAACTTGTGAAGGAAGATTTCAATAGTAACCTCAAGACTTATATATATATGTTTCAAGCTTATTCAACAATCCATTTTGCTCATTTCTCTCAAAAATTCGAAGAACACACACACACAAACCACCTAAAATTTTCTCTTTCAACTCAAAATCCGGACTTTCAATCTTCTTCAACTCCGTGAATCTACGTCTTAAGGAGGTAAATCTCTAATCCTACTCAAGATTTGAAGTGAAAATCAAAGTGAAAACCAACCCCAAACCCCATATGCTTGACCATTTGGCCATGATCTTTACTGGGTTTTGTTCTTGATTCCTTGTTGATATATGCTTAGATCTATCTATATGGGTGATATTATGTTGTGAAATCAAAGAAAAATTTCATTTCCATGCCCCTATATGATTCGGCCATAATGGCCTTGCTCCAAAGGATTTTTGATTTTCAATTTTTAGTTTATATATGCGTAGATCTATCCCTTAAGAAGTGATTTATGCTTGATCTATGATTTAATTTGATATCTACATGAAAAACCCAATTCTAGTCAAGAACCCTAATTATTATGTTGAAAATTAGTGGATGATTTCTTAAATTGAGTTTGTATTCATGTAATTAAAGATGTTTGAGCATGATTAGAGTTGATTTTAAAAATAAAAATCGAGCCCTATGAATTTTACATGAGGACCGAAAACTAGGGTCCATATTTTAAGATGATTTGGCTTTGATTTGTTTAAATTTCGTTAGTATTTATGCTATTATATATGCATGCTAGTCTTTGATGAAAGAAATTGGAGTTTAATCCAGCGTATATGAAAAGCCTAAAGTAAAGTGCTTATGTAATGTCGAGAACTTTTCATGTTGATTTTATTTGAGAAGTTTGATTTCAAAAGTATGATCTAGTATATTAAATTAGTCTATTTTGAATTATTGAGATTTTTCTATGCTTATACGAGAAATTTAGATTTCGTTAGTTTGCGTTTTACAAAGGATTTTGTGAGATTGATTTGATATTTAGAAATTTATTCCAAAATATAGATTCTTATGATTATATTACTTGATTAAAGCTTACTTGATCAAAGTTCTCAAAGAAATCGATTAGAAAGATTTAATATTTTGTTAAAGTAATATGATATTCCTTATGAATATAAGGAATTGAAAAGACTAATATTCTTATAAATACTTTCTTAATAAGTTAAATAATTTAGTTTTGGATGCATTGACCCAGCAAGGCTTAGCTTAACCATAGAGTATCCAAAGAGTTTTAGTAGAGGCTCAAGAGTTTGAAACTCTTAGTTCCTCTTTCCCGTATTTATTCTTCTTATCTCTTTGTTAAGGAGAAGGAGCAAGTAGAGCGGAATAGAGATCAAGAAAGGAAGCGAAAGCTTGAGTAAGCAAGTTCTGGTGGGCTTTCTAAACTAAAATATGTTTATGCACAAGTTTATGATATTAAGCATGTGAATTTTTATAAAGTTAATTGACTTGCATGTTTTTGAGCATATTGCATATTACCTATCTGCGAGAGATTTACGATATCGGCCCTATGCTAGACGAGCTGCTAGTAAGGGTTTGTGTACACAGGTGGCCTTTGCCGATGTGTTTGAGAAGGAGGCCTACTTCTCAACACAAGAGTCTTGTAGATATGGTGTTTATTTAAGATTTGTCTGCGAGACATGTTATGATTAGAATTTTAGCACGTCCATTGATCATGAAGTAAGTGATTTCAGAAAATTTGATTCATAGGTTATTTATTAAAACCACTGTGAATCTAAGAAAGTGGCAAGTCGATTATATAGCTCTAAGAGCATGTTTCAGTTGTTTTTGGCAATTGCCCACTGAGTGCATCAAGTACTCATGCCCTGCATGTATTTCTAAATGTGCAGGTAGTGCAGGAGATGACAATGGAGATTGAAAGCTGAGCGAAGACCTTTTGTCATGTCCTATGTTTTGCCCCGAGTTCATGTCTTCATACATAAACTCAACTACCCTTTTTGCTGCCAACTCGTTATAACTTGCAAGTCTTGCTTAGTCCGAGTAATGATGTATTTTGAATATTTGATAACAAGTATGAATTTGTGCTAAAAATTATGATAACAGTTTACTAAACAGGGTTCTGATGGGTTAGACATTTGATAAGGGATTACAACTTGAGTTAAGAAAATTTGTACTCGCTTGCTAAATAGTGATTTAATATTGTTTAAATTTTGATTATCAATTGATGATAAGTTTAGAGACTCGTTTTTCTTGGAATTTAATTTAATCATATCTACGAGTCTTTCAAAATAGTTAGTCATCCCTTTCTCTTCACCGTCGCACTTGGTTAGTCGGTTAATCCAGTAGATAGGTCGGGGTGTGAGAATGGTATCGAGTAGTTGTTCGCTCTGGTCCTGTGAGTCTTTTTGAGTCTAACCCATTTATCTTAAATCATGTGAGCTCAGCATTTCAAGCCCGTCATCTCCAGCACCATCAGGTACAAGTATTTGATTCTTGTGTATAAATTCAGAATTCTTTCAGCATTGCTTATGGCTTTTTGAGATCTTTATAAGCTTAGTATTTTTTGCTATTTGAGTTGATTATGCATGCGATGTGATTGTCCTGATATTTAAGTTGCGATTATTATTTTAGGATGCCAGAGATGCGAGATACGCCACATGAGAGCTCTAGTGTTAGGTCGTTGCAGACCAGACGTATAGACAGATTCTACGAGCTTCTGCCAGAGCAGTATGCAAATTTCTCGGAATTTCTCGAGCAATTCTGCTGGAACTGGTTTCTGATTAGGCAGCACGGGGTTAATGGATTCGATGCAATACTTCGATTGATTCGGGTCTTGCCAGCACCCTGGCAAGGTTGGGCTTCTTCCAGTGCTCTTGATTACATTGACTTTTCTAAAGATCCCAAAGAGTCGGGGGATTTCGTTGGATTCCATGCTCTCATTCGAGCACAGAATCGGGACCATCAAGGTCCACCCCCAGGTGATTATCCTCCTCTCGAGCATTTTTATTCTCTCACTCGTCAGCTCTTTTTAGAGCATTATGTGAGGCAGGGTGATCCTTCTTCTCAGCCTGCTATTGTTGAGCCATCCTCTGTTATACCGACTCCGAGATTAGATGAGCCTATGTTGACTGATCATATTCCTTTAGTCCCTGACATTGCTGAGCTTGCTGCTGATTCTCCTTTATGGATGGACTCAGATCTCCATCAGAGTCCTGATGATTTATATTTACATCCTGCATTTGATCCGTGGATCGATGATATGCTTCTTGATGAAACTGTTCCTTTTTCCTATCCGGATCCGGTAATGTCGGAAATGGATGAGGATCTATTAGAGCCACCGTTTGTTTTTGAGTCATCTTCTCGTTCGATTTATTTAGATAATCCAGTGCCTTTTCAGAATGGCCTCAGCAGTTTCGTTTCTGAAGTAATTCCTGGCTCTTACCCAATTCACTCAGTTCCTCCTGATACTTTCGTTGTAGCTCCCGAGTCCTAGTCAATTTCAGCTGACATTCCTAGATGTTTTCGTGAGGTTCATATATCCCGAGGGTCACCTCCTCCTGCTGATGAGGGGGCTAGTTCTTCTAGACCATCAAGTCTCTAGATCGTGTCAAGATGAACCCGAACATATTGAATCATGGTAAATCTGAAGCTGAGTATCTCCCGGTCGGTGAAATGTCTTTTGTTACTAACCCTACATTCTACATCCCGAGTATAAAGTAATTTAGCATGCCAATAACCCCAAATCTCCTAAATCACGAAAGGTTCGACTACAATGAAGAAGATATAGAGCCTCAGTGGTTTGCAAAGACCGAGACACGGCAACCACGAGTGGGAAGATGAGATCGATCGCTACCTTGATGAAGAAAATACTAGTGGAGCCGATGTAGAGATGGACATTCCCAGAGATGATGAGCCTGGTCCCAGCAGCAGTTATTAGTTGTAGATTTTGCATGTGATAGTACGATGTTGTTAGTATGATGATGTATAGTAGTAGTGATGCATAAGTGGTTGTAGTAGCTGTTTATCGATGTTTATATATGTGGATAGTCCGTAGAAATGCTATATAGATGATGCATCACCATAGCCCAGACCCTCTTATGGCAATTTTTCTCCCCTTTTGTTAAAGTCATCAATGAGGCAATTTTCCAGAATATATATATAAATTGAATATTTAAGTGTGTGAGCTTTGTAACTCTTTTACTTGTGATGAGTATATTATCAACAAACTGGTTTATTTAAATTCTGCAACAATTTTTTTTTAAAAAAAAAAAAAACTGTTATGAGATATGAGTTGTTTCCTTTGATTCGACAACTAAATTCTTAAATTCTTTCAGTATGCCAAGAAGACGTCAAAACCCGATACCTAAAGAAGAAACTCAAGAGAGTCAACCAAGACCTCAGAACTCACCAAATCAATCACCTCCCCGTTTTGATCGCAAAATTTCTGAACTTTTTCTCCGCCAAAACCCACCCACTTTTATTGGATCTGGTGATCCATCGGAAGGCAAGAATGGGTCGGGCTATGGACCGTATTTTCGATTCTTGGAATGTTACGATCGAGAATGTATGCTATGTATCTCCTTTCGCTTAAAGGGATCTGCAGTTATTGGTGGGAATCTCGCGAGAGAACCTTCACGCCAGCAATTAGATGTTTTCACGTGGGGCGTTTCAAGGAAGAACTTTTGGCTAAGTATATTCCACGCAGCTACCGCAGATGAAAGAGATCGAGTTCAATAACCTTAAGCAAGGAAGAAGGCAGAGGCGAATATGATAGAGAGTTTTGCAAGTTGGCTCGATATGCTCCTTATAAGGTCGACATCTTGATGAGAAGATGGTTGAATTATTTAGCTCGGTCTACATCAAGAAATGAGAATAGTATTGGCAAGCCAACCTCCGATGTCTTATCACGAAGACTTTGAATCGGGCGCTTGATATGGAAATGGAAATCGTCTGAGAAGATTACATCGATCCGCTCAAAGATCCACCCGAATCCTAACCCGTCAAAAATAATCTTGATCGAAGGTTGGGAATAAAAAGATGGGAGATTAAAAATTTTCGAATAAGAAGCGTTGGCGAAATCGACAATCCTCCCAAAGTCAATCTCGACCATCATTTCAAGCCAACCTCGGTTTTCCCAAGTCGAGCTAGACTTGATGTCGAGATGTGTCGAGCACACTCGGTGTTTGTAAATGGGAAGAATGATTTGTTACAACTGTGGTTAAGTGGGCGATATGCTAACAACTTGTCCGAACAAACATAAGGCGTCGGAGGTGGATCCAATCAAATCTTTCCCGCAAGACTCAATCAATGAAAGCTATGATAGCTTATCCCGGTTGCCCTTCCGATGTTCCTCGCACTCCAGTGAGCTCGGTTTCGGTGGCTCCACAAAGAACCACGGATCGTATACCCCAAGACAACGAGTTCAACCCCTGCACCCGGATCAAAGAGCTTTTATACCGAACCGTAAATCAGCGATAAGGAAGCAGGACAGCTAACAGGTATGGGAATTTTAAGAGATGTACCTGTCATAATTATTTTCGATACTGGAGTTTCGCATTCCTTTATTTCTTCAGCATGCGTAAAAACTCTTGAGCTTCCAGTAAAACGATTCAATCCTGATATAAGAGTCCTTACGCCATTAGGCAGAAGCGATAGAATCACGCATGAGTGCCCTAACTTAGAATTCGAGTTAGGTCCTCTCAAGTTAAGAGCAGAATTTTTACGTCTTTTGCCAATGTGGGATGTGGATATTATTCTGGGAATGGATTGGTTAACCCAAAACTTCGCAACGATTCGTTGCGAAAGTCGTGAGATTTCATTCCAACCACCAGGCAAAGAATCAACTGCTTTTACGGGATAGATGAAAGCGTAAGAGTGCTATCATTTCACCTTACTGGCGGAGAAGTCGCTAAGGCGAGAAAAAGCACGCGCTACATAGTGTATTTGTTGGAAAGGATGAAGTCGAAAGAAAAGTAAAGATGTCGATCGTGAGAGAATTTCGGATGTTTTTCCTAATCCTTACAGTGTTTTGCATGTTTTGTTTTGTTTTCTTTGTTTTGTTGTCGACGCTTTGATTCCATTTGGTTATATTTGAACATCTTTTATTGGAATCGTGATCACTTTGGTTTTGTGCGGGGAATGATCATGTTGAAAGCATTTTGAGCTCTTAAGCGCACCTGTGCACCGGACTCGGCGTAGCCTTTGCTGATGCGCGTTGCATCGCGAGAGCCTTTCGAGAAGGCCACGTCCGCGCTTTCCCTTGTCCGCGCCGCCGCCTCGTTCCACCAGCGCCCGCGTCCGCGTTTCCCATGTCCGTGCTGGGAGCCCTCACCCATGAGCGCCCGCGTCCGGAGTTTCCACGCATTCGCGCTGGGCGCCTATGTCGACTACGTCCCGAGAGTCGTCGAGTCGGCACTCATATAAGTCCTACACGAGCGATAAGAGAATTCATCCGAGGCTCGGCGTGTCCGCGCCTCCTTGCGTCCGGCTAAGCTAGCTTCATCCGCTAACTTAGCGTCCGTGGCTTGCTGAGTCCGTATTGGGATGCCCTTGTTTGTGGCGCACGCGTCCGTGGCGCCGATCGCGTCCGCGCCTGGCGTTAATTTTTGCCGCTATATATACGTTTTCAAACGCTGTAACCTTAGACACTATTCATTATTTTATTTTTCCGTCTTTTTGTTCAATGCTACGGACGAAATTCTCCTTTAAGTTCTAAATTTCTATTGCTATTCCTTCTCTTTACTTTTGATCTTGATTCAAGAATTATTGTAAGGATATTGGATTCGATCAAGTTTGATTATCAATTCCATCGTTCATTTTGTTCGTAAGTTTCTTCTATTGCTTTATTAAGTATAATCGTTTCGTATTTGGTATTATTGATTTCTTCGTTGGATTAAGATTAATTTTGATATTCGCCTAAGTAATCTTGTCTTCCGTTTAATCTTTTAGATTCATGTCTAGGTTTTATAATTTTGATTCCATGTTCTTGATTTAGGGTTTAACCTAGATAATTTATCCGCTTTGTAAATTTCGCCTAGTTAATTCGCCTTTCTTTATTTAATAATTTCTTGCCTAGGTAATCAATCACCCTTTTGAGATTATAGTGTTTAGGAATTTATTTGTTTTGTGTGGCTACTTAGTAGCATACGTTAAGTTTTCCTTGAGAGCGACTAGGGTTAACTTTCCTACTATAACACGTCATTCGATTGTGAGTCAATTAAGACTATACTTTTGGTTAAACAAATTTTGGCGCCGTTCTTTGATAACTTTAGCGTTTATTAATGTTGCATGTTTTTCGTTTTATTCTTCTCCTTGCCTTTCTTATTTTGTACATGATTCGTTTGATCTCGTTTGTTGAGTGTTGTGTGTGCGGGGACGCCGGCTTCTAAATCTAGATTGGCATCCCGTTGAAGTATACTTACAAGTTGAGGAAACCACGACTGCCTAGTGTGGCAGACTTTGATCACTCAGATTGTGATAGTTTCTGTGAGGACAGTTCTCTCACAGTTGAAGGGGGATTTACTACCGTCGACAATTTTTTGTTTGAAGAGTTCCCTCCAAGGATCATGGGTGATCGAATGAACAACAATCATGACGGGAACGCTGTCCCTCGCCTGATGGGGGATTACTTTCGCCCTAAGATAGGGGAGACTACTAATCCGATCGTGTTATGCCCCGCGGCACGTGGGTATGAGTTGAAGCCAAATCACTTTAACCTCATTCCCACTTTTCATGGCATGGCAAACGAGGATGCCCTGAGTTTTATCAGAGAATATAATCAAGTGGTGCGGTCGTTCCTCGATGGGCCTCGAGCGAAGAACGATTGAAGATCTTGTTGTTTCTCTTATTCTTTGAAGGATAAAGCCAAGTCTTGGCTTATGAGTTTTCCTTACCGACTCTCCGACAAATTGGAATTACGTGGTGGGCGGTTTATGTTGAGGTTCTACCCGCGAGAAGACCAAGGATCTTGATCAAAATTATGACATTCAAGGGATCTAGATGAACCGTTTCATGAAGCGGAGAAAGATTCAAGGAGCTTCAAAGGCAATGCCCACATCACTTCTTCCCGTTGGTTACATTGTGACAATTCTTCTACGATGGGATCACGAAATCCGATCGGGAAAAGGCGACGCAAGCGAGGGGCAACATAGCTCATATCATTGCCGAGGCTCTTGACGAAATCTTTGGCGTCATGGCGAGCAATTCCTCCGAAGGCATCTAGTGCGCGTCGATCTTCTCACAACCCATTGAGCCCTGGATCGGTTTGACGAGGCGGATGGCACGACTCACGAGAGAGATGAGCGAGATGAAGATGAAGCAGGCTGAGTTCCCTTCACCACCCCAGGAGTTCGCTGCTCCTTCTCAGGAATTCGGCGCACCCCCTCAGGATTTCTCGATGCATCCTTGTGGGATTTGCATGGAAATGGGACATACAACGGATATGTGCCCTAATATGGGAGCACCCGTCTATGAAGGCGGAGTAGAGGCTTATTCAATGCAAGGTTTCCAGCCTCGACCACCTTATGAGCCGAGGCCGAACTATGAGCAAAACCAGCAGCAATACAACGAGGTGGAAGAACCAGAGCCAAGGTCAGGGCTCAGGTTCAAACTCATAGACTCGACGCCTCTCGCACAAGAAGACCACCGCAGATTACACACTCAAATAGGGTTATGGTCGTGATGTCGGTGCCAACAGCGGCCGTATCGGCAAACATACCCTGCATATCCTTATCGGCGCAGCCACCGCCACCTCAAGTACCACTTACCCGCCGCCGCCTCTGCGCGGCGGTGCCCTCGGCGACCTTATCAACCTCCACACGTCAACATGCTCCTCCGAAATCATCGATGGAGGATAGTTTAACGCGTTCATGCAAGAGAGTAAGTTAGCAAGGAAGCACAAGATCGACCATTAAGCGTCTCGAGAGCGATTGGACGGATCTACGGTCTTTGTCAAATGCAAATGAACAACAACAGAGGCGGGGAGGATACGGGCAGGGCTCCCGGCCACCAAGCTCAGTCATGTTGTTCTTGAAGTGGGAAGAAGGTTGATAATAAGGTACAACTTCCAGAGATTGTGGAAGAGCGAGATAGTGGAAGAGAGTGGTAGTGGAGAAACCGAGGCCGAGGAGAAAGTGATTGAGGAGGAGCAGACAAGCGAGTGCGGATTACACAAGACGGAAAATCCGTATAAGCCTCAGGTGCCATTCCGAGCCGATTGAAAAATGAGAAACAAGAGCGGCGGTTCTCGATTTTTACAAAATGCTTTCCAAAGTTAATGTGAATCGCCGCTCTTGGATGTGATCCATAATGTTCACGCCTATGTTAAGTTCTTGAAACTTGCATCAAAAAGAGGGAGGTTTATCGACAATGAGTCGGTTATGGTATCCGGTGGCCAACTCCATTATGCACAGGACCCGGGTAGCCGTCATCACAATTGCTTTGGGAAATGGTAAGGAAGCAACGGTATGCTAGATTTAGAGGCTGGTATTAATCTTATGCCTTACTCTATTTTCAAGCAATTAGAATTATGAGAGTTGAAACTCTCTTGGTATGAGTCTCTGATTAGCCGATCGCTCATCCGCTACCCTAGGGAATTGTGAGGATATTCTTGTGCGTGTGGGTGGTTTGATTGTACACAATGGATTTTGTGGTGTTAGAGATAGGCGATGTGCATGAAAATGGTCGAGACCATACATGCTATTAGGCGACCTTTTATGGCCACTACTAATACATTGATTGATGTGAAAATGGGAATATTAGGATGACCGTCCTAGGGAGACTATGTCATTTTCGGTGCATAATAATAAGGCCATGCCATCAATTAATTCAATTGAAAACTTCTTTTATAGACTCGATTGATGCCTTGGCGAGATTTCTTTTATGCAGGATCACAGTGGAGGAAGTATCGGAGGATCGGCAGACTGGAGGAAAGGCTCATGTTGGAAGCCGAATTTGAAAAACCGATAAAGGAAAGGAGATTCCACAGGCCGAAGTTAGAGTTGAAGGAGCTTCCCAAGAATTTGAAGTATGTCTTATAGGATAATGAGCGACCGTGATCATCTCTGCTGAACTCACCGAGTACCAACAATCTCTGTTGGTTTCCGTGTTAAAACGACATAAGCTCGCTTTGGGTGGGTTTGGCGGATATCGAGGAATCGATCTGCCATGTGCATGCATAAGATACGACTTGAAGATGGGCGGTCTTAAAAAGGATGGGCAACGGAGACTTAACCCCGTGCTCGGTGAGGTAGTGAAGAAGAGATCTTAAAGGCGCTAGCGAAGGAATCATTTTTCAATTCTTGACGGCGAATGGGTCGATCCAGTCCATATCGTGCCCAAAGGGAGGAATAACGATGGTCCTTAACGAGAGAAAGGAGTTGGTGCCCTTGAGACCCGTCCTTTGGATGGCGGATGTGCATAGACTATCGGAAGCTTAATGCTTCCACCAAAGGATCATTTTCCCTTCCTTTCATTGACCAAATGTTAGATAAGTTGGTGGTAATGAATTTTCTTGTTTTCTTGATGGCTTGTCGTGTTACTACCAGATTGCTATAGACCCGAGCGGATCAAGCCAAGGCAGTTCACAAGTCCATTTGGGACATATGCTTTTCAAATGATGCCATTCGGACTCGCAATGCTCCGTACTTTCCAGCGATGTATGATGTCATCTTTTCGACATGATAGGAGATTTTGTAGAGATCTTTATGGATGATTTTTCCGTGTTTGGATCCTCATTTGATGATTGTTTAGAAAAGATTGAGCGTGTACTTAGTCGTTGTGTGGAATACGCCTTACTCTAAGTTGGGAGAAAAGTCATTTATGGTCCGTAGTGGCATTGTGTTGGGACACATCGTGTCTAGTCGGGATAGAGGTTCATAGAACTAAAGTGGAGGTGATTGAAAAGTTACCCCACTAAATGATGTTAAAGGAATAAGGATTTTCACGGGTCACGCTGGTTTTTACCGTCGTTTCATTAAGGATTTTTCTAAAATATGTCGACCCTCGTGTCTGCCCTGTTAGCTCATGATTCTCCTTTTAATTTTGATAATGATTGCCTTGTTGCTTTTAAAGCTTTAAAGGAGAAACCGAGCAACCATACGCTTGTCGTTGTCGGTCCTAATTGGTCTTTTCCTTTTGAAATCATGTGATGCTTCTAATTACCTTGTAGGGCATCCCTAGGTCAACGGGTTGATAAAATGTTACGTGTGATTTACTATGCAAGCTTAACTCTTAATCCTGCTCAAGTAAATTATACAACTCTTGAAAAAGAGATGTTTGCTGTGATATTTGCTCTCGATAAGTTTCGTGCTTATATAATTGGTTCTAGAGTAATAATACATAGTGATCATGCGGCCTTAGATATTTGTTGACCAAACCCCGTGCCAAGCTAGACTTATTAGATGGGTGCTCTTATTGCAAGAATTCGACTTAGAAATTCGGGATAGGAAAGGTAGTGAGAATGTCGTTGCCGATCATTTATCTCGATTAGATAGTCCCCTTCCCGCCTACTATAGGTCCCATCACGTAGTCCTTCCCTTATGAGCATGCTTATAGTGCATCTTCTATGCCTTGGTATGTCGACATTGTTAATTATTTAGCATGTGGTGAGTTGAGGCTGACCTTACCTCCCGAGAGAGGCGTTTTCTTTCTGCGTGCGAGCAATATTATTGGGAGGACCCTATCTTTTAAGTTAGGGAAGGATGAGGTTATTCGTCGATGTATTCGGATGAGGAACACACCATGTCCTTGAGATGTGCCACCAAGCTCATTGTGGTGGACATTTTGGAGGACAAAAGATCTGCGCTAAGGTGTTACAATCAGGGTTTATTTTGGCCAACTCTTTTCAAAGATTCTCATACATATTGTATGTCTTGTGATCGGTGTCAAAAAGTGGGGTCAATTGGACGTAGGAATGAGATGCCTCTCAATAACATCTTAGTAGTTGAGGTTTTTGATGTTTGGGGAATAGATTTTATGGGACCTTTCCTAAATCTATGGAGTGCAGTATATTTTGTTTGCCGTTGATTATGTGTCCAAGTGGGTTGAGGCTATCCCCACTAGGACATGTGATTCTTACATTGTGCTCAAGTTTGTGCAGGAAAACATCTTATGCAAGTTTGGATTTCCACGAGCAATCATTAGTGACGGTGGAAAGCACTTCTGTAATAAGCTGTTTGAGAAACTAATGAAAAAGAATGGAATCAGACATAAGATCGCCACCCCTTACCACCCACAGACTTCGGGTCAGGCTGAAACGAGTAACCGACAAATCAAGGGCATCCTCGAGAAGACCGTGCAGCCCTCAAGGAAAGATTGGGCCAACAAACTGACTGACGCTCTATGGGCTTACCGTACCGCGTACAAGAGCATCTTGGGAATGAGCCCATATCGTCTTGTGTACGGGAAGGCGTGTCACTTGCACATGGAGGTTGAACATAAGGCATATTGGGCCATCAAGAGTTCGAACTTGATCCTCTAAATCCTTAGAGCATCGTTCTTCCAAATGTCCGAATTGGACGAGCTCAAGTAACGGCGTGTGACAATGCGGCGTATCTATAAGATAAGGTCAAGAAGCTTCATGATCGTCGAATCGTGCATAAGGATTTGAAGCCCGAATGATGGTTTTGTTATTCAATTCCGGTGAAGCTTTTCGGGAAGTTGAAGTCTCGTTGGGTGGCCCGTTTATCATCCAAGAAGTGAAGCCGTATGGTTCGGTTGTGCTCAGTAAAGAAGGATCAGATGAATCGTTCGAGGTCAATGGTCAACGTGTAAAGCTCTATGTAGAAGGGGGTCCGACCTCCTTTACGGTGGAATCTATTTTAAATCGTGATCCTTGATCGTCGAGTTTATTCTTGTCAAGCTAATGATAGCAACAGGCGCTTCGTGGGAGGCAACCCACATTTCTTTTTGTTGTGTTCGTGCTTTCCTTTGTTTTTGCTTTTGTTTGCGTGTTGATTTCTTTTTGTGTTTTGTGTGGTGCAGGTTGAGGAGTATTTTTATCTTGAAATAGTCGAAAAGTTGAAGCAGGCACAATATCGTCCAGGGAGGTACCCCAGGCGCCGGACGCAACGAAACCGCCGTACTGGGTGCGAATCAAAGTCGGCGCCCTTCACCCAACGGACGCGGCGGCGGCGGGCGGAGGTGAGTAAAGATGGTCGTGAGCACACCGTGGTCGGGCGGGGGTGAATCAAGTAGGCGGCAAAGCGAGACCCAGCGCGGGCGCGACGACAGCCGGGCGGGTTAATCAAATGGCGGCGACTCACACGCCGGCGCGCGACGGCCCGGGGCGGGTGTTTTTCATATGTTAGGCGATGGCGACCCGCCGAGACGCAGATGAAACCGGCTGGGTCCATTTTTTTTTTTATCGTTATAATATATATATATATATATGTTTGATGTGTTTTAAGGTTTCACCTCATTTGCGCCGCCACGCCTTCTCTCTCGCATACATCCCTCTCCTCTTCCGCCGCTTATCGCTTAGTCGGCGTTCGCCTCATCGACACACCGCCAGTGGCCGCCCGTTCTCCGTCCGGCGCGCCACGCACTAAGCTTCCGTCCGGCAATTCACCTCGGCCTTGCGCCTGCGTTCCTCGGCGCCGCATTCCGGCCGGCCTTCGCCGCTCGTCGTCGCGACACTTTCAAGACACCGTCGGTGCCTTACCTCAACCGCGCCGTGTACCTTCCACCCGTCCGACGCCTTACCTCCGGGCCGTGCACCTCCAATCGGTCCGTGCTTTCCTCGAGCGCCAAGGCGCCTTACTTTATTCACCGTCCGTGACATTCGTCCGGCGCTTGCTAAACGCCGCGCGTCTCGCGCCCAAGCACTCGCCTCGCTCCGTCCGGGCCGCCCCTCGGCCAGCGCGCCTTTTTTCACATTCGGACCCACTCACCTCCGTCCGAGGCGCTTGTCCGTCCGTGACTCGGTTCTTCAGTAGACTATTCTCGGACGTTTCCGTCTGAAGCCCTCTTGTACACAAATCACTATGGTTCTGGACTAAAATGCACTGGTCCAGCTCCGCCATCCTCAAGCCGGCGATGTTCCGATGGAGGAACCACGGAAGATATTAGCGTTATGTACTCGCCACCTTCCCAATTTATAATCCGTTGGAAGGTACACACTATCGTCGTTTGCATTTCAAGAAATTACACCTCCGTCAATTCAACCGGCAATTGATGCACGAGTCTAGGTCTTGAGGATAGGGTAAAGTATTTGAAAAATTTAGGATTGCTACAATATGCTTTGATGGATTTACGGTTATAACCCATTGTTGTTGAATTCTCTTGCACGATGTGTATTGATGATGAATCGATTCCTTGTCATGTAAATGCGTTGGGCGAGAATATGTTATAACGCCTCGTATTATGAAGGGGTATTTGGTTTTCCGACTTACGGTGCACGTGGTGTGCCCAATTCTTTCAATGTTAGAGGGCACGGAAGGAGCTATCGATTTAATAACGGTCATCATTGGAATGCCGAGTGGGTTTATCAAGGATGAAGCATTGGCAATGGTCCACAAGTTCATAGCTTTCAATGTTTTTGAAATGAGCAGGTAATAAGGTGAATCTTGCGAGGTCTTCCACCTAACATATCTTTGTAAAGAAGGCGAAGATTTCACCGATATACTTTATTTGGGACCACTTGCAACCGATCCAACAAGCGTAAGAAATGTAGGCCAACCACATGCCAAATCCCTACTTGGTTTGGCGGTGAGCTTAGGGATCATAAATAACGATGGGCGACGGTTCCAGCCGAATCATATCGACCTAAGATGATTGATCTTAGTGAGTCTGGGCGCTCCTTTGCTTTCAACGAGACTACTCTAGTACCTCGATCGTGAGGAATTGCGTGAAAAGATATATGCTTGCGCGCAGACGCAGGCGGCCCAAGAAGGCCGAGGCAGCCAAGCGGTGCGGGACCATCACATGCACCTACGGTGATATGATCATCTATGATACCACCGCACCATCCGATGAAGACCGTGACCGGCGAGCGGATGCGGGAGGGATACTGAGCCCCTGTGGCGACACCGATCCTAATCGGCCGCGGTTCCTTCCCAATACGCGTCGGGCAAAGGGTATAGTTAACTTCGTGAGGAGTTTGGTCGGTTTAGGAGTAGAATTAGTCGCCACTAGACGAGTTCCGTCAAGACATAACTTCTCGGTTTGATCGGCAAAAACCAACGTCTTGTGAGCGAGAATCAATTGTGGCACGAGCGAACCAGGCGTTGGAACACGTATAACCAGCAGATGATTGAGCGAATCGCAGCATGGCCGCCTTGAAGCCCGATGGAACGCATGGACTACCTTTCATGGCGCCGCCGCGACCACCGCTTTCCCGACCAATAGTGATTCTTCACTATTGGAGCGTTTGTGTTTTCCTTTTGTTTGTGTTTCGCTTCGTTTCCTTGTTTCGTTGTTTTGCTTCTCTCTGCTTTCTTGTTTTGTAGGTCTTGTCTTTTGTTGCTTCCTCGCTGTTCCGTTCGCCGCCTTGGAAGTCTCTCCGCTTTTCTCTAATATTTTATCTGCAATGAGGTCCTTTTGTTTTTAAGTGTGGGGGAGGTTTTACGTCTGTTTGGTTTGTTTTGTTTGTTTTCCGCTTTGTCTTTGTTGTGTTTTGTCGTTTCTTAACTTTTGTTTGGATTAGAGACAATTTTATCTTCTTGAAATCAATGGTGTATGAAGAATTATGCCTTAAGTTGAATTAATTGGGTTTTGATCCGAATTTCTTTGCATCTTGGTATATGGTTTTAGTTTAATGAAACTTAGGTGTCAATTTGAGCGTGGGACATAATTAGAAAGTCGTGTTTAGACAAGGTGTGTGATCGGATGTCATATGCTTCAGTAAATGGAACCCGTCTCTTGTATGATCTTTCAAGAAAAGTGGACAATAAAAAAAAAAAAAAAAGAAGAAGTAGAAAAGAAAAGAAAATATGTTGTTATTGTGAAATAAGTGGGCTTAAAATTGAATAAGGGGCTCTACCCTCTTGCTTGTGTTGTCTCTCGAATGGAGACTCTTTGCTATTGGTATAGATATCTACGTTAGGATACTCGAGTGTCAACTTGAAGGTTCCACCTAACGATTATTGTCCTATAATCGGTTTTAAGTTCCACATGTTCTTATTTGTTGTTGTCATTTGAGATATCTTACATGAAAGGAAGCATATAAGTTGTATATTGATTTACGAAATCATGTTGAGTCGAAACACGACTATTCTATGATAAGTCACATGTTTGGATTGATAAATGAGGATCATTGTATTGAGAACTATATTATTGAGATGCATTGAAGGGATGTGAATATGTGATTGATTCTATTTGAAGTATTGATTCTATGTGTACCATTCCTTTCAAGAAACTAAAATTTGCTCGAGGACAAGCAAAGAGTTAAGTGTGGGGGTGTTGTTTTGCATGTTTTTGTTTTGTTTTTCTTTGTTTTGTTGTCGACGTTTTGATTCCATTTTGGTTATATTTGAACATCTTTTTATTGGAATCGTGATCGTTTTGGTTTTGTGCGAGGAATGATTATGTTGAAAGCATTTTGAGCTCTTAAGCGCACCAGCGCCGGACTCGGCGTGGCCGGGCTGGGCGCTTGCATCGCGAGCGCGCCGAGAAGGCCGCGTCCGACGCTTCCGTCCGCGCCCGCGCCTCATTCCGCCCAGCGCCCGCGTCCGTTCCCTATGTCCGCGCTGGCGCCACGCGCGAAGCGCCCGCGTCCGGAGTTTCCACGCGTCCGTGACGCGCCTATGTACGACTCGTCCAGAGAGTCGTCGAGTCAGGCGCCTCATATCAGTCCGGCGCTGAGCCAATAAGAGAATTCATCCAGATGCTCGACGTGTCCGGCGCCTCGCTGCGTCCGTGGCTAGGCTTCATCCGTGGTAACCAGGCGTCCGGCGCTTAGCTTTGAGTCCGGTTGGGATGCCTTGTTTATAGCGACGCGTCCGGCTACTGATCGCGTCCGACGCTGCGCATTAATTTTAGCCGCTATATATATGTTTTCAAACGCTGTAACCCTAGACACTATTCATTATTTTATTTTTCCGTCTTTTTGTTCAATGCTCCCAGACGAGAATTCTCCTTTTAAGTTCTAAATTTCTATTGCTATTCCTTCTCTTTACTTTTGATCTTGATTCAAGAATTATTGTAAGGATATTGGATTCGTACTCAAGTTTGATTATCAATTCCATCGCTCGCTTTGTTCGTAAGTTTCTATTGCTTTATTCCGTATAATCGCTTCAGTATTTGACCGTTATTGATTTCTTCGCTGGATTAAGATTAATTTTGATATTCGTCTAAGTAATCTTGTCTTCCGTTTAATCTTTTAGATTCATGTCTAGGGTTTATAATTTTGATTCCATGTTCTTCGATTTAGGGTTTAACCTAGATAATTTATCTGCTTTGTAAATTTCGCCTAGTTAATTCGTCTTTCTTTATTTAATAATTTCTTGCCTAGGTAATCAATCACCCCTTTTGAGATTAGAGTGTTTAGGAATTTATTTATTTTTGTGTGGCTACTTAGTAACGCCCTGTTAAGTTTTTCTTGAGAGACGACTAGGGTTAACTTTCCCTACTATAACACCTCATTCGATTGTGAGTCAATTAAGAGTATACTTTTAGTTGAAACACCTGGATTACCACCGGATAGACAATTAGAGTTCTCTATCGATTTAGAACCTGGGTCAGCCCCAATTTCTAAGGCACCATATCGAATGGAGCCAAGAGAACTCCAAGAACTGAAAATACAATTGCAAGAACTATTGGATTTGGGATTTATCCGACCGAGCGTATCTCCGTGGGGAGCACCGGTATTGTTCGTTAAGAAAAAGGATGGCACCTTTAGAATGTGCATCGACTACAGAGAATTAAATAAGTTGACCCTGAAGAATAAGTACCCATTGCCAAGGATAGATTATCTGTTTGTTCAGTTGAAGGGAGCAGGAGTCTTTTCAAAAATCGATTTGAGATCAGGATATCATCAGCTAAAGATTAAACAAGAAGATGTACCAAGACCGCCTTTTCGAACTCGGTACGGTCATTATGAGTTTATCAGAATGCCCTTTGTCTCGACTCAATGCTCCAAATTGTGTTCATGGATTTAATGAACCATGTTTTTCACGAATACCTAGATAAGTTTGTTTTGGTCTTTATTGACGACATTCTTGTGTATTCAAAGACAAAGAAAGAACACGAAACTCATTTGAGAATCGCCCGGATACATTGAGGACCGAGAAGTTGTACGCCAAGTTCAACAAGTGCGAGTTTTGGCTACGAAATGAATTTCCTTGGTCATATCGTCTCGCCAGAAGGAATCAAGGTGGATCCCGTAAAGTTCAAGTCAGGCGCGATTGAAATCATCGACAACACCGAATGAAATTCGTAGTTTTCTTGTCCGGCCGGTTATTACCGAAGATTTATCGAAGGATTCTCAAGATTGCTAGACCAATGACGCAATTACTTCCTAAGGAGTAAAATTTCAATGGACCATAGAGTGCGAAAGTTTTCAAGAATTGAAAGACAAGTTGATGCGACCCTCGTGTTAACATGCACTGAGCCCGATAAAGAGTTTACGTTGTATACAGACGCTTCAAGGAACGGGCTAGGATGTGTACTCATGCAGGAAGGTAGGGTGATTTCTTATGCTTCAAGACAGCTAAGACCGCATGAGCTTAATTACCCTACCCATGACCTAGAACTAGCAGCTGTGGTCCATGCGTTGAAGATTTGGAGACATTATCTATATGGATCAAAATGTGAAATCTTCACCGACCACAAGAGCCTTAAATACTTCTTTGAGCAAAAGGATCTTAATATGCGTCAAAGAAGATGGCTAGAGCTAGTCAAAGACTATGATTGCGAAATCAAATATCACCCAGGAAAAGCGAATGTGGTCGCTGACGCGTTAAGCAGGAAGAACCAGACTCAACTGGCATCTGTTTTTACTCAGAACGAAGAGCTAGTCAAGGAGTTCGAGAAGATGAACTTAGAAGTGGTATTACCACTTGAGACCATTTAGGGTATCATTGCAACTCTTGTTCTAGAACCTGATCTGAGAAATCGAATTGTTCAAGCTCAACGTCAAGATGAACAATTAGAAAAGTTAAGGATGAAGGTGAGAACCGAAGGATCAGCAGAATATCATGAGGCGAGAGATAATGCCCTTATGCTTGGGAACCGGATATGTGTACCCAATGACAAGAATTTAAAAGAAGAAATCCTGAAGGAGGCGCATAACACGCCTTATACTGCCCACCCAGGAAGCACGAAGATGTATAGAGATCTGAAACGAAATTTTGTGTGGGTAGGTATGAAACAAGACATATCGTCGTTCGTCGAGAAGTGTTTAGCGTGCCAACAAGTCAAGGCGCTACACCAGAGACCACATGGAAAACAACAACCTCTCGACATTCCTGAGTGGAAATGGGACCATGTTGCTATGGATTTCATCACCAGATTACCCAAGTCCAAGCGTGGAAATACAGTCATTTGGGTAATCATAGATCGATTGACCAAAAGCGCTCATTTTATCCCAATTCCTGTGACATACGGAGCTGATAAGCTAGCCCAGATTTATGTACGTGAGATCGTACGACTGCATGGAGTTCATGTGTCAATCACCTCAGACAGAGATTCCAAATTCACCTCGCGATTTTGGACAAGTTTCCAAAGAGAAATGGGCACCCAATCAATTTCAAGATGCCTTCCATCCACGAATCGATGGATGCATGTAAAGAACCATTCAGATTCTAGAAGATATGACCAGAACCATTATCTTAGATCGAGGAGAACAATGGGAGCAAGATTTGCCTTTAATCGAATTTGCTTACAATAATAGCTACCGAGCAACCATCAACATGGCACCCTATGAAGCATTGTAAGGCAAGAAATGTCGATCTCCCTTATATTGGGATGAAGTCAGAGAGAAGAGAATTTTCGCACGTATAATCAAGAAATGATTAATATCATACGCCAAATTAAGAAGAGAATTCAAGAAGCACAAGATCGTCAAAAGTCATATGCAGATATGCGACGAACCGATTTGAAATTGAAATCGAGATAAGGTATTCTCAAAGTTCCACCTACAAAAGGAGTACATGTTTCGAATTAAAGGAAAACTCAAGCCGAGATTTATCGGACCATATGAGATTTTAGAGAAGATCGGGCCTGTTGCGTACAGGTTGGCGTTACCACTCAATTTTGGTGACGTTCATAACGTATTTCAAGTATCTCAGTTGAGAAAATACGTTTACGACCCGAACCATGTTGTCCATCAAGAAGATACACTGACCTAAGCTATGAAGAAAAGCCAGAACGTATTCTAGATCGAAAGAATCAACAACTAAGGAACAAATTAATTCCTTTAGTTAAGATTCTATGGGAGCATCATGGCCTAGAAGAAGCGACTTGGGAATTAGAAGAGAAGATGAAAGAGAAGTACCCTGAGCTATTTTCAGAGGTACTAAATTTCGGGACAAAATTTTTTTAAGGGGGAGAGAATGTAATACCCCAGATTTTCATAGCTTTGATTAAGCTCTAAGTACGTAATTAATTAGAAATTAATTACGTGAGTGGCTAGGAACAATGCATCCTTAGATAAAATTTTAATTCGTTAGAAATTTCTATATTTTTATTTGTCTTATATTGATTTTATAATTTCAGAAGTTACATTATGATATCATTTTTTTTAGCTTATTATAGCAAAGAATTCTCTAGAAATTCAAGCTTCTTCTAGAAACCATTTGAATAGCTTGAAGGAAGATTTCAATAGTAACCTCAAGACTTATATATATATGTTTCAAGCTTATTCAACAATCCATTTTGCTCCCATTTCTCTCAAAATATTCGAAGAACACACACACACACAACCACCGAAAATTTTCCTCTTTCAACTCAAAATCCGGACTTTCAATCTTCTTCAACTCCGTGAATCTACGTCTTAAGGAGGTAAATCTCTAATCCTACTCAAGATTTGAAGTGAAAATCAAAGTGAAAACCCAACCCCCAAACCCCATATGCTTCGGCCATTTGGCCATGATCTTTACGGGTTTTTGTTCTTCGATTCCTTGTTGATATATGCTTAGATCTATCTATATGGAGTGATATTATGTTGTGAAATCAAAGAAAAATTTCATTTCCATGCCCCTATATGATTTGGCCATAATGGCCTTGCTCCAAAGGATTTTTGTTTTTCAATTTTTAGTTTATATATGCGTAGATCTATCCCTTAAGAAGTGATTTATGCTTGATCTATGATTTAATTTGATATCTACATGAAAAACCCAATTCTAGTCAAGAACCCTAATTATTATGTTGAAAATTAGTGGATGATTTCTTAATTGAGTTTGTATTCATGTAATTAAAGACGTTTGAGCATGATTAGAGTTGATTGTAAAAATAAAAATCGAGCCCTATGAATTTTACATGAGGACCGAAAACTAGGGTCCATATTTTAAGATGATTTGGCTTTGATTTGTTTAAATTTCGTTAGTATTTATGCTATTATATATGCATGCTAGTCTTTGAAGAAAGAAATTGAGTTTAATCCAACGTATATGAAAAGCCCTAAAGTAAAGTGCTTATGTAATGTCGAGAACTTTTCATGTTGATTTTATTTGAGAAGTTTGATTTCAAAAGTATGATCTAGTATATTAAATTAGTCTATTTTGAATTATTGAGATTTTTCTATGCTTATACGAGAAATTTAGATTTCGTTAGTTTCATGCTTTTACAAAGGATTTTGTGAGATTGATTTGATATTTAGAAATTTATTCCAAAATATAGATTCTTATGATTATATTACTTGATTAAAGCTTACTTGATCAAAGTTCTCCGTAAATCGATTAGAAAGATTTAATATTTTGTTAAAGTAATATAAGGAATTGAAAAGACTAATATTCTTATAAATACTTTCTTAATAAGTTAAATAATTTAGTTTTGATGCATTGACCTAGCAAGGCTTAGCTTAACCATAGAGTATCCAAAGAGTTTTAGTAGAGGCTCAAGAGTTTGAAACTCTTGTTCCTCTTTCCCGTATTTATTCTTCTTATCTCTTTGTTAAGGAAAGGAGCAAGTAGAAGCGGAATAGAGATCAAGAAAGGAAAAGCGAAGCTTCGAGTAAGTTTACTGTGGGCTTTCTAAACTAAAATATGTTTATGCACAAGTTTATGATATTAAGCATGTGAATTTTATAAAGTTAATCGACTTGCATGTTTTGAGCATATTGCATATTGTCTATCTACGAGATTTACGATATCGGCCCTATGCTAGACGAGTCGCTAGTAAGGGTTTGTGTACAGTGGCCTTTGGCCAAGGTGTTTGAGAAGGAGGCCTACTTCTCAACACAAGAGTGCGTAGATATGGTGTTTATTTAAGATTTGTCTCGCAGACATGTTATGATTAGAATTTTAGCACGCATTGATCATGAAGTAAGTGATTTCAAAGTTTGATTCATAGGTTATTTATTAAAACCCCGTGAATCTAAGAAAGTGGCAAGTCGATTATATAGCTCTAAGAGCATGTTTCATTGTTTTGGCAATTGCCCACCGAGTGCATCAAGTACTCACGCCACGCATGTATTTCTAAATGCCAGGTAGTGCAGGAGATGACAATGGAGATTGAAAGCTGAGCGAAGACCTTTTGTCATTTCCTATGTTTTGCCCCAAGTTCATGTCTTCATACATAAACTCAACTACCATTTTTGCTGCCAACTCGTTATAACTTGCAAGTCTTGCTTAGTCCGAGTAATGATGTATTTTGAATATTTGATAACAAGTATGAATTTGTGCTAAAATTGTGATAATGCTTACTAAACAGGTTTCTGATGGGTTAGACATTTGATAAGGGATTACAACTTGAGTTAAGAAAATTTGTACTCACTTGCTAAATAGTGATTTAATATTGTTTAACTTTTGATTATCAATTGATGATAAGTTTAGAGACTCGTTTTTCTTGGAATTTAATTTAATCATATCTACGAGTCTTTCAAAATAGTTAGTCATCCCCTTTCTCTTCACCCATCGCACTTCGGTTAGTCGGTTAATCCAAGAGTAGATAGGTCGGGGTGTGACACTACAACTGCGTTATGAAAGATATGATGTTTGCCATTTGCAAATGGTCTACATGAATTGTTATTTTGATGAACTTGATATCAATTTTTTTTTATTTTTTATTTGTTATGCATTTGATCGTTATTGCTTATATTTTTCAAATGATTTGGGAGTTGAAATTATGAAGTCATCATCTTACATCTATTATTGAGTGTTTGTAGCTCCATATTATTTAAAATATGATTTTAGAAAATTTCTCCTTAAAAATTACAAATAGAATGGTCTAAAAATACACTTGCAAAAATTAAAACAAATATTCGATTCGATTTGAGTATTCACAAATACTATATGAATCGATTATATACTAGATAAACTTAATCACTTTAGTAATTTTACCACAATTTCAAATTCAAGCCAAATTTAATCTGACTTAACTTCTCAAAAATTTACCATAGATAAAACGGTCAGTGCTATAAACGATATCGTATAGAGAGGATATCAATTATTTTGATTCCAACTAGAACCAAACAATGAAACAAACAAGAAGACGTATTTTTGTGATGAGTGTTGACGCTATGAATCCTAAAAATAAAAAAAATCTAATTTATTTTGATAGAACGACGATGTTTTTATGTCCTCTATCTACGATGTCATTTATATCACTAACCGTTTTGTCTATAATAAATTTTCAAGACGTCAAATCAAATCTAATTTGGTTTGAATTTAAAATCGTGGTAAAATAAGTGATTAAGTTTATGTATTTTGTGATAATTTTTAAAGTTCGTGGAAAAAGCTAAAATGTGTTCAAAGTTGTTATATTTATGTGTCAATAATCCTTTTATAAATGGCCTACACTTAGCAGATTTTTTTAGTTATGGCATGCATCCTAATTCCGCACCGAGATATGGGATGCGGGCCATTATTGATGAAATTTGCAAAGTTCGGATCATTTGAAACATAAATTAACGTTGAGATTAAATCTTCACGATGAGGTCATCACTACCATTAACGCATTTTATAATTAGGATATATACTCCCTCATGTCTCTATTTTTTGCCTGAGAATTTCCAGCACATGTTTTATTAAAAATTATAGACTGTATTGTAAGTAGAGAAAAGATTCTATAATAGTGTAGTATTAATTTAATTAATGATGGGACATGGGTAGTAAAATGTGTAAATAAGTGGTGTTGTTGAGGATAATAAGTAGAGATAGTTGTGGATCATGTGTGATAAAATGTGTAAATAATTAAGACTGTAAACAAACCAAATCGTTCATGAGTTATTCGGAGCTCGGTTCGGAAAAAATTCATTCGAAATTCATTTGTTTTGTAAACAAGCCAAACTCAAGACTCGAACCGAGCTCGATAAAATTTTCGAGCCGACCTCGAGTTTAGGGATGTTCGGCTCGTAGGTTTGCGAATATATTCAGTTCGAACTCAAACGAGCCAGTTCACGAACACGTTCGCAAACATATAAAATAATAAAATAATTATATGTATTTAAATAATAAAAAATAAGGAAAATAATATAAAATGAAAACTAAGAGAACCCCTAATATCATTAATCTCTCAATCAGCGCCGCTTTTTTCTTCTTCACCCTGCTTAATCTTCTTCAATTCTTATTCTCTTCTCTCTTTCTTTTTTTTGTCGTTGCTTCTTTTCTTCTTCTTAAATTCTCTTCTTCTTCTTACAAAAATAAAATAAAATGCAGGACACAAAAAAAAGCACCAAAAAGCAAGAGCAATAAGTTGGGACGCTGGATCTTGTTGCTTTTCTTTGAAATATGTGAGAATTGTCAATATATATTGAATTAGTCATTGGATCTTGTTGAAGACTTCAAGTTGGGTACCTTTCGCTTGATTTGTATCTAGGGCCAGTTAAGGATAGCTCTTCAGAAACAACAATCCCTCCTCTCAAAATCTGACCGGACGGCTAACGGGGAAGGGTGGCTATCGCTGCCATCCATCATCGCCGTCTCAACACCAACGATATCAGCAATCTCTTCCCCCTCCTCTCTCTCTTCACGCATGTATCGGTGACGAAGCTCGAGCTCGGCTCGTGAAGCTCACTAAACGAGCATGTAACAAGGCGAGTTCGAACAGCTCGCAAACTTCGAAAAATTCCAGCAAGTTGAGCTCGACCCTAAACTAAAGTTCGAACTCGAGTCAAGCTCGAACGCAGTAAAATTTTCACGAGCCGAGCTCGAGGCTGCTGGTATTCAGTTCGGCTCGGCTCATGTGCACCCCATAAATAACTGGTATTATTGGGAATAATAAATAGAGATTTTTGTGGTATAGTGTCCAAAATGATAAAGAAACAAATTTTGAGAATGCATGGAAAACGAAATTTAGGAACAAATATGAAAGGCCAAGGAAGTATACTTTTTTGAACTTTAATTTCTGATAACTACGTTAATTTGAGATATAATGAAAAATATGAGGATGATAAATCTAGTTACGTGAGTATGCAAGATTTATGTAAGGCAATAAAGAACACCGAGGCTTTTACGTGGTTCGATCGTTAATGAGATCTACGTCCACGGATGAGTGTTTATCAATATTTTCACTATGATTTGAGTACGAGTGAGTGTAGTTACAAGCTCTTAGTGTTCGATAAGTTGCCAACCCTTCTATTGTCAATTTTCCTTCTATTTATACATCTCGAGCCTCGCTGGCGCGTGCTCAATCTCCATTGGTCGTGACTCTTCTCCGGCGTGCCTCCATCGTCGGGCTCTTCTCGGCGTGTCCTCCATTAGCTCGGGCAGGACGCCGCTTTCACGTGCGCCACGTGGAGGTGGCGCGACTTTGGTTCTGGGGCTGGGGTTTGGGGGCGATTAGGGCTCGCTTGGGCTCAACCGCGTGGGCCCGCTATCAACGTTAGGCCCGGCTGTTTGGGCCTCATTAGTGGGCCTGATCGGTTGGGCCATATCCTATCATAGCCCCCCGAATAGTCGAGGGACGTGATGCCGAGGTGGAGTGAAGAAAGCGCCGCCGAGGTGAGCGCTCGAAGTTGTTGTTGAAGGTGTCATTTTTTGACGTGAGGGTTTATTGCAACGGCGCCGAATCGAGTTGGGTGGTCTGTTGTCCGTCGCTTGGAAAAGACGTGCTATGTAAGGAAGTCAAGTCCGACACGGATATCACCTCCGCGTAGGTTACGCCGAGGTCCGATCTGGAGCGCACTCTTGTGGAGATGCCGATGTCCACCCACGAGAGTAGGATCGGATGGAGAAGTCATCTTTGGATGGTGTCGAAGTTTAGCCCTGAGTGACCGCCTTCTAGGGATGCCGAGGTGCGGTGCGGGCGGCACAGAATCTGGGGCTAGTTCGCGAGTTCGATCTGAATGGAGACGTTCCGTAGGGGCGAGCCTGCTGATAGGGCGCCGAGGTCCGATCTGGATCCCTCGTTATTTGGGGAAGGCCGAGGTACGACTGGCGCCGCCATCCGGAGGACGCCGGGTCCATATGATGATTGCGAGGTCGATCGGCGGTCTATCTTACGCTAGCGACGCTATACGCCCCAGGCGGTAGTTGGGCACTCGACCGGTGTCTACTGGACTCACATCCAATCACGGTGAGGTACGTGTCGAAGTTGAAACGGCAGCTTTTAGGCACCCTTTGTCCTATAAATAGGCCCAAACGAGGCAACTGCTCACTTTCCTTCGACGCCTTGTTTGAGATAAAAATTTCGAGAAATTTTCTCGACTTGATCCCGGTCTCACCGGGCGAGCCATATATTCGCGTGAAAAGTAAGTATGTTTCTTCATCTTCTTCTCCGCCTTCTCGCCTCGAAAGTTCTATTTCGCCTCGGGTTACGCCGCCTGCTCTCGACGTAAGGACTATATGTGCTATAACGGCTGGGTAAGTCCATGGGATCAGTTCTGTGGTTCCGCCGTATCATCGGTATGGGATGGACTGAGGGTGGGCGTGGCGAGGTCGGGCTTGACACTGGAGGAGCTTTTTGAAGTCGTAAAGGAATACCGGATCCCGGAGGAGGCGTGGTGGTGCCTGCCGCAGCCGGATGATAGGGCGATGGCCCCTCCGGAGGGGTTTATTACCGTGTATGTAGATAGTTTGAGGGCGGGTCTTAGGTATCCTCTGGCCCCCATTTATCTTAGCTTTCAAGAGTATTTCCAGATCCCCATTTGTCAATTGACCTCGAATTCCATTAGGTCGGTGGTGGGGCTAGGGCTCTCTTGCTATGGCATTGCCGAGGAGTTCTCCTTCGAGGTACTGATGCGCTTTTTTAGTGTCAAGACCATAGGAGGAGTGTACTATCCGCCTCCCTACTGAAATTTAAGGTAGCATCCCTCCAAAGTGTCCCATCAAGTAATAGGTATTTCTTTCTGCGGTCGAGGGCACCGAGGTATGAGTGGGCATCGATGCGATGACGGACCCAAAATCAAGCCCTGGGCCACATGGAGGAGGTCTTGAGCGATTTTGGTAGATTTTATCCATAAGTTACACCGAGGATGACTGAAGAAGGCCGGGCTAAGTATTTATGGGTCGGAAGAGTCGAGATCGTGGTCCAGACGGGGTGAGGCATCCCCATCTTCTTAGTCCTTATACGTCCGATTTTGCCGTGCTGTCGACTTTCTTCTCGTGATGCGGAAGCCGACTGGGCAAGAGGCGGGCTCACGATCGTCGAGCAAGCGAGCCTGCAAGAAGAAGATGGGCGGTTGACCTACCAAGGTCCCAAGAAGGTCGACAATATGGGCCAATCGATGAGTGGGCCTCAAAGTGGGTCCAGCCCGGCATTGGAGTCACGGCCTCAAAGGGGTCCAGCCCGATCGGAGTTACGACCTCGGTCGCCTGAGTACGTGCACGCCTCAAGCTTGGCCGCACCCTCCCAAGGTACAAAAGTTCTTCCACATTTGGTTTGTGCGCCTCGCGATCCGTATTAACTTGTGCTACTCTTTTGGGTGGGAGCTCGGTGATGGGGCCCTACAGGTTGCTTTGAGGGAGGCTGAAGTCGCCGGCCTGGTCGCCGAGAGCTCACCCGGTGATGAGGCGGAGCGGGAGCTTGTCGCGCGCGGCGGATGCTAAGACCGCCGTGGCAGCTGGGCGGGCCGAGGCCGCAAGAGGTCACCGAGGCCGGGAGGGTCACTTGAGGCCGCCACGAAGAGGGCTTGGGCATTGGAGGCCGCCGGGGAGGTCAAGAGGTTCGCGAGGAGTTGGCGGGCGGGCATGAGCTCACGGACGAGAGGGTGCTAGTCGGGCCGATCGGGGACCCTGCCGAGGGCCTTTGCAACAGCTCATCGAGTCGGAGAGCTTCTCGGCCTTTATTGCCGATCTTGCCGCCGGCTTTGGCCGGCGGTGGTGTCGATCACACAGGGAGTCGGGGCGGTCGCCATGCCCGACTCGATAAGGTCAAGCATGGCTGGACCGAGGTCGACCTCCGAGAGCTGAACAAGGCTTACGCCCGGGTGATCTCCGGGGTTGGCTCCTTCCTCTTTGGAGGCTCAGGCCCAGCTCGACCTCCCGACGGTGAGGTCGTCGCCCGGTCTGGGGAGGACGAAGATCCCGAGCCTGTGAGCTACTTGCCGAGGCGCGGGCAAGCCGGGAGGAGGAGGTGGAGCAGGAGGCGGTCTTGGAGCTCCCGGCTGGAGGGGGCCAACCGCAGGAGCATCAGGAGGTCGGCGAGTCCGGCAATAGGCCTGAGGTCAGTGGACCTGATGTAATAGTCTGAACCGCCGGGGTCGATAGACCGGGCCTGTAATAATTTCCCACTTTTGAGTAATAAACGAACATTTTGAAATGTGTGTTGTCTTGTTTATTTACAAAGACTCCACACCGAATGCCTGGACTCGATCATGAATTGTTGACCAAGTTAAAGAGGTCTCGAGGCGCCTTGCCGAGAAGGACGAAGGTGCTTTTCGGAGTGAGTCTGCCGAAGTGACCCAAGTTTTAGTCACCATGGATGTCGGCCGGCGTCGTCCGCCGACTGAATAAGAGGTCGCACGAGCTGATCGGGAAGTGGCCCGCCTCCCGGCCGATAACGAGGCTCTAAAGTTGAGGATCGCACAGGACGAAGTCCAGGGGGCGGACTTATCTCGCCGATGCTATCCAAGGGCGCTGATACAATGCGAGGAGCGACTCGAATCGACTGCGGAGAGGTCTGGCTCGGGTGTCGGAGGAGCATGCGAGTACGAAGGTAATCCACCGAGTGGTGGAACTACCATATCCAAGTCGACGACCGAGTTCGAGCTTGCTTTGGCAGAGGGTATGGTCTTTGAGGGATGAGGAGGGCCCAACAAAGAAGAAGTTCAAAGATCGTGTCAACTCCATCATGAAGACATGGAGATGTATGAGATCGTCCAGAACGACGATGTCCGGCCCGCCAGCGAGGCCACGCTGGCTCCATCGGTCCGATTATAGAAGAACCCGCGGAGGAGGAGGCGGCTACGCCGATCATGCCAAGTGCTCGGTTGACGGGTTCTACTGAGAGCGGATTATTCGTGGAGGCGATCCTCACGAGAGCGGGCGACCGAGGACCTCGGTCGGCGGGAAGAGCGGCGGGTGGGGGCGAGGTCGCATCCGGCCCGATGCCCGATCGGGGGCGGGTGTGACCTCGGGTGTATCCCGTTCCCAAGTGCCGTGACGGGCGCTGCGCCGCTCAAGTGTCCCCGGTGGGTCGGGCGACCACAGAGTCGCACTGAGCCCGCATCAGCGCTTGGGAGTAGGCCGTGGTGATTCCGGCCTTATCGATTGGGTTGAAGGCATCGAGTTCGCTCGGCATACACCGCCGGCCCGGAAATTTTGTGCACCATGCAGCCTTCAAGAAGTCCCGCAAGTCCGGCGGAGCCCTAAGCCCGAATGAGTTTGTATATAGCGTAGACTTTGTATGTAGATATAAATGTATTTAGACTCGTTTGAAGTGTACATTTTCCCTCGAGAGGTACAAACATAGCTTAGGACTTCGCTTTGGTCGTAAATGTATTTATCTCAGATCTGTATGTATATTTTCCCAAATAAAGGGTATAAACGAGCTCGGAAGCCCTGGTTGACTTGTATATGGCTTGAACTCGGTTTGTAGTCGTTAATGCATTTAGACTTTGTACCGGAGTGCATATCTTCCCAAATAAAGGGGTATAAGTTGGCGAGATCGGTGCGGATGTCGCCTTTGCATGTAGACGTCCAACTTAATGGGTAATCAGATGCTTTGCATGTAGACGCTCAAATTAATGAGTAGTCCAGTATGCGCACTTACTTGGTGGGATTTTCATCTTCGTAAGGCGTCCCCTGTGAAGGTTTAAATGTGGTGTATCCAAACGAGCGTTCACATATGTATGAGACGAAGTGAAATATTCATTAGAAAACAAATGTTTTATTGAATATGTAATCAACATCGACTTTGGCAAAACAATAAAGGGACTAACATGATGCCGATCCAAATCGAAGCTATGTAAAGTACCTCCTTAAATGAGTGATGTGCGGTTCGGGATAAGTGCACCGGATAGGTGAGCCACTTGTAAGCCCGCTTTGCCGAGGTCCCGTGAACGTGGTATGGGCCTTCCATGTCGGATCCAACTTGTTAAGACGCCTTTCGGCTCTCTGGTTTCATTATTTAAGGGGCGAGGTCGCCTACTTGGAGCCTTGGAGGCTTTGAGCCTTTGTTGTAGTCCGCGTGCGACTGGCCCTTGTTGGCTTGGCCGTTTATGAAGGCGAGCTGTGCTTTCCTCGAGGGCGTCAAGGTTGTACGCAGTCTTCCTCGCTCCGGCCCGGTCGAGTGAAGAGTCTTGCGGGGCTTGGTGCGCCGATCTCGGCCGGTATGACGCCCGGTACCGTGAACCGATCGAAAGGGGTTTCTCCGTGTGAGGTCCGAGGTGTTGTCTGTGGACCCGGAGGACTTGAGGAGATTTTCATCCAATCGCCTTAGCTCGGTCTAGCCTTTCTTCAATCCTTATGCGATCGTGCGGTTCGTCACCTCGGTCGACCATTCGCTTGCGGTGTGCGACCGAGGTGAAGCGTTGATCTATCTGGAGCTCTTCGCACCACCTTGAAATTTTTGTCGATGAATTGGGTGCGTTGTCCGAGACCGAATGTGCGTATGCTTGGCGGCGCACTATATTTTTCCACACGAAGGTCCGAATCCTCCTACTTGTGAGGCTTGAAAGTGGCTCGCCTCGACCCATTTTGAAGTAGTCTATGGCTACGACTAAGTATCAAAGTCGACCGATGCTCGGTCGAACGGACCAACGATGTCGATCCCCATCGCATGAAAGGCCACGGCTCTGCGCAGCCGCTTAGATCGGTTTGGGGTAGCTGACCGTGGAGTGGCCGGCACTTTACACTTTTGACGAGCTCGGCCGAATCTTGAACAAGGGTGGGCGGTAATATCCCGACCTCGGCGTCTTCTTTGAGAGAGCTCATGACCCGATGTGACTTCCACAAGACCTCCGTGGATCTCATTGAGCACGTGGTCGGCCTCTTCCGGCCCGAGGCACCTCGGGAGGGTTGAAGGTAAGACTTCCAGTAGAGCGCCCTCGTGTATGAGGTACTACGATTTCGCCATCATCTTTTGCTCGAGCCGATCTTGAGGTAGTCGCGCCATCTTCCGTGTAGCCTTTATGGGAGACATCCGCCGGCTCCATCTCGGTGATGATGCCGATGTGAGACTCGCTATGCTTCAAATGAACCTCCACCTTTGGTGGACTTGTTGATGACGCAGCCTAACTTGCTAAGAACGCCGGCCATTACTGCTGCCCGTGGGATCCGATGAATCTTGGAGTACCGAACGAGGCCAGCATCTCCTTTGCCTTCTCGAGGTATCGCTCATTCGGTCCTCCTCGGCCTCAGATTCGCTTAGGACCTGGTTTACCACGACTGGGAATCCCAAGATCCGGACATTGTCCACTCAATTCCTTTGCGGGCGAGTCCCGAGATCGCTCATACTCCACCTCGTTGTTGGTGGTCGGGAAGGTAAACCGAGAGTGTAGGTCACTTCTTGATTGTCCGGGCCGAGGAGAGAATGCCCGCTCCACGCCTGCTTTGCATGAAGCTCCGCCCACGACATCTACCAACAGCTATCGGGTGGTGCGAGGACGGAGTCCTCCTGTGGGGGCGGGTGTTGGGCGACCTGTTGGTAGAGCCGACCTGTGAATTTGGCTTCCACCGAAGTCAACGAGCTGCCCTTTATGGCCTGGCCTAGGAAGTACGAGATGTCGTGCTCGCCGAGCTCCAGTGCCCACTGGCTATGCGTCCGGATGACTGGCTTGACAAGACTTGTCTCAAAGGTAGGTCGGTTAATACACGATGTAACGAGCACGAAAGTAGGGTCTGAGGCGCCGCTTGGCTCACCAAGGCCGCCTACCTTTTCCAGTGGTGTACCTCGCCTCGGTCCTCGAGAGCTCGGCTAATAAAGTAGATGGGAGTTGTCGTCCCTCCTCATCTCGCACCAATACCGCATCGATGGCCTCGTCCGAGGCGCCAAATATCGAGAGAGGAGTTCATCTTGCTTCGGGGCGGACAGGGTCGGCAGGTCGACGAGTACTCCTTCACCGTGCATGGCGACTGGTGTTCTTCCCGCCAGCGAAGTCCCGAGCTCTCCTCGGATCTTGAAGAAGGCTGCTTCTCGACGACTCGAGATAGGAATCACTGAGGCGGCTAGCACCCGTGAGTTTGTGGATCTCACGGATGGTCCTTGCGCACCGCATGTCGAGCACCGCCTTCACCTTGGTGGGATTGGCCTTGAGCCCTCTTGAAAACCCAAAGATCCCGTGAACTTACCGTCTTCACCATAAATGTACATTTCTAGGGGTTGAGCTTGAGGTTGGTGACCGAGGAGTTGGAGGATAGTCTTTGAGGTCATCGGCGCATGTCTCCGCTTTTGAATTTTGACTACGATGTCGTCGACGTAGACCTCGACAATCTCCCTGATGTGGTCTTTGAATGTTGCGTCCACCATCCTATCGTAAGTAGCCCGGCGTTTTCAGCCGAAAGGCATCTTTCGATGCGTAAAGACGTCGAAGTCGGTGATGAACGCGGTCTTCGTACGCCCTCCGGCTCATCGATTTGGTGGTATCCTTTGTATAGATCTAGGAAGTCAAACATCTCGTGGCCCACCAATGCCTCCACCTTCTTGTCAATGTCGGGAGGGTAGCAATCTTTTAGGCAAGGCTTGTTGAGGTCGGTGTAATCGACGCATACGCGCCCACCCTCCTCCCGACTTTTGGACCACGATCGATTAGCCATCCGTGTCGGTATTCGACCTCGAACAAGATCTTGACCTTGAGTTCGAGTCACCTCGTCCTTACGACCGGCTGCGCTCGCGCGAATATTCTTTTCTTCACGGACCGGCTTGGTAGCCGGTCAATGTTGAGGCGATGAGTTATGAGCTCGGGTGACACCCGGTCATATCGAGCGGGGACCATGCAAACACGCCCCGTATTCCCTCGAAGTTGTATGACACGCCGCCGGATGTCGGTTGGGCCTGGTGCCGACTGACGACCTTCGAGGATCATCGTCGCATAGTCGGGCTACTTTGTCAGTCGTCCGGGCGCCGGCCTCAGGGTTCTCAGAATCACTATGCGTGGGCGAGGCCGCATCTTGGGTTGAGACTCGTAGGCATTCTTTTCCGCCGCTTGGTCGCCTGGATCTTGAGCACTCCCACCGGGCGGGAATCTCGACGGTGGTGGCAGACCGAACAGACGGCCTTGTGGCGTATAGCCAATCTCTCCCTGTGATGATGTTGTCATGAGAGGGGCTGGACCAGAAAAATTTGATGGCCTTGGTGACCGACACAGGAGCCCGTCCCACGGTAACCGGAAGGGTAATGACGCCGGGTTGGACCGTCTCTGGGTGAAGCTCCGTAATTAGGACGGCGCGGAAGTACTGAATACCTCCGACCTCGAGTTTATCCAGCAGCCCGAAGATGATGCCGACGGAGGCCCGATGTCGACATAGACCCGATGGACGTTCTTGTTGCCCACCACGGCTCGTATGGTGATGGCGCCCAGTGCGCCATGATTTTGGGTACCGATCCTCCTTGAGAACACTATGTCCTCTCCGTCCCGAGTCGCTTGTTCTTTTGCTCCTCGGCCGGCCCGAAGCCGTTTTAACGACGACCTCGTCGCTCCGATGGGCGATCCGGTTATAACGTGACCGCTCCATAACATTGAGACCTTCGCCCTCGCTGCCTTCGTGTCGGGTCGCCGTCGAGGTCGGTCCGCAGCTGTTGCCGCCGTTATTCTTCCCCCGCGCTTCTCGCTTCCGGCCGGCTCGGCCGAGGTATTTCTTGAGGCTCCACCTTGAGGAGCTCGTCGACTATGAGCCTGTGTTCGCAATCCTCGGTATCATGACCATACCCTTGGTGATAGTCACAATACTCCTCTGTGGACCTCTTCGATCCTTCTTTCATGGAGGGGCTTGGGAAGAGCTCGGTGGAGCTCGAATATTTCCGCCTTGATTTGAGCAGGGAAGGCGCTCCCGCCGTGGTTGGGCCGAGGTCCGAGCACTGACTCCAAAGGCCCTCTCTTGATCCCCGTCAAGGCGCTGGCGTCACCGACTCGACTCATCCGGCTTTTTCTTTCTGACTTACGCTCCTCCATTTCCCTCTTCTTCCGATCCGACTCGTCTCCTTTGGACGAAGTTGTCCACCGTGTTCCAAAGCTTACTTGCGCCTTTGGTTTCTACCGTGATTTCTTTGTTCAACGGCGGGTCGGATCCGTTTTGAACGCGTTGATGATGTGAGATCACATCGTCGCCAATTTTGAGCGACTCTTTGATGAACCTCGAGATGAAGTTCGACATCGTCTCGCCCCGCCTGGCGGATTGTGAGCAGTCGGAGGAAGGTCTGAGGTGGCATCTTCGATAGAGCGCCATTCAATCGATCCATGAGGTCCCGGAAGGTGTATCTTTCAACGAGCGGGCGAGGTGAACCAAATCGTGCGTTGGAGATCAAGACCTCGGGAAGATTTTGCACATGTGAAAATCTTCCATTCCTCGATTCGCCATGTTGGTAGTGTAGGCGAAAAGGAAGTCGGAGGGTCTCCTGGCCATCGTGGCAGCAATATTGGGTGCCCAGTATCGCTGGGGCAGGGGCGTGTCTAGAATTTCTCTGGAGAAAGGGGAGATGATTCTCCCGTACCGGTCGAACCCCGGAGATCGCTGCCGTCTCTTTCTCGGGTGGGGGATCGATAGCGGCGCCTATCGCCCCTCCGGGGGAGTTCGACCGCCTTTCTTCTCTCTGCTTTGCTCGGCTCTGGTCGGCATAACGAGATGGAGAGCGGCCCGCGAATGGCGAGGGGCGACGGTGGTGGCGGCTCGTCCGCTGTGACCGCCCGCAAATGGGGTGGCGGCTCGACCATGCGAAGCGGCTCCGCACGCCGAGGCGTGATGCACGTTCTCGGCATCACGCCGAGGCGGGCGCCGGCCGCTCGGAGGAAGCGACCTCGGCCGGCCGTGGTATTCAGTTCGGGGCCTTGAGGGCCCGCCTTTGTCCTCTCGTTGAGAAGCTTTGAATCGCCGAGGTGGCGTTGAGGAACTCGGTCACGGCTCGGCCGAGGACCTCGTGGGACGAATGAGTTGCTTGTTCGTCCTCGCTGAGGTCGGCATCTCCCCACGTTAGGGAGGCGGTCCCGAGGGTGTATGGAGACGTTTCCATGTTGCCCTCGTGAGTGCGAAGCGCCAGGCGTCTCGCGATCTCCTTCTCGCGACGGTGACCATCCGTCATCCTCAAGACGGTTGTTGCCAAGATGGACTACGGTTGTGCATGTTCTCGCCATTAAGTTGTAGAGGAAACGAAGCTTTCTTGTTCGGATGTTCCCACAGACGCGCCAATGATAAATCTAGTTACGTGAGTATGTTAGATTTATGTAAGGCAATAAAGAACACCGAGGCTTTTACGTGGTTCGATCGTTAATGAGATCTACGTCCACGGAGGAGTGTTTCCTCAATATTTTCACTATGATTTGAGTACAGTGAGTGTAGTTACAAGCTCTTAGTGTTCGATAAGTTGTCAACCCTTCTATTATCAATTTTTCTTCTATTTATACATCTATGACCCGCTACCGGCTGGCGTGCTCAATCTCTCCATTGGTCGTGACTCTTCCTCCGGCGTGCCTCCATTGGTCGGGCTCTTCCTGGCGTGTCCTCCATTGGTCGGGCAGGACGCTGCTTTCACGTCGCGCCACGTGGAGGTGGCGCTGACTTTGGTTCCGGGGCTAGGGTTTTGGGGGCGATTAGGGCTCGCCTGGGCTCAACCGCGTGGGCCATATCAACGTTAGCCACTGTTTGGGCACAGTAATGGGCCGATCGGTTGGGCCATATCCCATCGTAGGACGTAGTCAACCTAGAAATATGTAATGTGTTTTTTATATTCTTGGGCAATCTTTTATATTCCAAGTGAAAGTTTTTTCTAGAAATCATCCTTTACATATCATCCTCTTCTAACACAATCTAGATTATCCCGAATAAAATGGTGTCACTATCAATTTACTCCTAACTATTATATAAAGACTCCACATTTTACATTTTATTAGATTCCAACTATAATTTGCATTCAGCAAGTATTTTATCTTCTTATTTTCATACGTCTCAAAAGCCTGGAACATCATTTTGTTTGCCGAGCAGTTCAGCCATCTGTGTTGCAAACTGTAAGTTATAAAATCGTTGTATTTTGAAGATGATATTGATCATTTTAGGACAATTTCATATTACGAAGAAAAAATCTATAATAATTTTGCATAGATTTTATAATTTTGTCTCGTACAATCGTCATTTCCAAAGCAGCCAGAAATAACACCTTACCACATTTATTTTGCTCTATTAATGTTAGAATAAAGATGTTGGTTTGATGTTGAAAAAGAGAAACAAGATGGAACAGGAGAATAAATGAGGTTAACCGACGGGCCTACCTTGAGAAAATAATAATAATCGACCAATGTTTTATTTAATTATAGGACAAGATAATAAAGTTGTGGGCCAATAACCGACATTTGAACTTTTTTTTGCAAGTGATGCTAGTAGGTAGACTAGTACATATTAAGCACAAATTCCTCATTCTTACATAACCTTTAGATAGAATATAAAACTGTTGTGTATGATGTTTCACTTTCTTTCACCCAATTGATAGCAAACTTTTAACGCCAACCTTTGAATAAAAATAAACTTCGTTGTCGCCTTGTGTCTTTCTTTTTAAGATGCCAACAACATGTAGATACAAACGGAAAAAGGCATCCGACACCATAAAATAAATACATATGCACCTAAATATTTGAAATAGAAATTATTTGTGCCTCGGATAGGCAGTATGTAGAAGAAAATATTACTATATGTATAATATATAAACTCCACTGCTATAGAATTATTATGCGTATTTATAACAAAAATTTAAATTTTATTTAGTACGATTGGCAAATAGTAATTACTATTGTTTTCAGCAATGGGTCGTATATATCCGTTAATAGCAGGATCAACTCTAATATATTAGTATAATAAGTTATTTTGCCAACCCCCAATGTCAATTCTTTTATGATATAACATGTAAAATTTAAGATAAATGAGATAAATTTTGCCAACCCCCATTTTTTTTGCTGAATCTACACAGATTAAAGGTTTAGGACTTTCCAGTCTTTGTTGAGGACTTATTTAATTTGTGGGTTTTGTTCTACGAAGAGGGTACAAATCGGATCCAGCCTGACTAAGTTTTAGGTCGGGTTGAGCTAAATAAAAATAGGTCCGACAAAATTTCAATCCAAGTTGGACCTGCTCATAACTAACTAAAGCCCGTGGGATAGACAACCCGTCCCAAACCGACCCAAACATTTTTGAGTGATCTTTATTCTATTATAATGTGACCGGCCATAATCAACTTTATTAAATAAAAAAATCATTTATTTAATTTTTGATCTATTAAAAAATTGATTTTACATTAAAACCATCTTATGGAATTAAAATTTTACACCTATCGAATTAAAATTTTAAATTTAAATTTAAATTTAATAATTTAATATTTTTCAGAATAAATTGGAAAAGTGTGTGTGACCAACCATAATATGATCGTATATCTTTATTGAACATTTTTTTATTGTAAACTGTACTCCAGGCTTGGTTGAGCTACATTCTTTCCAGCCCGACAGATTTTTGGGTTGCGCTGGGCAGGTTTTTTGGGCAAGCCTAAGGGAGAGGGCTGGCCCGACCCACCTATTTCCAAAACACTCAATTTATTTGTTCTATTAATTGATGGGTTGAGATCCAACATAACCCACTACTCAAAGCCTAAGGGGTGTTCTTGCCAGGTTTAGTTGAATCAATTAGGTGCAGTGTATAAGCCCTCTCAAGTGCTAAATTCACATATTCAAAAGTCACATAACATGGTAAAATTGATGAAACGGAGACATGATCACTGAAAGATTATAGATTTCAAGCTTACTGAAATCCTCATGCACACAAAAAATGGTGTAAGATTCCGAAACAAACTTCACCCACTAGATGGATAAAATATCTAGATTTAAATTCATATCTAATGAAATATTTATAATTTTATCCATATAATGTTTGGATCTAATCATGACTCCTCTGATGAATCTTAATCTATATAGTGTCTTACACAAAACTACTCCAACATTCACCATGGAATTTCTGGGTACTAAAAAAAGTGTCAGGCCCCAAATCATAAATATATACAATATGTATAAGAAAATTATCTTAATCACAAACAATAAATCCATATATTTATTTCACCCTCCAAATTTCGATAGTTTGGTCATAGACTAGTATCCGTAGATTATTAATCCATAAAGATTCCATCGATCTATTAATTTATTATCTATTAATGACAAACAATAAATCCATATATCTTTCCTAAATTGTACACTTAGGAGACAAATTTAAGCTATATATCATCGATAACAATGAGGGCTTAATGCAACTTATTATCAAAGTAAACCAATACTGTAATTTAGTCTCATTTTGAAGCTTAATTTCCGCAGAAAAAACACTATGATATCACCCAAATAATAATCATATTTGGCAGCTGAATGCAGGATTAACAAAAGCAAGTGCCAAAGACGAGCTGCAACTGGTGGAGAAACTGATACAGAAGAATCTAAGTTGAAAACTACAGATTGCAAGAAGAGTTAGAAAAGTGTGGAATACCTTTATTGTAATTAGAGATAGAAAACAATGACAATTTTGCATTTCATGGTTCCATGTATGACATCTCAAAACCACCATCTCAAGTCTATGTTACGTGACAATCAAAAGCCACTAATTGGCTAACATCCTCATTTCTTATTATATATTCTCCTAGAATGAGACTTGGATTTATTTCTTCCTACTTATAAGGCATGAAATGGACTCTAGTACAATCCACTCTATGTTCGCATTTGGCTTCTATGAATCAAACCCTTATTAGCATCAGCAAGCTGAAAACATTAACGCAATCGATAACATCACGAAAACTACAACCAACTTGTCAAAAATAACATCAGATCGCAGGCTGTAGCCAATATTCACTCTTAGAGCAATCAAGTGTAACTAGCACTTAGTGTTTTCTATGGAATTTCGCACAATAAAGTAATAAAGTCTCCAATGAATCTCAGTGGTTAATTTCAAACCATGGAGCTTAAAAAACAAGAAGCCTTACATAATTGCAGTAAGACAGAGTTAGATGTGGATGGCAATATCACGCTAAGATAATAAGATATCATATCATTAATAGCTTTTTGAAAAATATGACAAATTTGATGATTATTTTCAAGTCATGAAGCTCCAAATAAGAAACATCACATAATACACGCAAGTAGGTTAGCTTTCTCCACAAGATGTCCCAACTGAAAAAGCTCATAGGCTACTCAAAGACTGCATTTTATTCAAGGAGAAGTGCCATAGTTAACAATGGAAGACATGTATTTTCAGTTTCGCATCACTACTAGAAATTATGGAAGTTCCTCTGGCAGCTGTATATAGGACATCAGCAACTCCTATTTCACGATTAGTAAATTTTCCAGTCATTATATCAGAGTAATGCAAACGCCAATATTACTTTAACGTAGCCATTCTAGTGTTTAGGGTTATAAAGACATCAAAACTTCTGAAAAAATACTCTACGAGCTGCCTAGACTCGGCCAAATATCTCCATGTTTACTCTATTTCTAGGCCCTTAGTTGCATTTTTATGCACCAGAACACAGTTGGACTACCCTTTTAATATAAAATAATTTAAATGATAACAAATTAAAACTAAACTATACCTTTAGTAATTTCAGTTATGATACTAAAAAATAATTTCGTTCTTTTGAGCTAAGCAAATGGCTAACAAATTATTGAAAACAAAGCAACAAATAATGAAAATATTAAATTTTTCTTTACAGATCTTCATAGAATGAAGGAGGTACTAACCTTTAAAAGGAATAAAAGGAGCTTTTTTTTATAATAGATAGATGTGGTTTATCATTACTTTTAATATGAACATTTTAGAAAATAATAGGGGCGCAGTAAAGTATATTCATCAAGCAAGAAAGGCAAGCACCAAAACACCAAACATGAAGCAAAATATCATGAGGCAGAAGCATTGATTAAATTACCTACAAAAACATAAGCATGAGGTCCACCAAGGAGCTCAAGTACAGATAGCGCAATGCACCAATCCATTCTCATTACAATTGCTACATCTAGCAATCACAGTCTCGCCTCCGCCCTCCTCAGCCGCCGCCACCACCATCTTACAGCTCCCGTTGCACGAGAAACACGGCAAGAACCTCCCGCCCCCGCAGCCCTCACAGACATAACCTTCCCTCACTCTAGCCATCCCCTGCAGCAGCTCCTCCAATTGCCCCTCCTCCACCACCCTTATCACCTCTTCAGCTCCGCCTATGTACCGTCCCTTCACAAACACTCGCGGCGGGATCAGCTCCTCGCGCTCCCTCCCGCTCATCAGCTCCCTCAACTCCTCCCTAAACCCTCTATCCATCGAAATATCCCTCTCGCATACCGAAACCCTAAGCCCCTCCAGCGCCGATCGAACGGCATTGCAGTCGTCGAAAGTCTTCCTCACTCCCCTCAACGACGTCGTATAGATCACCACCTTGTTTTCCCCATTCGGCGGGCAAATCATTTCATACCGATCCAAACCCTCAGACAGTTTACCCAAATCGACGGCCTCCTTCGAGGAATCAGTAACCCCAACATTAGGGCAAGCATTCTCCTCATTCCCGGACGAATTCACGGTCAGTTTATTTGCCGGAGACCCCGCAAGTTTCGTGTGTGATGCGATACGGAAACTGTGGGCACGATCGGCGTCGAGGCCGGACATGAGGTCCCATGAGTTGATGCTCTCGTATCTGAGGGAACGGGGCTCGCAGAGCGGGCTAGGGAAGAGAGAGCCTAGCGTGATGCGCGGCGGAGGAGGAGGCGGGGATGGCGTCGGAGCGACGGTGGTGGTGGACGGAGGGTCGAGTGTTAGCAAGCCGTACGTGGTGGAGGTGAGGGACACAATGTGGTGGCTGAAAGCGGCCGAGCCGCCAATTTGGGAGAACTCTTCTTCCTGGCTGAGCAGCGTCGATGAAACACAGCCCATAGCTTAGTCTGTTTGCGGTGCGTGAGAGAGAGAGCGGGAGTGGATTCATTCAATTTTCAAATCTGGGCAATGGGGGGTTTTGCTTTTAGCGCTTAAAATATTGCTTTAATTTGAAAATGAAGTCTAGGGAGTTGAAGGCTCGCCATGTTAGCTCCGACTATTCAACTCAGCCACCTCGTGGGGTGTGAGCAACTCCAGATTTTGATCAACCAATGAAGCTTCCGTGTAATTCCCCCAAACAGTGAACTTAATTGTTAAATTAACTTAACGTCTTTCCTAAACGTTCACCATAAATATTAGTTCAATTCAAGAATGGACTTTGCATAAAATTGAAGCTGTATTTATGAATAGCTTACTGGTGTATATTAAGTACCATTTAATATTTCTTTATTAAAGCGCACTCAAGACGTTACAGCTTTATCACCATGGCACATCAAGCTAGTTATTTTTTTAAAGTCAAGTAAAATAAATAAACGTAAGTACAAGGGATACTCAAAACTCGTGCAAATAATAAAAAGATCACCCGAGCAAATTAATATCTAAAGCCTATAAAAAAAATACAATCAAAATATAAGTACATCTATCATTTAAAGAATAGCGAAACAATTGAGGGAAATACGCATGAATCCACTTCCAGGAGCTACATCTAATTTTATCAAACACCTTCAAGAAAACAAGGTTAATATTGTTGAATATCAACTCATTCTTCGCTTCCAATAAACACATTGCCAACTTAAACAGAAAATTCTCTCTGCATCCCTACCAATGTCACAGTTAATGAAGAAGGATAAATGATCCAGAATAGTTACTTGGTGTGGTTGATGACACTCTAGCCACGAACAGGTAGCGTCCCAAATTTTGAATAGCAAAAGAACACTCGTACATGAGATGGTTCGATGATTCCATGGATCCAGAACAAAAGACACAACTGTTGTTAAGACTGACGATAGAAAAATCTCCTTTTACAAGGTTTTCTTTAGTAGCAATTCTATCTTGTAGAAGCTTCCAAGAAAATGTAGAAACTTTGTGTGGAATTGGCTTCCAGAAAGGTTCGAAAATACAATTTCCATCTCCTCAACAGATGTCAATTCGCGAATCAGTGCACAATAAATGGACTGTGTGGAAAAAGTACAATTAGAAGTCACATTCCACCTAATAGAATCTAAATGAGTTGGGTCTATTTTGATCTTGTCAACAAAGTACCAAAAATCTAGGGATTCGAGTAATTCATTAAAATTAAAAGATCTTTCCCAACAAAAACACCAGAACCACGAACCCCAAACTAAGGTACCTATATCTTTGACAAGCTGATTTTTTTGAGAAGAAATATTAAACAATGAGGAAATCTTTCCCTAAGACATATGCCCTGCTTCCACCAAGGGTCATCCCAAAATCTAGCAAAATTGCTCATTCCTAAAGAAAAAGATAAGTTGTTATGGAATACATTACCCTCATCCCCTTTAATTATACTTCGCAAGTCTCTCCACCACAAGGACATCCTATTACTCTTCAACCTCTCCGACTCAACCTCTAATAGCGATTCATACCTAGACTTAAGAATTTTAACCCATAAAGAGCTTTCTTCACTTAGTCACATCCAAACTCTTTCACAAATGAAAGCAATCTTAAAAAGTCTAACATCTCTCACCCCAAGACCCCCTTCAACTTTACTCTGACAAACCCTCTCCCACGTAACCTAAGAAATTTTATTGTTGTCTTCTTTTCCACCCCAAAGAAAGTTTCTTTGTAATTTGGGTAACAATTTAATAACATTCACACGGGATTTACAGAAAGAAAGGTAATAAAGCAGTAAGAAGGAAACAACCGAATTATGGAGAGTAATGCTCCCCACAAACCATAGGTTTCTTCTTTTCCAACCCGTCAATTTCTTGAAATATCTCTCCACCAATGGTTTCCAGCAGTCTTTTTTACGGTGATTAGCTCAAATAGGCAATTCATATTGGATTTGTATACTAAAAGCAGATTGGTTGAACTTGTATATAATATTTTTTATTACCACTATTCTGATCTTCTATCTGAATTGTTACTTGGTTGCATATATTGTCTCATTATCTTATACAAAAGTTAGATCATATAGTGTGTAGACGATCACAGAAGTCTGTATGATTGGTTAAGCTAATTGAGATATAAAAAGGATCACAACTGAGACAACTTGAGGATGAGTTGTTGGTATAAGCTGCAGTTAGACAATAAGCAATTTGACTTGGTTGTTTGTCTATAATGGTACGTCTTTACGTATTGATGGATCACAATAAGATGAATTCTTCTATCTGACCATTGTGAATAACCTAGATCTTGGTGACTTTACGTTGATCAAACATCGGTAAGATTTCAAATGAGTATGAGTTACTGATCATCACTTTGACTTGTTATGTGTAAGGGTTACATGGAATAACTCAATATTCTCCATATCATGGGTGGTGGTAGTGCTTGTATGTCATGCTGGTTATCTGTATCGAGTTTTCGTATTCATTTATGATTATAAGGAGAGCACAATAAATACAAGGTAGGACAAAATCAGTAGTATTCGAACAAACAATCGTTTCCAAAAATCACAGCAATGGGTGAAATTTTAGTGTTCTCCATAGATTGTTCTCACTCAGCACTGAAGATCAGACATCTGGGACACAATTCAGAAGATCAGAACTGAAGTCTGTTATTAATCAGTTTTGCCAGAAATTCATACGTAAACACGAGAAAAACCCTTATGTGTTGCAGTTAATTATACAGAAGCATGCTAATAATATAATCAATGTATGATGAATTAAACATCTAAGATAGATCCTTGGGAGCAAGGAAAAATCATATTTCCCTACAATTGGTATCAAAGCTTGGGATCAATATCTTGGCTCTGTTGGATTAATTTATATTTGATTATTACTTGTGTTATAATTAATTGTTGATTCGTCGGTCATTGTGGCTCTATTATTTTGTTTATCATTGGAATCATTTTTTACCACAACAAAACTGTGGTTAGATTAGAATTTATTTTTGCTGTAAATTATATATGTAAAAACGAAGAACAAAGATGGGGAAGAGTGGGCGCACGAGCTTGTGCACACACGCACAACGAAACAAGAAGCGACAACGACAGTGCCTGGGTTGCGCATTTGGCCATGCCTAGCGGGCGCTAGCGTAGCCGACTTCGGGGGTCCGACCCGACCCGTTTCCCTGATCCGAATCCATTTTTTTATCCGATATATTTTTCGACCTAGATCCAATTTTTTTGCCCAAATTCAGTTTTTGATGAGTTCGGTCCGTGTTCGAGCACGCTAAACCTGTTTCAAAGATAAGAGAAAGATTTGTACTTTGCAAATTTATGTAATAAATTAGACATGGACGTACAAGATCCACGAAGGAGCCACAAGGAACGAATTTTATTTGATTTATTATCGTTTAAAACATGTCGTGGATGTTTAAATTATGCAGTAGTATGCAATGTATGTTTAATTACATAAAAGCATGATATGTTTATGTGATTAACTGCATTTAGCAAACATGCTAGGTTTATCATTTTTTGAAGCATTATTTAGAATTCTGTGAGCACGTTTTTCATATTGAGTTCTAGAAAATCGACTTTAGGATTACATGATCTGCATGAACAAATCTTTTGAAATGAAAAGACTAAGCGAGAAACCTGACGTTTTAATTTTAAACTAAAGTCACCGAGACCTCCATATTTTGTTCTCTAGACAAAGTGATACGCACTGTGAGTAAACGTCCACACGCGTGGCTTACTTCTGTTTATCATAAGTTTGTGAGAGAGATTTTAATAAAATATTTTAATCCATTAAGAAATGAAAGTTTCATGTATAAACGTCCACACATGTGGCTTGCATGTTGATTTTCATAATTTTCTACAGATAGATGTAAAATGAGATGACAAATAAAATTGAATTAGAAGCGGTATGATTCGAATAAGTATGTCAATTCTAAGAATTCGATCTCTGCTATCAAATTTATTGTTACTGATTATGCATCACGTCAAGTACAACTTCCCACGAAGTCCTTTCTTGCTATAGTGATGTGGTCTAGTTAAAGGTCTAATTATTAATTTCATTTTCCATAAAGATAAGTTAACATGGAATGAAATCAAACGACTAAAAGGTTAATTTTAGTCTGGTTGAGGGGTTCATTGGTAAACGTCCACATGCATGGCTTGCATGTGGAATTCCTTGGACAATTTGAGATTTCAACCAATATTGTTTGATCAAAAGATTATACTATTGTTATTATGAATTATATGTGATCTTATTCTTATGTATCTACATTACTTTTCAGATATGTCTCTTACTCCGATTATCAATATGCTCGCACAAAAATCCCTAATCCGGTCCGAATTATATCAAGTGGAAGCAAAACATTGAATATGTTCTTATCGCTGAAGAACACATATTTGTTCTTACTACTCCCAAACCCGTTGTCCTTACTAAAACGTCGATTGATGAGCAGCGAGAGACAAGCAAACTTTGGCATAAACCAAAGAATATGACTAAGTTTTATACGATGACTACTATGTCGAAATGATTGCAACTGCAGCATCAATAGAAGATCAAAGTGGTCGAGATTCAGTCTAGTCTTGAGAGCAAGTTTGGACAGTCAGACCGAATAGTCCACTTTCACACGATCAGAGAAATCTTAGCGTGTAAGGTGGAAGAAGAAAATTTGGTCCATAAACATGTCTCTCACATGACCCATCTCACAGATAGTCTTGATCAGCTTGGAGGTGGTATCGACGATGAAGCCAAAGTCGGTATCATTCACAACACTATGCCCAAGTCTTTTGAGAATTTTTATGTGAACGTGATTATGAATAAGACCGAGTATACACTTAATCAGTTGCTCAACGATCTCATGGCAACGGAAGGTGTCATGGGAAAATAAGCGCATGCCCTAGCTAGCACACAAGGGTCCTAATGTTCCATCAAAAGTGGAAAGATGAAGAGGGGTGCCATGTCCATCATTCTACGACCATCGGTAATAAGATCCATGACGATGATAGTGCCCACTTGTTGTTCAAATCCATTAAAAAAACATTTGTTCCACAGTTGCAGTAGGGTGCTTAAACGGGTATCTTATCGGTTAACCGATAACCGAAACCAAAAAGTCGTTATCGGTTAACCGATAACCGATTTTTCGGTTTCGCCCGTGATCGATACTCGATTGCATGTAATTTCAAGTTATCGGGTATAACCGATTAATCGATGGTTATACCCGATTAATCAAATTAATTAATTAATTGATTTATTTATTTATTTATTTAATTATTAAGTAAAAATTATTTAATTTAATATATTAATTTCGTAATATTTGAAATAATCTCGGTTAATTTCGGTTATTTTCGGTTAATTCGTTATTTTCGTTAATTTTGTATTTTTATTTTTTTATTTTTTTAAATTTAATTTAAATTTGGTTAACCGATAACCGAACCGACTAATCAATCGGTTAACCGATTAACCGATTGGTATCGATTCATTACCTATTTTGGTATTTACGGCTTTGGTTATCGAATTTCGGTTCTAACCAAACCGACCCGAATCTCACCCCTAGTTGCAATGGAACTCCAATAATATGGATCCAGACTCATCTCTCAAAAGCGCCATCATTGATTTCCTAATAATGCCAATCTATAATCCACTTGGCAAGCCAATCATTTTCTCATGCAAGCCATGAATCTAGCACTTCTCTATTATCACCATAAATAATCCACTAGTTGTCGTTCAAGTGGCTGATATTGACATTAAAATGCCCTTTGTCTCGAATTTTCACAGAGATTTAAGCCACTCCTCATACATTCTTGTAGTACCAATAATAGCTCCCTCGAGCCATTCTTTCTCAACCTTCCTACGAGCATAGCATAAGTTCGAAGAAGCAGTCGAACAATAACCCAAATTTATCTTCAATGGACATGTAACATTTGGTTTGAGTGGACGAGATAAAACCTTCTTGGTTTGTGGCCAAGTGAGACGTCTTTCTTGATGATATCAACAAAAGATAAATCCTTGTTAACCAACGCTGGCCTTCATTTTGGATGACCCACCCTCTTACTCGCAAGACCTGCCACATGGTCTTTCTTATCGTCGTATTGTTTACATGAGATCTTGCATATTTCGGTATATTAGCCCAAAGTTTGAAACTCTCAATCCACATTGTATCCAGACAACTCTCGAGCTTTTCCATGTTTTCACATCCGGGAAATCTTACGAAAGCAAATCTCCAACCATTTTTATTCCTTTGATTTTGGATCATGACATCCACTACTCTACCATATCTTGCAAGTATATCCTAAATATCTTTCTTCTTTTTCCTGTTTTAGGAAAGTTAGTCACATAAAAACTGCATATCAAAGCTAATGGATCAATAGTTGTGGTGATACTTTCATTCCTCAAACATCTTCCGTTTACTTCCAGCACTATCTTTCCTCTATTTGATCAGTAATCTTCTACCACTTAGAGGCTTGACACTAACTTGATTCGGTTCAACAAATGCTACAGCTTTATTACTATTAAGGGTTGTTAGAATTTTTACTCACGTTTTCACTCGTAGGTTTAAGGTTAAGGCTTGGGTTAAAAGATGGTGGAAACTATTTTCTCGCTCACCTTCTCTCTATACTCTTTTTCCTTCCCCTCTCTCTCCTAAATCACTGGCGATCATATGATTAAACAAACCTTTATGATTCAAAAAATGTAATTGTGGCGATCATATGTAGAAATCAGCTCAAATGATCTCGATCAATAGAACCATAGGACTTCTGCACTAGCTAGTTTTCCACCTATTTGTAATTTATTGTTGTAAATCACTAGCAATGATATGAATGATGGGATATGGCCCAACCGCCCAGGCCCATTAGCAGGCTCAAACGAGCTGGGCCTAGCATTATGGACGGCCCATGCGGTTAAGCCAAGACCCCATCCTCTAAACCCTAATCAGGCGTCACCCACCAACCCCCAAAACCCTACATGTGGCGCACGGAAGAGGAACAGTCCCTGCATGCAAGAGGAAGAGTCCCTACACGCCAGGGGAAGAGTCCCGGCCAATGGAGGGAATGGGCACGCCTTTAGGAGCCCTCAGACATGTATAAATAGGAGTTAGATTAAAGGTAAAAGGGTTAGCAACTTCTTGAATACTAAGAGCTTTTAGCCATACTTACTGTAATCAAAACATAGTGAAAGTATTGAGGAATCGCTCCTCCATGGACGTAGATCTCATTAACGATCGAACCACGTAAAAGCCTTGGTGTTCTTTACTGCTTTACATAAATCTCGCATATCTGCATATTCTAGATTTATCATTGGCGCCGTCTGTGGGAAACTCTGAACAAGAAAGCTTCGTTTTCCTCTACAACTCGATGGCAAGAACACGCACAACCGCCGTCGACGCTGGCAACAACCGCGCTGAGGACGACCAGTTGGTCACTCAGCGTCGCGGGAAGGAGATCGCAGACGCCACAAGCGGTCACACACCTGAGGGCAACATGGAAAACGTTTCCATACACCCTCAGGACCGCCTCCCCAACGAAAGGGGAGACGCCGACCTCAACGAGGACGAACAAACAGTTCATTCGTCCCACGAGGCCCTCGGCCGAGCTGTGACCGAGTTCCTCAACGCCAACCTTGGCCAATTCCAAAGCTTCCTCAACCAGAGGACAAAGGCGGGCCCCTCAAGGGCCCCGAATCGACTACCACGGCCGCCCGAGGTCGCTCCTCCAAACGACCGGCGCCTACCTCGGCGTGATAGCCGAGAACGTGCCGCGCCCGATGTCCGGAGCCGCTCACCGCGCCGAGCCGCCACCACCATTCGCCCGCGCCATTCGCGGAGCCGCTCTCCACCTCGTTATGCCAACCGAGAGCCGAGCAAACAGAGAGAGAGAAAGGCGGTCGAACTCCTCTGAGGGACGATAGGCGCCGCTATCGGTCCCCACCCTCCGAAAGAGATGGCAATGATCTCCGGGGTTCGACCGATGCGGAGAATCATCTCCCTTTCTCCGTGGAAATTCTAGACACGCCCGCCCAGTGATGCACGGAACCCAATATTGCCGCCACGATGGCTAGGGGACCCTCCGACTTCCTTTTCGCCACACCACCAACATGGCGAATCAAGGGATGGAGGACTTTCACATGTGCAAAATCTTCCCAGAGGTCCTGATCTCCAACGCCCGACGCTGGTTCACCTTGCTCCACTTGAGCAGATACACCGCCTGTGACCTCATGGATCGATTCAAATGGCACTTCTATCGAAGATGCCTCCTCGCCAGCCCTCCTCCGATCTGCTCACAATCCGCCAAGGGCGGGACGAGACGATGTCGAACTTCGTCTCAAGGTTCATCAAAGAGTCGCTCAAAATTGACGACAGTAATGATCTCTACATCATCAACGCGTTCAAGAACGGGATCCGACCCGGCGCACTGAACAAAGAGATCACCAGGGAAAAACCAAAGACGGCGAGCAAACTTTGGAACCTGGTGGACAACTTCGTCAAAGGAGACGAGTCGGATCGGAAAAAGAGGGAGATCTGGGACGAGCAGAAGGCCGAAAAGAAGAAGCCGGATGACCAAAGTCGAGGCGCCGATCGCCGCCGAGTAATCAAGAGAGGCCACGGAGTCCGTGCTCGGACCTCGGCCCAACCCCAGGCGGCGCCTCCCCACTCAAATCAAGGCGGAGATATTCGAGCTCCACGCCGAGTTCTTCCCAAAGCCCCTCCTATGAAAGGAGGATCCAAGAAGAGGTCAACAGAGAGAGATCGTGACTATCACCGGGTATGGTCACGATACCGAGGATTGCGAGACACAGGCTCATGAGATTGACGAGCTCGTCGGGAGGAGCCTCAAGAAATACATCGACCGAGCCGGGCCGGAAGCGAGAAGCGCAGGGAAGAATAACGGTGGCAACAATCTGCGGGCCGACCTTGACGGCGACCCAACCCGAAGATGACGAGGACGAAGGTCCCAACGTAATGGGCGGTCTATGCCATTACAGGGCTCCTGTAGGGACGACGAGTCGTGTTGAAGAAGCTTAAGCGGCTGGAGGCCGGCCCCGAGGAGTCGAAGAACAAGCGACCCGAGCCGGTGAAGACATCGTGTTCTCCAGGGCGACCGGTGCCCGTAATCATGCCCCACCAAGACGCCATCACGATACAAGCCGTGGTGGGCAACAAGAACGTCCACCGGTCTACATCGACATCGGTGCCTCCGTTAGTATTATCTTCCTGAGTATGCCGGATAAGCTTGAGGTCGGGGGGATTCAAATACACCCCGCGCCATCCCAGCTGCGGAGCTTCACACAGGAGGCGGTTCAACCCGAGGGCGTTATTACCCTTCCGGTTACCGTCGGACGCGCTCCCAGGTCGGTCACCAAGGCCATCCAATTCTTCCTGGTCCAAGCTCCCTCCCCGTACAACATCATCCTGGGCAGAGACTGGCTGTACGCCACCAAGGCCGTCTGCTCGGTGTACCACCTCACGATCAAGATACCCACCCCGGTGGGAGTACTGAGCATCCAGGGCGACCAGACGGCAGCCAAAGAATGCCTACGAGTCTCGACCCAGGATGTAGCCTTGCCCCAGGCATAGCAATTACAGAATCCCCAGAAGCTGCCACCTCGGGACGACCTGACTGAGGACCTCCAGCTGTACGACGACGACCCCTCCAAAGTTGTCAAGGTCGGAGTCCAGGGCCCAACAGATATTCGGCAGAGCGTCATGCAGCTTCTCCGGGAATACAGGGACGTGTTCGCGTGGTCCCCGCTCGACATGACTGGAGTGTCACCCGAGCTCATAACTCACCGCCTCAACATTGACCCGACTACAAAGCCAGTCCGGCAGAAGAAGAGGTGTTTGCGCGAGCGCAACCAGTCATAAGAGACGAGGTGACCCAACCGCGAAGGCCAAAATCTTGTTCGAAGTCAAGTACCCGACCTGGATGGCTAATCCAGTCGTTGTTCGAAAGCCAGGAGGGGGATGGCGCATGTGTGTCGACTACACCGACCTCAACAAGCACTGCCCGAAAGATTGCTACCCCCTCCCCGACATTGACAAGAAGGTGGAAGCACTGGTGGGCCATGAGACCTTCAGCTTCCTAGATCTATACAAAGGGTACCACCAAGTCCCGATGAGCCGGAGGACGCCCAAAGACAAGATTCATCACCGACTTGGTGTCTTCGTCTGGGAAGATGCCATTCGGCCGAAAAGCTGGGCTACCTATCAAAGAATGGTGGACGCCATATTCAAGGATCACATCGGCGGATCGTCGAGGTCTCGTCGGCGACATCGTAGTCAAGAGTCAAAAATGGAGAGTCACCGACGACCTCGTGACTATTCTCCAGCTCCTCGTGTCGGCCAACCTCAAACTCAATCCCACACGTGTACATTCATGGTGAAGACGGAAAATTACTAGGATCTTGGGTTTCTCAAGAAGGTCGAAGGCAAACCCACTAAGGTGAAAACAAGTGCTTGACATGCAAGTGCCAAAGACCATCCGGGAGATCCACAAACTCACTGGGTGTCTAGCCGCCCTCAGTAGATTCCTATCTCGGGCTGCCGAGAAGTAGCTTCCCTTCTTCAAGATCTTGAGGAGAGCTCCGGACTTCGCCTGGCAGGAGGAACACCAGGTCGCCTTCATGCAGCTAAAAGAGTATCTCGCCGACCTGCCCACCCTGACCGCCCCGAAAGAAGGCGAGCTCCTCTCTTTGTACTTGGCCGCCTCGGACGAGGCAATAAGCGCGGTATTGGTCCGGGATAAGGTCGGACGACAACTCCCCATCTACTTCATCAGCCGAGCTCTCAAAGGACCGGAGACAAGGTATACCAGCCTCGAAAAGGCGAAGATCTGCCCTAGTGAACGCTAAGCGGCGCCTCGACCCTACTTCCACCCCACTCAGTCTGTGCATGATCGACTTACCCTTGAGACAAGTCTTGTCAAAACCAGAGTCATCCGGACGTATAGCCAAGTGGGCACTGGAGCTCGGCGAGCACGACATCTCGTACTCCCCCAGGCCGGCCATAAAAGGGCAAGCTCTCGCTGACTTCCTGGTGGAGGCCAAATTCACCGAGGTGGGCTCTACCAGCGAGGTCACTCCAACTCCCGCCCCCACAGCGGAGGAAGCTGTCCTTGCACCGCCCGATGGTTGCTGGCAGATGTACGTGGACGGAGCTTCATGCAAAACGGGCAGCGGAGCGGGCATCCTCCTCCTCGGCCCAGAGAAGCAAGAAGTGACCTACGCCCTCCGGTTTACCTTCCCGACCACCAACAACGAGGTGGAGTACGAAGCGCTGATCTCAGGACTCCGCCTCGCAAAGGAATTGAAAGTGGACAAGGTCCAGATCTTCGGAGACTCCCAAGTCGTGGTAAACCAGGTCCTAGGCAGATACGAGGCCAAGGAGGATCGAATGAAGCAATACCTCGAGAAGGCAAAGGAGATGCTGACCTCATTCGGGTACTTCAGTATTCATCGAATCCCACTAGGGAAAACAGTGGTGACGTCCTCGACAAGTTAGTCTGCGTCATCAACAGGTCCACCAGTGGAGGAGGTTCATTCCAGAAGCATCGCGGAGTCTCACGTCGTCATCATCACCGAGATAGAGCCGAACTGGATGTCTCCCATAAAGGCCTATCTGGAAGATGGCGCACTACCTCAAGATCGGCTCGAAGCCAAAAAGATGATGGTGAAATCCCAGAAGTACCTCATACATGAGGGCGCTCTCTACCGGAAGTCTTACCTTCAACCCCTCCTGAGATGCCTCGGGCCAGAAGAAGCCGACTATGTGCTCAATGAAATCCACAGAGGGTCTTGTGGAAGTCACATCGGGTCGCGAGCTCTCTCAAAGAAGACGCTGAGGTCGGGATATTACTGGCCCACCCTCATTCAAGATTCGGCCGAGCTCGTCAAAAATGCCCGGCGCCGCCTTCACTCCACGGTCAAAAAGCTGCCTCAGACCGATCTAAGCAGCTTGCAGAGTCCATGGCCTTTCATACAGTGGGGGATCGACATCGTGGGCTCGTTTGACCGAGCACCAGGCCAGCTTCGATACTTAGTCGTAGTTATAGATTACTTCACAAAATGGGTCGGGGCTGAGCCACTTTCGAGCCTCACGAGCCGGAGGATTCAGACATTCGTGTGGAAGAACATAGTCTGCCGCTTCGGCATACCGCACATTCTGATCTCGGACAACGGCACCCAGTTCGTGGACAGAAATTTCAAGGAATGGTGTGAAGAGCTCCAGATCGAACAGCGTTTCACCGATCGCACACCCGCAAGCGAATGGCCGACCGAGGTGACGAACCGCACGATTGTACAAGGATTGAAGAAGAGGCTGACCGAGCTAAGGCGATTGGTGAAAATCTCCCCAAGTCCTCTGGTCCTACCGAACGACACCTCGGACTTCGCACGGAGAAACCCCTTTCAGTTTGGTCTACGGGACCGAGGCCGTCATACCGGCTGAGATCGGCGCACCAAGCCCTCGCACTCTCCACTTCGACCGTGCCGGGAACGAGGAAGACTGCGTGCAACCTTGATGCTCTCGAGGAGAGCGCGAGCTCGCCTTCATAAACGGCCAAGTCAAGGGCCAGTCGCACGGCACTACAACAAAAGGGTCAAAGCCTCTGCACTCCAAGTAGGCAACCTCGTCCTCTGAAATAATGAAGCCGATGGAGCCGAGCGTCTTAACAAGTCGGATCCGACATGGGAAGGCCCATACCGCATTCACGAGGACCTCGGCAAAGGGCTTACAAGCTAGCTCACCTATCCGGTGCACTTATCCCCGAACCTAGCATATCACTCATTTAAGGAGGTACTTTACATAGCTTCGATTTCGATCGGCATCATGTTAGTCCTTTATTGTTTTGCCAAAATACGATGTTGATTACATATTCAATAAAACATTTGTTTTCCTAATGAATATTTCACTTCGATATCGATATCTATGTGAACATCACATTTAAGTCTTCACAAGGGCGTCCCACGAAGATGAAAAACCCACTAAGTAGGGTACTCACTAAGCGCGCGCCACTCGCATGATTACTCATTAAATTGAACATCTCGGTGCAAGGCATACAGACTACTCATTGAATTGAACGTCTGCATGCACGCATATAGATTACCCATTAAGTTAGAATATCTACATGCAAGACATCCAGATCGGATCTCGTCAAATTATGACCCTTTATTTGGGAAAATATACACTCATGTCTACAGTCTAAATACATTTACGACCAAAACGAAGTCCTAAGCTATGTTTGTACCTCTCAAGGGGGAAAATGTACACTTCGAAACGAGTCTAAATACATTTACGACTACATACAAAGCCCTACGCTATATACAAACTCATTCGGGCTTCCGAGCTCCGCCTCGTCGGGACTCACTGAAGCTGCACCAGTTCTGAACAAAATCTCCATGTCGGCGATGAATACCCGGAATGAACTCGGTGCCCTCCACCCAATCAATGAGGTCGGCACCACCGCGACCGCCTCGGGTGCGATCGAGCCGACACGGATGGGTTCCACCCGAGAGGCGTTCCTATACCCGAGGTCATACCTCGCCCTTCACCGACGCCGCCAGACCACGCCCGCCCCGACCGCGCCCTCCACGCCCGCCCCGACCGCCGAGGGCCGCCTCAAATGCTCCCTCTCACCGGACCCATTAGACGGAGCACTTGGCGTGATCGGTAGCCGCCCTCCTCTTGTGTTCTTCAATTATTGGACCGGGCGCCACCGTAGACTCGCTGGGGGGGGGGCATCGTCGTTCTGAACGACCTCGTACATCCGCATGTACTTCATGATGGAGTCGAGGCGCCTTTAAACTTCTTGCTATTAGGCCCTCCTCATCCTCAAAGACCATGCCTCCGCCAAAGAAGCTCGAACTCGATCGTCGGCTTCAGATATGGTAGTTCCACCATCCGTGGATTACCTTCTCGTAATCTGCATGCTCTTCCGAGATCCGAGCTAGCTCCTCCGTTGTCGGCCGAGCCGCCTCGCATTGCATCGGCCGTCCTTGACCACATCGGCAGATAAATCACCCCCGACTTGACTTCCTTTGTAGCACATCTTTGTCCAACGACAGACAACTCACTTCGGTCTTCGACAAGCGGTGCATGCCCAGAACGACAGACCACCCAACTCAGTTCGGAACCAGATCGCCAAATAAACCCTCACGTCAAAAAGATAACACCTTCGACAACAACTTCACCGAAAGAACACTCACCTCGGCAAAGCGCATTCTTCGCTTCACCTCGGCATGTTTGTTCCTCGACTGTTCGGGGGGGCTATGATGGGATATGGCCCAACCGCCCAGGCCCATTAGCAGGCCCAAACGAGCTGGGCCTAGCATTATGGACGGCCCATGCGGTTAAGCCAAGACCCCATCCTCTAAACCCTAATCAAGCGTCACCCACCAACCCCCAAAACCCTACACGTGGCGCACGGAAGAGGAACAGTCCCTGCATGCAAGAGAAAGAGTCCCTACACGCCAGGGGAAGAGTCCCGGCCAATGGAGGGAATGGGCACGCCTTTAGGAGCCCTCAGACATGTATAAATAGGAGTTAGATTGAAGGTAAAAGGGTTAGCAACTTCTTGAATACTAAGAGCTTTTAGTCATACTTACTGTAATCAAAACATAGTGAAAGTATTGAGGAATCGCTCCTCCGTGGACGTAGATCTCATTAACGATCGAACCACGTAAAAGCCTTGGTGTTCTTTACTGCTTTACATAAATCTCGCATATCTGCATATTCTAGATTTATCATGGACTCATATTAAGCTTTTACACAACTCAAGCCTATAAGAAGACCAACTTCTAGGCTTCTAGCGTCGAATTCTGAAAATTGAATACTAAGTGATGGGTCCCTCGAGGTACATACTGGTGTAGAGAGAAAGAATACACCAATTAGGAAAATTTAAAACTTTTACATTCACAAGACTTGACTGGCTACTAGCTATAGCTGGTCGGGTAACTAGTGTCAATACTGCTGGTTAATTTAGTTAAAGGGAGTCATATACTGAGTGACATAAGTTAGCAAACCTATTAACTGCTGAAGCAGCTAGTCAGTTGGAATGATAATTGATGTGCGTGTAGAATATGGTCGTTACTGTATTTTCCATAATGAAAACTTAAACTGGCTTTAAACACTTAGTTGAACATTTGCTTAGTCAATTATCAGTTTATCTCTCCAGCATCAAACTGACAGAGTGCCTTAAATCGATGTTGTGCTGTTGTGGGCTGGTTATGATAGTTCAATAATATGCAATGTAAAATACGATACTGAATGTAAAAAACTAAAAGTAAATAACACATTGAGTTTTACGTGGTTCGAAGAGATCAGCTCCTACGTCCACGAACTGATTGTTCAGTCAATCCACTAACTTCATATTCGATCTTGTTTACAGGTACAAGAGTAAACCTAGATGCAGAGTTAACTTTACTGTATCCCGCTTTACTTGGGTTTCCTCCTATGCTTGTGGGTGCTAGGAACCTCTGATTGCTTACGGGTGCAGTCGACATAAACCTCTTGCTTACAGGTGTAAGATAACCAAGCTTTCAGCAACAAACACTTCGTTGCCTACTTCCCAAACTTCTACTTAAATTGTGGGGTTTTTGTAGATGGTTTCCAACTAAAATCTGAGATCTCATAGGCGACATACTATGTATATCTAGGTTTAATGAGATCTCATATGCGACATACTCTGTATCTCTAGGTTTAAGATATACAACAACTAATATCCTAGACTTAAGGAGTGTATGCTGAAACTTTGAGCTGATAAATATATGAGAGCTCTGAAGTTTTACTAATATCACTATAAACTTCATTCTTCGAAATCGTTGTTTGATAGACTTTAGCTTTGAGCTTTGAACTTTGAATGGTTTAGCCAATAAGAATGTGTAGTATTTCGGTAACCTTCAAAGGTAGAATTATGCACATATTTATAGAGAAGACGATGAATAATGCCATTGGGAGGAGCACCAATCACGTCATTCTAATTGTCATTTGAACTCTTCATGTTTGAATCCTCGTACGTCACTGTCAGGGTCTACATCATCGTACACTATTACTCTGCAACTCTAAAAAGGTCTTATGGCATTTCAGGATTTTCTACAAATACGCTACGACACTTGACAAGTCAAAAACTCAAGGCTTAAATACTTTCGTGTTTCTCCAGTTGAGTTGACTCCATATTTTGTCAGTACATTGACTTCAGGATGGGTCAGTCGAGACTGCTTCATCTTTATCAGCAGGGTGGACTCCTGTCTTTTGTCAGTTTGAGAACCTGAATCAACTTGATGCTTTCAGCTTGACGTAGATATAGTCAGCTTTGACTACTTGTCATCAGCTTTGACAATTGTTCAACATTTTCTATTTTCAGTCATCAGCTTTGACTTCTAGTAGCCAGCTTTGACTTCTTAGAAAGGACAGTCAGCTATCGATATGACACTTAGTCATATCCTAACTTATTTGCTTTCGGCGTCGAGTCTTGATCTCGATCTTGATCTTCGCCTTGACTTTACTCCAAGAGCTCTGCTCATCAATATCGATATACTTGATCTTGACATCACCGGCTGCTTGATCTTCATTCTTCAATATGCGATCATTTAGTTGAACTTCTATCAATTGTGTTGGTACTGATAATCCTATCAATATACCGACTTTAAGATTACTTGAACTCCTTCGCCAAGGGCGTGTCAAGTGATAGTTATTCTGATGAGACATATAACAAAAACGCTTAACTCCAAAACAAGTGAATAGTATTAGTTACACCAACAAGGTAATCATCAAATGTTACGAAATCTAATCAAAACATATAATTAAAATAGATTTATTCCCATCAGTTTAGGAATTTTTTCAATATCGTGGCTATTAAAGAAGCTACATATAATTGAAATAGATTTATTCCCATCAATTTAGGATTTTTTCAATACTGTGGCTATTAAAGAAGCTGACATAAAAAAAGGTACTTTATTAGAATTTATAACATCCACAATATATATAGAATGTTCTAAGTTTTTTCAATCTTATGGGATCTTAATGTTTGCCTTTCATATTGACCAATTATGAAAGGCATGTATTCAAAAATAATTTCACAATTTTTACCTCATTTATTTATCAATTAACTAGGTTTTTTTAAACCAAATAATTTATAACAGAAATAATCCAATCTATCTAATTCGCCTATATATCATGTTTTCTTCCATTTGGTGATATTTGTGTATAAAATAATATGGAGAAGTGGCTACTCAGACTACTATTGTCAGTTCCTATAATATATAGTATATCTTATAAATTTTCGAATATTTCGAGATATTTTGTTAAATGATCAATATTTTAAGAATTAAATCGTATTTTGCCCATTAAAATATAGACAGCCAAATAGAAATGTATGAAGTATAGGCAGTGACTGAAAATTAATGGAAAGACTACATTCTTAAAGGGAAGAAACGAGAGCTGCTTCGTACTTGTATGTTATTTTCCGAGCAAAGAACAATAATAGGAAGGGACTGTTGCCCCACCTCCCCGTTTTCTGAACTCTTATCGCGCAAATCAAAATTCCAGAGCAGCCGTGCCGGCGCCGATCAGCAGGTCAGGAATCGGGAATTCGAATAACTACCACTTCGATCGTAAGGAATTCTGCAGTTCGAATTTTCAAATTGGAGCCCAAAACCTCTGTACATTGTGTAAATTTTGCTGCCGACCATGGCGCCGCACGATCTCCGCCGCCCATTCAAACGGGCTGCACTCTCCGACCAACAGAGGCGGCGGGAAATCTCCTTGCAACGGCAGGCCCAGAACCGCCGCGACGCCCAGCACGAGGCCCGCTGTTTGGCGCTAACTACTATATCCCTTCAAAACGATTCTGCTGCGCCCGAGCCCGAATACGAATACAACGCGCCCGATTTTGAAATTGAGCCCGACGCTGAAGTAAAGGCCAAAGATTTTGATGTTAGACAAGCGGCCAACCTAAGAGGGCGCGAAGCCCGGCGATGGTTCGCAAAGCAGCTCATGCTGCCCGAATGGATGATTGATGTTCCCGACCGCTTGAATACGGACTGGTATTCTCTTTCTACACAGCCATTTCCTTTATTGTTTGCGTGTGTTGTTTTAATTCAGTCTTCAACCCGTCTATTATCTTTTTGTCTATTTGGAATATTGAATTAAAGTCCTTGTTATCTGTCTGTAACACAAATTTTAATTGTCTACACTGTCAAACTAAATTAAAGATTGTTAGCTTTGATTGAAAGGGAAGAACTTAGTTTTAGTATTTCTTGGAGGAGGAAGTAGACTGATTGAATGTGATTGTAATAATCTCCTTCATTTTGCTGCGATATACTCAGTTGAAGGCATGAACTGTTCAAATGAGAGGCACACACTCCGGTGAATCTGTCCTAATTAAATCATAATTGTGATAAATAAACCCTAATCAAGGATTAATAAATCCTAATTGAGGATTGGTGAACCCTTATTGTATTTAATTAGGGTGGATGAGCAGTACATCCGGATGTACACAAGTTTTCTCCAATTTTGAAATGAGAGGCATGTTCATCGTTTGAATGGAAAATTTAATATCCGAATCCATTTCAAGGATTGTTGAAATGGAAAAGAAGAGCTAAACCCCTCAATGTGGTGGTATATGCCACAGTCTTGGGTGATCTTATGTGGTTATGAAGGTCCCATTTTGCTGTGCAGGTATGTGTGTGCTAGACCGGCTGGGAAACGTTGTTTTGTGGTGTCATCTAATGGTGTCACGGTTAGTAGGTTACGCAATGGTAGTTTGCTGCATCGCTTTCCGTCTGCTTTTCCCAATGGTGCCAGGACAAACAACAGCAACCGGTCTGGCCAATCTTATTGTATACTCGATTGTATATTTCACGAGGTAGTAGGTTTGTCGTCCTCTTATGGTCTTATCCCTTGATTGTGTTGTATGATGTGATGCGTTACCTATTGTATTCACAGGCTGATCAAACTTACTATGTAATTGACATGGTTTGCTGGGCGGGAATGTCAATGTATGAATGCACCACAGAGTTCAGATTTTTCTGGTTGAACAGCAAGCTTGCTGAGTCAGGGGCTTGCAATGATCCTTCATCTTATTATAAATATAGGTTCATGACTCTTGTCGTATATAACTGTGACCAGGAGGGTCTGAAAGCAGCGTATACTGGTCCAGTGTCGTATGTGAAGGATGGGCTGTTGTTTTACAATAAGTAAGCTTTCCTTCATTTTTTCTTATGACTCGTAGAATCATGTTGTAGTATGAGCAGCTACCAGGCAAACTTCTTTTCTCTGGATCTACATGTGCGGAACACTAGAACTTTATTGCATTACCAGAATAAAAGACTAGAATAGATAGAAGAACCGAAAACAAGGTTTAAAGACAACCTTCACAACTAGGAATAGCCTTACCCAGTTTTCTTAAAGGTAACTTGAATGAAGGTAAAAGAAAAAGAGACAGTAAACTGTCGAAACAAAAAAGGTAAGAATAAAGTTCTGGATATAGGGATTTATGGTTAGTAACTTTATAGCCACTATTTTATGCTTGAAATTTCCAACTAAATGAGAGTGATTTCAGAGCTTGTTTCTTACTTTTTTTACTTGCAGGAAAATAAATACTCTTCACCTTATTCAATGAGAGGGCATTTGGTTTGGTGGATGTGATAGATAAGATGGATAGGATAGAGTAGGATAAGACTATTTGATAATTTAGTCTTGTGTTTGGATTGTTTGATTGTCGTGTAGGATAAATTGAAGGATTATGACTAAAATATAGTATAATATTGAAATTGCTCTTGTGGTATAGCAAAAATGCAAAAGGTCGAAATATAGATGACCAAAAATAATGTTGATGAGGGTGTTTTTAGAATTTTGCATTATGGAGTGAAGGAGGATTAAGTAATCAACTTAAATTTGGGATGATAAATTATCACCCAAATGGATGATTGGAGCACGGGCTGAGTTATCCATCATGGGCTTAATTATGCAAACCAAACATGTGATAGTAGGATTATTTTATCAATCAAGCTTTATCATCAATCAAACCAAACACCTCCTGAATGAAAGGATCTCTGGCAAGTTGTGTTTTGCCAGGACTTATACTTCCCTTTCTCTGTGCTTATATTCTATAAGACATGTTTTTCTCTCTTCCAGATCTGTTAATTGCTTAAAGTATGTTACTTTTCATACTTCTTGACTTCCTATTATGCTTGGTATGGTGCTCTCTCTTTCTTCTCACACTCCAGTTTTATTGGTTCTGATTCTCTCAGGCATGCACATTATGAATCAGGAAATACCCCTTTGGTATTAGTCTGGAAGGATGAGAATTGTAGTCAATATGTTATCGATACAGATAGCAAGGGACAGATTCCAGATCAGCAACAGGTACATTAAGTCACTTGGAATTACTTCTATAGGTGGATTATTACTTCAGGGCTTCTTGTTGCACTCCAAAATGTCTCTTTCCTCTGTCACTCGCTTCATAGTATGAGGTTTGAAATATAGATGACAAGCCTACTCGAAGGGAATTCTTGCATTTAACCCTTTCTACTATGTTTGGGCACTTTTTTGTGGCCTCCATGTTGATAGAGAATAAATTATTGAAGAAAAGAAGATGTAACATCTTCATGCTTTGATAGATCCTCGGGGAGGAAACTCACAAAAACAGAGTCGTTGCATTTATGCCTTTTCACTTTTACTTCGCATAGTGTATAGTCTAGTATATGGAGTCACTTTAGATATTTCCATCAGATGCCTATGGAAAATTCATTGCGTATACTATTTCTGATATATCTGAACACATTGCATGTACAGTAGACTTCCTATTAAGAAGTAAATGGCTGAATATATCTCTGAGTTCGATATTTCCCATTGTTCAAATATCAGGTAGTGTTGGAGCTACTAGATGATGGGAGACTGGCTACCTTAGATGATCCTCCTGTTATATTTGGTTGCTTGGACAGTGATTTCATCCAAAAGGTTTGTTTGCATCTATCTCTTCAATGTAAAATTGTTGTTAAGTGGTTTAAAAGTAAAGAAGCTTCTGTCATTCTTTTCTGCATTTCAGAAATAAAATTTGTTTCCACAGGTTGATTGATAAGTTGATAATGTAAAAGACCTTCAATGTTTTTTGAAACTGCAAATAGCTTAGTTGAACACCAGTATTTGACAAAGACTCTAGCTTGCTGTTGATAAACTACAAATGCAAACACAATATGCATGCGAGCCTAATTTACAAAATATCTAAGTGCCAGCCACAGCAATTTGTTTGTTACTTTGGTAGAAATTGCTAATATTTAGGGCTTGCTTTATGCCTTTACTGTTGTACAATGGGAGAAGACAAGATGAGGAAGATGTGTCACCTTTAAAGAAAGAGAAAAAAACACATCTTTTTGTTTTTTGTCTTTGATTTAAATGTTTCATAGTTATTTGCTCCTCTGAATTAGTTGTTACAAAAGCTGCAACTCAAGCCTCGAGTCCCTATTAGCCATAGAAGTAGAAAATGATTAATTTTAATTTAATAATTAAGTTCACCCTAAAGGAGCCCAGTAGTTTCTTCCATTTTGGCTTTCAAAGACTCCACTAACTTAAATTTAGTAAACTTTATTTATTTGCTCCACTCGACATTATGTAAGATCTTCTATGGACTATCTTCCTCTTTTTGCTGAGAAAAAAATTGAACTTACCATTGCGGTTCAGCAAACTAGGAAAATTTTCAGATTAATAGTTGAGCGTACCATTATGGTTGCTTACAATTACATTGTTAGGTAACACTAACAGTAGGGGTGAGTATACCTTTGTTCATCCAGATACTGCCAGATGAAGAGCATGTCTATTAGATTCTAAAAAGAAAAGCTCGTTTTATTTGCAGATTCAGAATGCAATTAGTAATTTGTAATACTTGAATTAACGACAGATGGTTCAATTTATTCAACATAGAATATCAATCTGGCTGTGTCTACACATGACCCACCTCTTTACACTGTCATAATACAAAGATTAGTACTAATACAATCGTTGGTGAATCATTTCCTGTATAATCTGGAAAGAAAACTGGGGGATCTATGGTGTTCACATGTTGAGCATTTTTAGAGTGTATTTATAGCAATCTGCAACCAAGAAAATTTTGGAAGACTGAGAACATTACTAATTCAAGGTTTTCAGACAGGAATTCAGACTGGGGATCTCCTAAGATTTTCCATCAACGAAGGAGCTTTACATTTTAAAGATGGGCAACTAGAAAGAGCTGATCTAAACTTTCTTGGGAAGCCTAACCGTGCACGAGCGTTTGCTGATAGTTACTCCAAGGTAAGCAAAAAATTTTAAACTTGTTTTCTTTGTATTCGCTTAGTCCCATATAATAGGAACTCCATAATCATGTCAAAGCTTTACAGTTGACCCAAAATATGATCAAACAAATTTTTATTCTTTAATCATCAGGATCAAGCAATTTTATTTGATTAAACCAATTTATAACTAAAAACATTTTGTTTCAGATAATGCAATGGTCTCAGCCCGTTCGGTGGGATGTTATAAATGTGCATATGTAGTGACCTGATACTGCTTGTTCCTTATAACCTTTTCTATCATCATGTGTGACATAGTTTGTTATTCTTTGTTAAGATCTTTTAAGTATATAGATGAATGTCTGTGGTTATATAACCTGTCAATTCCTACTTTCTGAGTGGAGATGACCATGTAGTGGTCTTAATCTCATTGAAACTTCTATGTGATATTCCCATCTTTCCTTTTTGCTGAAATATCAAGCAGGAGTCTCTTAAGTTGTCCTTGGATTCGACTAGTTGACCTATATCATGACTCACGATTCACGAATGATGATGATGCTCTGATTATTTTGTTATATTTGCTCATGTGGAGTCTTGAATCTAAATGATTAGACGTACTGTAACAAAGTTCAAAATTTACTCTAGGTCCAGTTCCTGCTGTTTCTTTTGCCTTCGTATTTGATTTGGTTTATAATTAGAAAAGTAGCAGTTTGCTGCAACCTTGTGTGTAAAAACCCTAAACTTCGTGATAAAAGGAATTTGGGAGATGCAGTTGGACAGCCAAAATATTTTTAAAATTTTGGACTAGATTGTGATTCCTGTGTGGTGAACATGTTTCAGGTGATGTTCCAGTATGCAGCTCGGCATTCTCCGCTACGAATAGAGCATCTACTTGCGTCAATTGATTCGTCTAACCAACAAGAAGCTACCTGTGACGCAGATATGCTTGGTTGACAATGCCGCGTTGAGCAAACTTTGGCCATCTTTATGAATCATCATCTATTTGAAAGATTTTTTGTTAAATAGAAATCACATGTATGTATAATCAATAGCAGTTTCTTATCTCAATGAGGATTAAACTCAGAGACGTTTCTATTTAGAGTGTGTATGCAATTTAGAATTTGATGGAAAGGTATTGGTTTGAACCAAAGGGCCTTCAAGTAAAAGAGTGCATCACCCTTCTCTTGCAAATTAATGGGAATCACAGAATGTCTGTTATATAGAGAGACACTAAACAAAGAAAAGCCAAAGATTGATGCTATCCATTGAGTCAATCATAAGCAAGGATGGAAGATATATGCAAACAAGTGAAATAATAAGATGTTTTTTTTGCAATAAGATGTGACGATGAAGTGCAGTTAAGTTGGTAAGACGTTTCTTCTCCAATTAATAGGTTTGGGTTTTAGTCCCCATAATAGGTTTGGGTTTTAGTCATCTTATGTGGGTAAGTGTGGATGTGTGTGAATTGTAATTATAAAAAATAACTTAGGTAGAAACATTTAATTAGAGAAATAGTGACATCCACGAAGTACTACTTTCAACTTCCATTTAAATCAATTTACTTTTTGTTTTGTTCTAGAGGGAATGCTTAGACGTACCATGTCACTTGCATCTCCTCAAAGACTAGTTCATCCAAACTCATTTAAATTCACAAACTTACACGTTAAAACTAATATTGATATATTATGGATGAAAATCCATTCAATCATGTTTTATCCCATCATAATTATCAAGAAAGCTCGTATTTAGGTATCTTTATCACCTGATTAGAATGTCTGATCAAATAAGAATTATATATATCCTGTCAAAATTCTAATCCAAGCTCCTATATGAGTATCTTCATCACCAGTTAGAATTATACCCGCACAAGAATTTTTGATCAAATCATACTCATCTTCATCACCTGATTTGGATGATCTCCTGTCAAAATTCTATTCCCATTAATCTCTATAAATAGACACGAATATCTCCGTCACCTTACATATTCACATTCTACTTTCTCTCTTTATTTTTCTTCAGAGGAGTTCGTTTCTCTTCTTATTTTTCTGCTATTTTAATTTCTAGCTCAGTTTCTCTTGTTATTGAATATGGCTTCTCTCTCACTTAAACTCGTGTTTTTATTTCTTGCTTTCTTCCTTCGTTTGTCTCCTAAATGCAGCGCTCATCCGCTTGCACATCTCTTAAAGATATGCAACTTCGATCAAATTTATCAACTCGGCGATTCAATTAATGACGCCGGAAATTTGATCAGAGAGGTTCCTATCGGCGCCACCACCGCCTTTGCCAGACTACCATATGGTGAAACGTTCTTTAAGAACGCTACAGGTCGCTGCTCTAACGGCCTTCTTATGATCGACTATTTTGGTAAGATTTGTTTTCATGCAAACGAATTTATCCTTTTAATTATATGGCTACTACACGTCACAGCCATGGCTGCCGGAGTTCCTTTGCTTCCGCCGTACAAGAACATGGGGGCTGAGTTCGGCCATGGAGTCAACTTCGCCGTAGCAGGCTCGACGGCGATGCCGTCTGAGGTGTTGGCCGCTCAACGCGTATTCAATCCGGTGACGAATAGCTCTCTCAACATGCAGTTGGAATGGATGTCCTCTCACTTCGACTCCATCTGCCTTGATCGTAAAGGTTTCACCTCAAAACCCTAATTAATTACTTAACCTAATAAGGATATAAATTTTAATTACTTGTATTACAATTTATAACCAATATTTGGTATAGATTGTGCCGAGAAACTCCAAACTGCTCTCTTCATGGTGGGAGAAACCGGTGGGAACGATTACAACTACGCGATTTTCCAAGGGAAACAAATGGAGGAATTGAGAAGCATGGTTCCTCATGTGGTTGCAGCCATAATCGATGCTGCTAGAGTGAGTTGGTCGATATATTACAATTGTATAAAAATATAGTTGATGAATATTGATCAATGTTGCAGAAAGTAATAGAGATGGGGGCAGCGAGATTGGTGGTTCCCGGAAAATTCCCGATCGGGTGCCTTCCGATATACAAAACGGCGTTCGCGAGCAACATCACGGCGGCGTACGACGAGCATCAATGCCTGAGGCAGTTGAATGAATTCGCGGCGTACCACAACGAGCAGCTGCAGGAAGCCATCGCCAACCTCAAACAAGAGAAGCCCAATGAAGTCATAGTCTATGGCGACTACTACAATGCTTACCAACATCTCCTCCGATTTGGCAAACGCCGCGGTATGTCTCGCATGCAACCATCTATCTATTACACTTATTATTACTATTACCATTACTATTCTTCTCTTTGATGGGAAAAAGGGTGGAAAACATACTTTTATCATTTTTCCACTCTTTTCACATATTCTGTATTTAGGGTGCCCTTGGTAGGGTGGAATACATTTTCTCTTCTCATCAATTCTTGATAATTTTGAGGGTGTTTGGCTAAGCTTATTTTAAAGAGTTTATAAGCTCAAGAGCTTATAATATATTTCAAGAGCTTATAGGACATAATATTTGAAGAGCTTATAAGTTGTCAAAGCGTTTGGATAATTGAGCTTATAAACTAGAGAAAGAATTGTGAATTAGAGAAAGTAAATCATAGTTAGAGAGAGAAAATTGATGAGAGGTGAAGTCGATAGTGTATATATAGAAAATAACGAACCACAATAAGATTATTTTGATAAATCTAATGTTACTTATGAGCTTAAGAAAAAATAAGTTGAGATTGAGTTATTTATTTTGACAGCTCTTATAAGTTGTTAGAGATTATTTTTACAACTTACAAACGATTTTGAAGAGCTTATAAACTTAACCAACACCCTCTTTATAAGCTGTTGGAATTTATTTTTATAATTTATAAACTATTTTGAAGAGCTTATATCTCTTTATCATGAGTTGATGTGATAGGGACCTCATCTCTTCATATGATAAATTTACAACTAACTTATGAAAGTGCATCTTCGTACAAATTTTCATTTTAATAATTAAGTTCGACTGGTGTGATACAGGATATGAGGTAGAGAGGGCTTGCTGCGGAACAGGAGGGAAATACAACTTCAGCTTAAGAAGAATGTGTGGAGGAGCTAATGTTAGCGTGTGTGCTGATGCTGGTCGACACCTGAGTTGGGATGGCGTGCATATGACTCAACAGGGCTACAAGATCATGGCGGCCTGGTTCATCTCTAACATCTTCGCCAAACTTGCCTGCCCACCTTACTAAAGATGATAGATGTGCACTAGTGAATTATTAATTTTATTAATTAGTCATTTTATAGTAGTATTTTTATTATAATTCTTTAGGATTTATTTTAGAGTTAGTTGTTAGGTCTTTAAATATTCAATTTGGATCAAGCCCGTAAGTACATAGATCTAGGGTTTTATTTGGATAGCACGTGGATACAAAAAAATTAACTCTCTTTTTTCTAAGTGGAAAAATTAACTCATTGTTGAAGATTTCGTATTACCGAAAGTAGTTTTCTTCTATGTTTATGGGTGCTGTAAAGATACTCACTTATTTTTAGTCGATTATTTTTTTAGCGCGATTAATTAGAAAAGAGTAGTAAATTAGATAAAAGTAGATATGGATAACACCTTTAGAAGAGATAATTATTTTTAAAAAAAAAATAGTCAAGTTGAATAAGACAACCTGAAAATGAATACGGATCAAGTTTGATAGGACAGAGGAATACAATTTACATGGGAGATATTGTTTTATTTATTATTTATTTTTATTTTTACATATGTAGAGTTGGGAATGGGAAGTAATGATAATTGTATACAAGATAACTTCCTTTTGTATGAGAGAGTAAAGGGACCATTATAGAGTTTTTTAAAGTGTACATATATGCAATTGAAAATGTTGGAAAAGTATTGGCCTTCTAAGAGCTCGTTATCAAAATCTTATGAGTCGGAGCTTAAGAAATTCGTGGAGTCAAATGAAAATTTGATGCGTTGACTTTCTTTTCATAATTCTCCTTTTTTCTTGCATTTTGTTGTTGCAACCAAGTTAATTTAGCAGGTTAGATCAAAGTTACTTTTTCACATCCTCATTTCGTGCTTCAAGAAATTTATTGCAATTTCATTTAACATGTTATATCTAAACGACATAATCATAGAGAAAGAATTATTTTATATGAAAAAAAATTATAATTTTATATAAAAATTATTTCCGATCATCCATCAATTAAGCTTTATGGAAAAAATTGATTTCAATTAACAAAGTAATGACGATTTTATTTAATACTCTCTCCGTCTCCCAATTTTCTTCCTAAGAATTTTCGGTACATGTTATAATAGAAACTATTGAGAGGGTTTCACATTGATGTAGTGTTAATTAAATTGGTGGACCATGAGTGGTAAAATATGTAAATAAATGATGTTGTTGAGGGTAATAAGTAGAAATAGTAGTTAGCTATAAGTGATAAAAATGTATAAATAAAGAGTATTATTGATGGTAATAAATAAGAATTATTTTGTTGGATATTTTCATAAATGATATATGAAGAAGTTTAGGAGAGGTACCAAAAAGGAAAACTATAAAGAAAATGAAGGATAGAGGAAGTATTATACATATATATATTTAGATAGGGATGAGTTATGGTGAGAAAGCTCCTTAGGGTAGGAAATATGAATATTAGCACATCTTTCATATTTGTGTAGCACAATCAGAATTACTATGTTGCATATATTAGTTTAGACATATTTCATTCATTCAGTAGACATATGCTAAATATATTAGTTTAACACATATTTCATCAGACTTGACATAAGAAGGGTTCTAGATCTTAGCAAGAATCCACGTAGCACACAAAACACAAAATCAGAAGACAACCGAAATTAAAATCTCAACCATTGATCCAAAGAAATCAAATGCTCGATTTATTCCTATTTCCTACCAAATTACCATTTCCTACATGAACCATCATCTATCTATCTATCTATATATATATATATATATATATATATATATATATATATATATATATATATATATAAACGTGTGTTCAAAATTATAATTGTGACTAATATATAAATACACGAACTTTGGATATTTCTATTTTTATCCATAATTTTTTATCTTCTTAACTTAAATACATGAATTTTTAATTTGCTTGAAACTTTTAGCTCAAATACACAAATAAGCAACGTTCTCGTCGACACAACAACAGCTCACGCCTCCCCAACCCGGTAGCTCCTCCATAAAAAATGAGATGAGGTCAAAAGACACATTCTTGCTTATTTAGTGTACGTGATTGGATTTTAATCTCTCTTAACACGAAAAAGAAGGTAGCAGTGGGATTGATAATTCCTAGAAACAGAACACACAATGAAAGGTGATGAGAAGAGAAAAGAAAGATCTCCACAGATCCTAGGGCACTGGAGAGAAAATGGATAAACGAGTATGGCCGCCAAAGAAGGGTTGAGGGGTTATGGGCCTTTGGGCTATTAGGTCAATAAATAACAACAATCTCCACATTTGGTCCAATTGTGGTGTGTGTATGTATCGGAGAGGAAATAATCCCACTTAAAAATCATCATCGTTGATTCTCCTGTAACATCACAAAGATAGAACAGGTGACAATGTGCCCCTATGTAAAATTATAAAGACTAAACAAGAGACGAGGTTTTACAAATCAAAATTGTATGTGACCACAAAGATACAAGGAAAAACCAATCGTGCTCATACCTACAAGAGACACACAAGTTGAACACCCACAAAACAACCATAAAGCACAAAGACAACTAACACAAAGTTAGAAGCTCATTAAGCAACATCACAAAGCTAACTAACACGATGTTAGTGGACTACAAAGCAATCACAAAGAGAACCAACACAAAGATAGCATAGATCACAAAGATCGTCACAAAGAAGAGAACCATCACACATATAGTAAATCACAAAGAGCGCACAAACACAAAGCCATTAAGCTAGCACAAAGCCACCATACCACAAAGTCACAAAGAAATAACCACAACGATATAAGTTCGCAAAGAACATTTTCCAACATCATAAATCAATTAGAAGAAACTTCATCTCAAAGTGACGAACAACAAAGTCACATAAGGAAATAAATTTCTAAACTCATGCACCCTAAACTTTAAAGCTCAACTATAGACTCCACCTCAAAATAAATCACTCGTGGTTTCTTTACTAGTAATCATATTAGCCTGCTCAACCTATTGATTTTTCTTTAGATTAGGACAATCCTTGATATACTGATCAGTTTCACCACAACCATAGCACTTTCTAAGTTTAAGTCTAGGTTCTGACTTACCCTTATCATGAGACTTCTTCTCACCCCTAACATGCATGACCTTATCCTATTCTTGTACACCGATATCATGTTTTAAATTTAATTTCTTGTTTTTCAAATCACTTACAATAGTGTCAAGCATCATATTATCCCATACTTAATAGTAGATTTAACATCACTATAATAATAATGAATACCATTTAGAAGCGCAACACAAAGCATACTCATAAATATGTTTATCATCGGTCAATTTTATCTCTTTAACTAATTTAGTAAACTCATCCACATTCTCATTAATTAATTTAGACATATCAAGTTTAAAACGAAAAAATCTTTCAATCAAAAAAATCTTAGAAGGCAAATAAGTTTCAGTATACATGCATGACCTTATCATGAGATTTCTTCTCACCCCGACATGCATGACCTTATTCAATTCTTGTGCACCGCTATTGTGTTTTAAATGTAATTCCTTATTTTTTAAGCACTTACATAAGTGTCATGTGTCACATTATCTCTACCATACCTAATAGCAGATTTAATATAACTGTAAGATTTTGGAATAACATTTCAGAGAACAAACAGAGCATACTTATCAATATGCTTAGCATCAGTTAGTTTTATGTCTTGAACCAATTTAGTGAACTCATATACATTCTCATTAATTCTTTTAGACATGCAGCTCAAGCTTTACAACGAAAAAAATCTTTCAATCAAACATCAGAAAGCAAAAAAATTCAATATACAACTCCTCCAATTTGGACCACAATTCTTTAGCGGATGTCATCATTCCTACATTTCAAGGGATACACTCAGATTAATTGAGTACGATAGCAAACAAAGACGACACTCATTTGCTATTTTTTTCTCATCAACATCAATTTCAAAAGAATCATCAATGACTTGATAAACAACTTGTCGAATAAATACAATCTATTTATTGCTACCAAAAATCAAAGTCTATCTTACCATCACAATAAGTCAAATCATAATTCGCCAAAGAAGACATAATGTCACTCAGAGTAACCATCAAGATACGTCACATAAAGTAACTGTGAGAAATTTGCAGAATTAACACACAACAATTCAAGAAAACATATAAGCCTTAATGTAGCGAAAATAAAACAAATCAGAGTAGCAAATCTCAAGGTAGATAAGTTTTTCAGATTTAACCACAAAGGCAACAAACGAGATGCACATTTGTAAACAGAAACAAAACCCAATCATATACTGCACCCATCGGCAATTTACTAGAATTTCAAACGAAGAGGTTTTAGTCGCTTCACCGGAGCAGGATCATAAGATCAAGATTCTGACGTACTAACGGACGATGAGGAAAATCGTGGCTTTGATACCAATGTAGGGGATCCATTTCCATCTCCGTGTCGCCGTGGCTTTTCTCCCAACAACAATGCATCAACCCATGTACTCCTTACAATAGCCTCGAAGGTAGCCTCACGCGCAACTAGATGCCTGCTCATAGCAGCAATAGTAGCAGCCCCCTTCTACACGTGTACTATGCCTGTACACACACCCACACACACCCACAAAGGACAACAACAACAGCAGCAATGCACAAGGAAATGGAATATATGAATGAACGAGGGAGAAAGATAATGACGAATGACGAATCAACTCAGGTGCGATTCATCTCCTTCACGCACACATATATAACCACACATCCACAAAGGAGCAGCATTTTCGTTGGCACAACAACAACTCATAGCCATTCCCACAACCCAGTAGCTCATCCACAAAGAAGAAGATGAGGCTAAGAGACACACTCTTGCTTTATTTAGTGTATGTGATTGGATGCCAATCTCTTTAACAAGAAAAAAGGCAGTAGCGGGATTACTAATCCCTATAAATAGAACGCACAAGAACAGATGAAGAGGAAAGGAAAGAGAAGATATCCATAGATTGGAAAAAAAAAAAGAGAAACGAGTGTGGGCTGCCAAAGAAGGGTTGAGAGGTTATGGGTAGGGATGTCGATACGTACTAAACCCACGGTGATTCGAATAACCCGATAAAATTAGAGGTTAGGCCGAAGCTATAACCGAAATTAAAATCGGTATATATGCTAACCCTACGTATTATCGTGGTTATTCGGCCAATTTGATCGGATTACGGGTCGGCCCACCGGGATGGAGAAAAAAAGTATAATATTTTTTGGTGTGTTGTGAACTGTGCGTGCGTGCCCTAGTGTTTTTGTTTCTCTCCCTCCAGCTTTCACACGTCTGGCTCCTTTTTCTCACGAGAATTCACTTGGTTTTTTCCTCTGGATTGAAAATCTTGTTCATTTCACCGATTTTTCTAAGTGTTACTGTTCCTAATCTCCATTTTAGTTATTGACTTTGATTAATCGGTGTTCTCATCCGCAAAGGATTTCTGGGAGGTGGCGGCTAGGGTTTCACCCTTGGCTTGCGCCGCCAATTGAGGCTGTCTTCCTTCCGTCTCTGGTGGGCTCCGTCAGACGGCGGAACTAGGGTTTTGTCCTCCACCACACGGCGGCGATACCCCCTAACCCAGGCGGTCCCCTGCAAACGACGGCTCTTCAAGATTCTCTCCCCCCTTGCTTTCTTCTCCAGAAACAGGCGGTCACCTTGGTTCGCTCGTGGCGAGGTCGACGCCTTGGAAGAACCGACGCTTTGAACTTCCCACCAACCAGTGCGGCGGCGACTACCACCTCCAGGGGACCTGGACCCATCTCTTGATTGCAGGAATCGGTTGAGATTGTGGGCGGCGCCAATTTGTGCAAATCACTGTGGTACAGTGTTCTGGAGATTAATCCCATGAACTTTCAATTGAATAATATAATATTAATTTGGATTGCTTGATTAATATTATATTCATTTGATTACCAAGTTGCAGAGCACTTTCTGTGATTTCCTTAATATTATTATTGTTTGGCTATCTTTAAAAAAACACCACTCCACGAAGTGTACAAACCCACAAAGGTGCAAAATCCGACGAGGTTTATATCAATTTTGTTTGTACAAGAAACTATTCGGTAACTTAGTTCAACAAGAAATTGAAAATGATGTATTTTGTGATTGTACTTTGTTCACGGTTGGGGATGATATCCATTAAGAATTTAGTTCTACAAATGTTTACTAATGTTACAAGAAAATTTGTGATTTACAACATGATTATATTAGACCACGTATAATTATTTTATATTTGTAAATTTTCATCTTACCTTGTGTTGGAATTTTTTGCAGTTGCTTCTAATGGAAGAATCGGTCTCTAAAAATGTTATTGAGGAAACTATTGATGATGAAGATATGAAGATTTTAGGCAGCTCCAAGACTAAGAAGAGAAAAACATCCGAAGTTTGGAATCACTTTTCAGATGATAAACCCAAAAAAGATGGAAAAAGACTGTCAAGTGTAATCATTGTGGTCATATATCTACATATGAAGGTACGAAACGTGGAACTTAAAATTTAAATCATCATCTAGCAGTGTGTAAGATGAAACCGAAGTTTGGAGATGTGAGTTCTATGTTTTTTGAACATGAAGGAAAGTTAAAGGTTAAGAGTAACAAAATTGATCATAAAATATGTCGTGATTGGATGACTAAGATATCAATTGCACATGACTTTTCTCTGAATTGGGTTGAATATGAGAAAATGAGAGGTTTTTTGAAGTATTTGAACCCAGATATAAAATTGATTACTATAAATACTCATGCTTCTGATGTGATGAATATGTATGCATTTGAAAAAGAGAGATTGAAGCTCACATTGAAAAATACTCCGGGAATGTTGTGTTTGACTTGATGTTCGACCGCTTGTACCAATTCGGGTTATATTTGTTTGACCGCACATTATGTGGATGAAAATGAAATGAATAGCAAGATACTTGCATTTTGTTCTATGCCTCCTCACATTCGGACCCGAGTTAGCTCAAAAGATTTATGATTGTTTGGTAGAGTGGAAGTAGATAGAAAAGTCTTTTCTTTGACTTTGGATATTGCTTCTGCCAATAATGCTATGGTGAAATTGTTGAAGACAAGACTTGATTTGCAAAATTCTTTGTTGTGCAATGGTGAATATTTTCACATGAGATGTTGTGCACACATCTTGAATCTTATTGTTCAAGAAGGGCTAAAAGTTGTTAGTGTTGCTTTGGATAAAATCGAGAAAGCATCAAATATGTAAAAGCATCGAGCGAGGATGATTAAGTTTAAGGAATGTGCTCGAAAAACTAATATTGAAATCACGTCTTCGCTTGCTTGGACGTGGCTACACGTTGAATTCTACATATTTTATGCTTGCTAGTGCAATTAAATATCGCCGTGTTTTTGCATGCTTGTATTTTGATGATTTAGCTTATAAGCAATGTCCATCGTAGAAGAACGGGAGAGCGAAATAATATGTGAATTCTTGGGTCCATTTTACTTTATTACTACCTTGATCTCGGGTTCATCTTATCCCACTTCCAATTTGTATTTTATGGAAGTTTGGAAGATTGCACGCTTAGAAAAAAACTCAAGAAGTCAAGATGAAGTGGTGAAGTCTATGTCTCTTCTGATGAAATCAAAGTTTGAGAAATATTGCGAAGAGTATAGTGAAATTCTTTCAATGGGAGCAGTGTTTGACCCAAGAATGAAATTGAAGTTTTTGGAGTATTGTTATTCAAAAATTGATCCTTTATCTTGTAAGGACAAAATCGATAAGTTGAAGATGAAGTTGTACATTCTTTACGATGAGTATAAGAAAAAGAGTGTTGGTGCATCTTTTAAAACTCCCCAATCTAGTTCTAATTCTAGTTCTCAAGTTAAAGAACATGAGTTTCTGGGAGGAGTAAAAAGAGAAGGGTTTGGAAGAGGATTGGCTTTGGATGCATCAGAACTTGCTGTGAGTTTTTTTTTTTCTTTCTTTCAAATATTTGCATGTATTTATATTTCTAGTCATATTTGTTAAATGTTTAACTATATATTAATATTATTGGTGCAGGATTATAGGAATTACAAAGGTGGAATTTCTAATACAAAGTCACACTTGGATATATATTTGGAAGAAGACCAGTTGGATGAGGCGTCTGATATAGATGTGCTTAAGCATTGGAAAAATAATGCATCTCGCTTTGGAGAGCTTGCTAGGATGGCGTGTGATGTGCTTAGTATTCCTATCACAACGGTAGCATCAGAATCTTTCTTTAGTATTGGAGCGCATGTTTTGAACAAATACAGAGATAGACTCCTTCCCGAAAAAGTGCAGGCTCTTATTTGCACGCGTAATTGGTTGCATGGATATTCTGATGGTAATATTTACTTTTTGTTATAAGGTTCTAAATTATTTAACTATATTATATTTTAATTTTTTTTAATAGATGGTGAAGACTATGAGCTCGAAGTCAATGATCAAGTTGAAGCTTCAAATATTATTGAAGCAGAAGAAGAATGTTATTCATGTGTTTAGACGTTAAATTTATTTGTGAGATACTATGAGGGCAAACTATTGTTGAATGTTGTTTTTCCATCTCATGTAATGTTCACTTCTTTTCATGGATATTTCAGATTTTGAATTTTATACTTGTCAAACTTATCTTTTTGAAATTTATGTTTAATTATTTTTTATAAATATATGATGGTTAAGAAAAAAATATATATATAGGTTAATTTTTTTTGTAAGCTTTCTGGCCCGACGGGTTAGCCCGAAACCCGAAAGTTTAGGGTTAGGGTTGAAATTTTCTAACCCGAAAAAAATATCAACCCGAATAACCCGAACCGAATAGACCGACAACCCGAGCGGGTTAGCCCGAACTCGAGTGGGTTAGCCCAATTGACATCCCTAGTTATGGGCCTTTAGGCTATTAGGCTAATAAATAACAACACAAAGAATGAACTTATAGTTTGGTTCTTGAGTCGCAAAGGCAACCTAGTCTAAAAGGCAAAGTTGTAACACCAAAGTCTCTCTCTTACAAGAAGTTATTGGTTCAAGTCTCATCGATATATGAGTTGTATTTCTATTTATTTGGATTTTTGGTCTAGTTTGTACTAGCTTGGTCATTGGTTTGAGTATGGTCTAGTATTAGCGTAATTATTTCATTGTAATATATATTTAATGTCATAATATGATATGTATCTTATATCTCAAAATTTTGATTTGGTTCTTGAGTCATTTCAGTTCCATACCTAACAATTTAATTTGGTTTTTCTCTTTTATGGTTCGTTTTGACTTTGCAGCAAATTGACTGTTAGTATTGTTTTGTTGAGTTGGGCTATTAGTATTAAGAGGGTGTGCAAGATAATATGATTGAGACATGAGAATTGGTACGAAATTTTCTAGTTCGATTGGGTATAATTAAATTTGTATTTTTTATTATTTTACTTTTTAAACTGAAATTTGTATTGTTATTAGATCTACGTGACAAGATATCATAATAAATCAAATCTACTGGGCCAACTTTATGAACTCGCTAACGCTCGAAAACCTTCTCTTTCTATATTTTGCATTCATTTATATTAAAAAAAAGAATTTTAAATTGCATAATAAAACTTTGAATTCCACACATGTTAACACTCTCTGTAACGGAATTGCAATATTAAACCTGTTATTCCTTTAATTTTCTTTACTTTCATTCGACACTATTTACTTAAATAGCTATGAAATATAGTCTACATAGTGTGTTATGATTTCTAGATTCTAGTTGCAATGTCAACTTTCTTATATGTGATACATATTATATATAATATTATTTGTATATTATATGTGTGTTTCAAAACAAAAACAAAAAAAACTAACTTAAAAATCATACTCCTCCGTCTCAAATTTAATTAGCACAATACTTTTGCATTAAAATTAAGAAAAATGGGTTAAGGGTTTAATGGTGTTGGTCCCACAAGATTTAATGTTAATAAAGTAGGAGAGAAATAGAATATGGAGAGAAAGAGAGTAGAATATGGAGCGTGATTGGAGAGAAAAAGTAGACAAGGAATTTAATTTTTTTAATTTTGGCGTGCTTAATGGGTTGGGACATTTATTTTGGTAAGCTGTCTAATTGTAATTGGGACGGAGGAGTACTATGTTATATTAATGATGTTGTATTTAGCATCTTAAATCTGTTAGATCTATGTTAGTGCTTATCCATTAATGTCTTCATACACATCCTGATCCTAATGCAGCCTGCATTGTACATTCGTACACTAATCTAATATACAATATGTATATATACATATACTGTGTGTGAGCGCGACAGTGGGTGTGTGTGTGAATTGCAGTTTCAGATGCTTTGGGTTTCAGAAAATAAAAAAGCAAATAATTTAATTAGAAGGAGTTGGGAAACTGAAATAGCAGAAGCAAACAAGTTTGACCGGTCCATTTCAATAAAAGTACGATTTCAAACGTCTCTTTTATCCAGAAAATAATACTTGATTCCCTGCACTCACCCAATTATATTTCTATTTCTTTTTTACGCTCTTCGAGACTGCTCTCTATCTTATACTCCTCCGTCCCCATATTCCTAAGCGCGATTTTAATAAAAGTTGTTGAGTTATTGTGAATGGAATAGTGTTCCACATTTATATAATATTAAATTAGTTAGTAGTAGCCATAGGTGGTAAAAGTGTAAATAAATAGGTTGTTGAGGTAGAAAAGATAAATAGTGGTGGGCCATAGGTGGTAAAGGTGTAATTAAAGAATATTATTGAGGTAAAGTTGGAAAGATAGTTTATAAATAGAATAGGAAGAATTTTGGGGGCGTCCCAAATGGAATACTTAGAAGAATATGGGACTATGAGGAGACTATTTATCACTCATCATTTCTATCATCTCCCATCTTCAATTTCTTTATCATTTTTCAATTTTTGGAATTTTCTTATCTTATACTATTACAGAATGGGATTACATAGAAGATTTAAAGAAAAGTGTAAAAGCTAAGAATAAAGAGAATCTCCCTCTCTCTCTCTCATATTGTGACAAGGAAAATATCCAAGGAAGCACATTGAGGGGTGCAATGCAAGCGAGGTAGTATCGAGAAAGCCAAAGATAGGATACAAATACAATAATAATAATAGTAATACACTGACTGCATATCACACACACAGTGTCAATTAAACAAATATCACTCTTAATGGACCTCTCTTTATTAACGTCATTGTATAGCATTTCAATGAACAGATTCTATTTTATAGTGGACCGAGTTCAATGCTCCAGATCCTTTTCTCTCGTTGTTGGATTTGGATGATTAATAAATTTAATTTACCAATTATTATTTAAATAAATTGAGTCCTTTTAGGAAAACTTAATTGCTTCAACTTTTATATGTCAGAAGTGCATTTTTAAAAATTCCATGGGAAACACACATAATTGCATTACATAGTCGATGATTAAATGGAGACGTCATGCAGCGTGCGTGGATAAACAGGAAGAACAATATTAAAATTCGTTGATTCTATAGAATATCGAAGATTGATAGATTTGAGGAAACCTCTTTTTTATTAATCATCAAAAGCTGTGTCCAAAAGACAACTAACAACGCTTAAATAATAAACCCTAATCAACCAAAAGAAAGGAAAAAACGAAAAGGTCTAAAACTAAAATAAAATTACAAAAAAAACCCTAAAAAATTGATAAATTATAAATTTAACCATCCAAACGAAGGAATTTGCCCGAAATCCGCCATCGGTCATAGCAAAGCGATAGGTATTGCTCAGAAGGTCGTTTCTGCTTGAAAAACACTAGGCCCCTCGTCGAAATCTGACATTTGCGTGAATTCTTCAGATGATCCGCACGTTGCATGTAATTTAACTCAATTTGCACCACATCAAGACGTCACATATCCCACATTAATTTCTTGTAAAATAAAATAAATTGACCAAAACATATATGTGACACCCCATTTCCTAATTTTATTTTCGCTCGCTTTCCTGGGCGCAGGCGCAGCAACAATTGTATGACATAACACGTGAAGGCCTGAAGGGGGAGTCAGCCATTATTTATGCAAAACATAAAGGCACATTAAATCAATCAGAAAGCGCTACTATTTTTAAGGGGTCCTTGGAATCTTATGCTAACTCCTATCCCTTTTTATATTTTCTCTCTCCTCTCTCTAAATTTTATGTGACAGCCTCCCATGCCGCTACAAAACACCTACATCTCGCAACAGATGCGTTGAGGCTTGTACAGTTTTAGATGCTGCAAAACAGATAGGCACGCAATAAAAAGATGACTCTAATATAAGTATAATACTATTTAATCCCCCACCAATTATTATTCTATATATGAATCACATCACCTTGAGGAATTAGTATATCAGACCACTATACATTTCGCCTTTTTCCTGCACATGTAGCAACCCTTTTTCTCTCACTTTTCCATCAATGGGCAAGAAGAGCACTAGTTCGTGGCTCACCGCCGTCAAACGGGCCTTCCGTTCTCCGACGAAAGACTCCGATGCCGACAAGAAGAGTTGCCGGCGGAAAGTTGACCACCAAAACCAAGATGACGAAGCCAAGGTATATATATTCTCTCTCTTGATGACGATCATTATGAATTATATAAATACAATATTTTCGGCATTGCGCAGAAGGGTGAGAGGAGGAGATGGCTGTTCAGGAAAAATTCCAACAACAATGCTGCGCAAGCTACCGAAGCTCCGGTGCTGCCCCCGGAGCAGAGGCATGCCATCGCGGTGGCTGCAGCCACAGCAGCCGCGGCGGAAGCAGCCGTTGCGACTGCAAAAGCAGCGGTGGAGATGATCCGGCTGACGCAGCCGTGCTCCAATGCTGCTGCCGCCTCATATAAACATGAGTCGGCAGCGAGGGTGATTCAAACTGCCTTCAGAGGCTATTTGGTAGTTATCATCCACTTGAAGTAGTTAGGTATATTTAGGAGCAAGGAGTTTACTTTTTTACCCTTGCAGGCGAGGAGAGCATTAGTCGCGCTCAAGGGGATCGTCAAACTCCAGGCGCTAATCCGAGGGCAGAACGTGCGGAAGCAGGCGAACATGACGATGAAATGCATGCAGTCGCTGCTGCGAGTGCAGGCGCGGGTGCGCGATCAGCGCGCCCGCCTCTCGCACGACGCAGGGAGAAGGTCCATGTTTGCAGAGACCACCAATTTGTGGGAGTCTAAGTACCTCAGAGATATCAGAGAGAGGAAGTCCAGAGTAAGCCATTCTCCAACTCCTACCTAAAATATATACCTATATACACAGCTATAACAATTGGAAATTCCCAAATCGCAGTCAAGAGAGGGAAGCTGCGTGACCGACGATTGGAGGCCCGCGCCGGAGTGCCCGCGCACGCTGGAAGAGCTTGAAGCTATCCTAAAAGCCAGAAACGAAGCGGCATTGGCGCATGAGAAGTCCCTGGCTTTTGCTTTCGCTCAACAGGTACCTTTCAACACCATCATCAGTCTCTCTCTCTCTCTCTATTTCAATTTGCAATGAATCTAACGGAAATGGAACTGATTTTTGTCCAGAACAACATATTGGATAGCGACAGGAGCGCCTACAACGGAGATGAAAGCGAGCTAGACAACAGAACAAACTGGCTGGATAAATGGATGGCCACGAAGCAGTGGGAGACGAGCAGCAGATCTTCTACCGATTACCGGCGAGATTCAATCAAAACCGTTGAGATCGACTCCCTCAAAACAAGCAACGGCCGGCGGTCGCGCTGCCAGAGCCCCATCCACAGGCATTCCGTTGCTTCTCCTTCTCCCTACCACCACAGATCGCTCGCGCCGTCCACGCCGTCTCTCGCATCCAGAACGCGATCGCCGCAAGTCCGCCCGCCCAGCCCCCGCTGCCTCAAGGAAGAGAGGAGCTATTCCACCGCGAATACGCCGTCGCTGCGATCCGCGCAGCGCGTCAACAGCGTCGCCGCCGCCCTCAGCGAGGGATCTGCCGGCGGCGTTCAGATACCTAACTACATGGCAGCGACCGAGTCCGCCAAGGCGAGGATCCGATCGCAGAGCGCGCCGCGGCAGCGGCCGTCAACGCCTGAGCGAGAGCGCGGAGGATCGGCGGCCAGGAAACGCCTCTCATACCCCATACCGGAACCGTATTGCGTGAATTTCGGATTCGGATCCAACAATGTCGTCCAGAATCTGAGAAGTCCGAGCTTTAAGAGCGTTCAGGCCGGATACGTCGGGATGGAGGAGCAGTCTAATTATTCGTGCTATACGGAGAGCATCGGCGGCGAGATCTCGCCGTGCTCGACCACCGATCTCCGTCGGTGGTTGAGGTGAAGATGCTATGCACGCGTACAAATCCTGCTTGGTACTGCAGGTGAACAATGTCAGCCTCAATTTCATGATTCCTAAAATTTGATGAAGGAAAGCATCATTGATGGATGAGGAGTTGATAGCAGCAGCAGCAACAAAATTGAAGAAAGAATAACTGATTTTAGTTGGCAACTCTAGTTTGGAATTTTCTTTTTCTTTAATTTCTTTATGCTAAAATAGGAGTGATGCTAGATTTTATTTGCCGCCAGTACTCATCTTACTTTCAGCTTACCCTTCACCCAATCATTGTACTCATCCAACTAATCAATTATATTTCCTCTATTTTCATTTTTTTCTTTGTCACCACAAAATCCGTATATATCTTTTTTCAACTTTCATTTCTTTCTTTCCTTTTTTCTCTTTTTTCTTGGAGTAATTTGGTAGTCAGTCTTGACAGCAGTTAAAATCGTACAACTTTTGCTTATATAGATTTACTTTGTTTTTTTGCATTTAAAATAATTACATTTTTTGTAAAAAGTGTATTATGTTCTTTTCCAGAGTTTGTTATTTGTGGATTGCCACCAAAACTTATCGAAATTATAATTTGCCACCTAATGGTGCCCAGTGGGAGATATTCTTGCCTGTATAGCGTCACATGCGTACATGTGCAGATTATAAGACAAGTTTTGCCATTTTGTGGGTAAAATCATCATTTCTTAGTTTACATCACAATTGGCTGACCCAAAAATATTTTCAGGAATTATATAGAAATAGTATTTTTTTTTTCGAAAGTGTGTATCCTCTATATTCATTTTAAAAATTTGCTTCACTTTATACCTATTTTATTATTTTAATATATTTTAAGTCAAAAATTGAAGAATCTCTCCGATCGACCGGAGACAATGTAATGATCAACCGGGGACTTCAAAAATATTAGAATTATTGAGAAAACTTGAGATTCCAGTGGAAAACCTTGTTTTTGGTCGTGAAAACTTTGTTTCTGGTCATGAAAACCTTGTCTCCGATCATGAAATTGTTGTTTCCAGTCGACAGAAAATAATTATTTTGGCGACCGGAGACAATAATTTCACGATCGAAAACAAGGTTTTCACAATCGGAAACAAAGTTTTTCACTAAAATCTCAAGTTTTTTTCTATAGTTCTAATATTTTTGAAGTCTCCGGTCGACCATTACAATGTCTTCGATTAACCGGAGACTTCATTTCCCAGTTCAAACTTCAAAATGCACTTATTTTAATAAAAAAATCACAATGATGTCAAAAATCATATCACATTTCACTCAAAAATACATTAAATTATAAAATAAGTATGAAGTGTAGCAAATTTTGGAATTAGTTATAGACTATACATACTTTGACAAAAATGGGGTATTTAAGTTTTGCTCCCAAATATTTTTAGTGTTTGTATCAATATCATGTGGGAAACATTTTTCAAATCACGTTGACACCATAAAAACATTATTTTAACATGTATGTATTTTCCGATTTGGAGACTTTTATAGTTTTAAAGATAATTTAATCAATATTGTGAATTTAATGTAATGTGACGTGTTAGGTTTCTCTTGATTAAATTACATAAGCAATCTAATTAATTGCAAAGGCCGGAAGGATGTCTATCAAGAATTAGCTCCGTGTAAAATCAAAGAAGATCAAATTGTAAAATGTTAGTAAATTCAACAGAATCAAACTATTAAATACCAACTTTTTCAGCCTTATTTGTCACAATTTGACAAAGATTCTTTAAATTAAAACACATAACCATTAGCAAACTTCTAATAACCATATTCAAGAAAACCACCAAAAAATGAATTTATACCTAAAGTTCGGGTCAGTTATGAGATAGAACACACTTTTGGACTATGACATATTACAATTCGATTAATTTATTATTTTCAAGAATGTGTCAAATTATCCAATACCAAAAAGTATAGCTGGTTGACGAAATTTCATGCAAAATGTGCTATATATATATATATGGAGTGGTTATTATGTAGACATTCTTTATAGTGTAAACATGAGAAAAAAATATTAACTCTTAATAAATCAATAAGGACGCTTCAGATTCAATGCATAACTTATGACACATATGCATAATTTCATAAATATACATATAACTAATTCAGATGCACACTTAAAGATAACTATGTGATTTCCAAATCTAATGGATATGATTTGTTTCTCATTTATATATATATATATATATATATATATATATATATATATATATATATATATATATATATATATATATAGAGGAGACTACCTCTTTGATAAGAACTAAGAATCAATAATCACCAATAGATTGAATAAGATAGTACAATTCATAATTATTTAATAATAAAATAGTCAAATCCCAAACTTGTCACTATTTGAAAATCTAAAACTCGAAAATCTCTCACATTCCATTGGAGAACCTTATCCGAAAATCTTTCACATTTCATTCTTCATTGTTCATGCAATTCATGTTGTTGTTTATGTAATCCTAGTTCTTATATATGCTATCACATTCCACTTCATTATTATATTCATCTAATTCATGTTGTTGTGCATGTAATCGTAGTGATTGTGCATGTGGAAACAGTTACCATAAATGAATATATAAAATTATTTTTATTATCGGCTAAAATGGTTAAGATTAAAATTTGAGGATAATAAATGATTTATAATTAACCGTTAGATTATAAAAATGGATGGACCAATTCTTAATTCTAAAAAAAACTGAAGTTCTCACTTAATCCTATATATATTAGGGAGCGTTAATGTGAAAACCATTTTTATTGTGAGAATAAAAAAATGTTGAATTCGTCGTGAAAATTGATAAATCTGCTGGGAAAGTTATTGAATTCAAAAATACAAAATTTTCTCCCCTCGTGGGATTCGAACTTGGGTGAAAAATTCTGAATTTTCCCAGCGGATAAATTAACTTTCATAGCGAATTTATTTTGTTCATAACGAATTTTCTTGGTTCTTAATTCTCACGTTAAAAATAGTTTTTATGTGAACCTTGTTTTATATATATATATATATATATAATGTCAAACTAAAAAAAAGTTTGCACTCTTCAAAGTCAGAAAACGATCATTTATCTCAAATTCAAAGCCCTAGGTCACATTCTGTTGGGGACCAATATTTTTGAATTGTTGTTGTTATTCTCTTGCCTATGTATAACTTATAATAAGACTTTAAATTTGGAAGAATTGTTTTTTTTCTTTTCTTTTGATATATAGAGTGGTGTCGAATGTTTCTAATCATTAATTTATAGTTTGGCGTTATATCGTTTGTAATAAAGAGGTGTTAAAAACCAGTTTATAATTCTCCAAGCAATTCACATACTATTATTACAAAATGAGGTGAAAATTTTATCGGAGGAGGATGTCACAAGGTCGGGATGTAGAGGCGTGGTTGCATTCCGCTTAGATGCCTTGTAGGTGTAGGCTATGTTGTATCAATGTTTATAGAGGCGCACAATCATGAAATGGTATCGATGGTTACAAACATCTAATGAAGTGTAATAGAAAGATTAGTGTTGCACATGAGATGATGATTGCAAAATGCCGTAGGGCGAATATAGGACCTATGCGCTCATATCGACTTTTTAAAGAGCTTGTTGGAACTTTCGAGGATGTCATTGTCATCGCCTGTTGAATTCAAGAATTATGCACGTGATATGAGAGCGTTCTAATGGCGTTGATGCGGAGATTTTGTTGCGTAAGTTGAAGTCGCAAACGTGAGTTTATATATATATATATATATTTAATAACTTATAATAAGACTTTAAATTTGGAAGAATTGTTTTTTTTTTCTTTTCTTTTTGATATATAGAGTGGTGTCGAATGTTTCTAATCATTAATTTTTTTATTCTTATGTTTTGTATTTATCTCTTAAATGATGTCATTTACGAGTGGTGTGGAAAAAAAATCCACATTATATTTTTCATTCTTATGTTTATAACGGGGAATTTCAACAGCCAATAATTGATTCATTCTTGAATTGAAAAATATTGAAATCACTGAACACTAGTAATGTGTTCAAGTCCAAAGTGTATTCTAGATATAACAAATGATCCAAATTTTGAGTGCAAATATGTATTTTTTCCATTTAAAAAGAAAATCCTACGAAATCGGAACACAAGAAGTGTGTTTTGTAGGTTGAAAAAGGAACACCACCGATATATATTGGAGATGTAGGGTGTTGTTTGCTAAATTTGTTTAATGTCATATTTAACATGTGCGTAGCCCGCGTAATGACGTAAATGCCCTTATGATCAGCACATGTGTGTGTGCTAGACAAGGTACAGACGCTCCCATGATTATAATTAATTAAGAAGATACTTAAGGATAATGAAGGTTCTGATTCGGGCAACGTCCCATAAAAGAAAAAGAAAAAAAAATAGATTTCATCATGTATGGACATATGGTTTTCAGGCTATTGCATATGAACGTAAGATTTATTCAGTGCGTGCAGAAATGATATGGATTTCCATGAATTCAAAAATAAATAAATAGGCAAGTAACTTGATATGCAAAGATAAGGTAAGGAAGATTAAACTTTGCATGTTTTATAAAAATTAAATAATCAAACTTAAGCCGGATATAATGTTGTTCAAATATATTCGGATCTTGTTATGTTTGACTCGTGATTCTCATGAAGTTAATTGAATACATGTAGACAATTTAGGGTTATATATAAATGAATGAAGATATGAGTTATTCAGATCTCGACTCAAAAGCTTGTTGGATCTCATTTAGTGAAGCTCGTTTGCTAAATAAATAAAATTTGAGCTTGGTGGTATTTGATCAACTCGTTAGCTCGTGAATAAGTTTGTTAAGTGATTTAGCTTGAAATAATAAATTATTAACAAGATACAACTCATGTTTTTACTACGATTAGTAATGATTGTATTATGTCTCTAACTAATTTATTTGTTATAAAAGAATAGTAAATGAATTATGTTATTGTGAATGAAATAATTTATTAATTGTGTAAAGAGAATAATTAATATTTTAAATATAAACCTGAATTTCAAAGGCTAGTTTGGGCTCAATTAAGTTCGCGAGCCTCTGAGTATTCGATAAATAAAGCTTCAGACTCAACTCGATAATAAATTAAGCAAGCTGGAGCATGGTTCAGTCAACTCGGTTCAATTCGATTACACTTCTATAAACAATCATAACATGAGAAAGACTTATCTGACTAACATTTTTGTGTGTATATATATATATATATATATATATATATATATATATATATAGAGAGAGAGAGAGAGAGAGAGAGAGAGAGAGAGAGAGAGAGAGAGAGAGAGAGAGAGAGATGTTCAAATAAGAATAATTTTAAAGTGAGAACTAAGAATTACGAAAATCCGTTATGAAAATTAATACATCCGATGGAAAAGGTAATGAATCCAAAAATTCAGAATTTTCACACAGATTCGATTCCCATGAAGGGTACTTTTTTTTTTTTTAATTCAATAACTTTTCCAAAATGATTCATCAACTTTTATACAAATTCATCATTTTTTGGTTAACATGTTCTCACAATAAAAATGATTCATATTAACACTACTATATATATAGAGGGGTTCATTATAGAGGCCTACCTCTTAGATAAAAACTAAGAACCAATAACCACCGTTAGAAATTAAGATCGGACGATTAATAATTATTTAATGAAAAAATGAAATCTCATATTAACACTATTATATTTCATATTCTATTCTTCGTTGTTCATATAATTCCCGTTGTTATTCATACAATCGTAGTATTGGTGAATGTTATCACATTTCAATTCATTTTATGTTCATGTAATTCATGTTGTTGCATGTAATGTATAAATTTGTTGCATATGAAATTTAACGAAAATAAATATATAGAATCCCTTAATTTTAGGACTAAACGGTTATCATTAAAATACAAATTTAAACTATTTATAATTAATCTTTACCGTTAGATTATAAAATGAATGGACCATATTAGTTCTTGGATTACCAAAAAGTATATATATATATATATATATATATATATATATATATACTACGTGAGCTAGAGGGTCCAATAAAATTTCAAATCTTATCGAATGAAAATGTATATATCATAATGTTTTTCTGCTAATAATATGAGTTCAATACCAGTTTTCACTTTTCAGCATCTATCTCGAGTAAAACATGAAGTAGGTAGATTTAATTCTCCTATGTAATCCCATGTAATACTACTAACACACATAAAATATAAATTACTAGACATTGAAATAGATCTAGTAATCCAGTAGGTGAAGATAGAGGAGTGAATATGTTACTGAATAATGATGGTAGCTGGAGAATTATTCCTCAAAGAAATCACATGACAAAGCAGACAAATTCTTCTTGGGAAATGTATGTGGGCCACATCAAAAGGCACTAAAAACACATAGTAATTTGCAACCCCACATTAACAGCATCATAACTCACCCATTATTGAATTGACACTACCTTCATTCTCGAAAATGGATTATTAAACGACCATAGGGCAATGTTATTTTATATTTATGATATTTTAAACTCATGGTTGACTCATGAGGTGGTCTCTTATGCGGGACGTTCGTATGTATGAACAATAATATTTTTTTTCAATATAAATGATAATTTTTTAAAAAATAAATGATATTTTGTACTTAAATTTTTGTGTTCATGCTTTGTTTCTGTAGCTTTGACAGATGGGCTATGTTATCCCTAAAATGATAATATTGTATTATTGGTTAAAAAATCTAATGACTTCTTATGTAACATGAACTCGAATGACTAGTCTTAACATATCAATGATAATATTATCGAACCCTTTTAACTTGTTGGGAGGGTTCTAAATCGAATTTCGTTCTAAAATGATATTCACAAGAGATATTTTAAGATTTGGCCAACACGAAAAATCTTATAAGTACTTAAACAATTAGTGATATTTTGTAATTTGTCCCGCATAGGAAATAGAACAAAGATTTGAAAATTTTGAAAGGATATATAAAGTTAAATTTGGTGAGTGAGACATTTGGAGGGAAATTTGAACTTTATGGTTTGCATGAATTAGCTACATTTGATCTTACATCCTATAAACAAATATCTCTCACTTCTCATGGTGAGGGCTATAAAAATCCCAAATTATTAAGGCAGATATATTTCCAAGCTGGCAGAAACAAATCTACTTTTCAAGTCACAATTCACTAGCGCAAACAAATTAAGATTCATTTGATTTCTCAGAATTCGAATGTAGTTCTTCAGTTGAAGTCGTCAATGAAAGGGTCACTTTAAGTTTTTAATTTGATGTTTCCTTGATATATGAATTGGTTTGGTTGAATGTAATATATATTTAGAGATTTATTCCAGATCTCTTCAAGAAATTATCGTTTCTTGTACATGTTCTTATTGACCTAGTTCGAGTTAGTACCGTTGGCTTCTGCAATCCTCACATTTGTTCAATTTCATTTTCATTTTCAGTGGTGATCGATAGTAAAATTACTCTTAGAATGTTTTTATAGAATTCGAAGATAGTCAATGTTTCCTATCCATCTATTGAAATATTAAGTAAATTAATATGGAGTCGATATGAAGCAGTCTAATCATGTAATACTACTTCAGCTCTCATGGTGATAGGTTTGGGGTGGTACGATACATCGTATCGAAATTGTTATATTATATACTGTATTAAAAATTTTGGTATGATAAAAAATTATACCGGCATATCGAAAATAGGTGGACTGGAATTTTGATATAGAATGTATCACATGCCGATACCATAACGTTTTTTCGGTAAATTATATTTTTATAGTATACCAAACTTTTAGTATACCGTTTCATGCGGAAATAATTATAGTATACCAAGTCCACTAGGGACAAATACCATAGTTAAGGTGGGTTCGCACGGTAGAGGGTCACAGGTTGAACCCCACCAAACGCCTCTATGGGTTTGAGCACACACACCTGGTTTTCCAAGTGTGGTTTACACATCTGTGTGGTTTGCGGCTATTGCGAGGAACGGGGTTTACCCAGTCGCACCTAAGGTAGCGGACACGGGTTCCCATGATACCAAAAAAAAAAAATTATAGTATACCAAATTTTAGTTTTAAAATATATTAAACTAATTCCCCCTCCATCAACAAGAGTGTAGCACTTTATGAATAGCATGAGTATTAATAAATGTTTGGTAGATATTTTTTGAGTGGAGAAATGATCCCAACATGTTTAGATTGTGAGGTTGGAGAAAGGGTCCACCATTATTTTTTGGTAGATAATGAGTTGATGTGAAGTTGATTTACAAGAATTGAGTGTGAAGTATTGTCCCAAAAAGAAAAGTTGTTATACTTTTTGTGGACAATGAAAAAGATATTGTGCTAGAGTCTTGGTTGACAGATAGAGTATGTATGTATATGGTACAATATTGCGGTATATATCGAAAATTTGGTATGGTAACTGTACACTTGTATCTAAAAATCGATATCATTACTGTATTGAAATCTTTAGTACGAATAATAACTTAATGAAAATTTCAGTATTCTAATAATTTTCGATATGGTAAGTATGGTGTAACGATTTTTCGATATTTTTCTCCACCAAAATGATGATTATGCGAAAGCGTACTAGTAACTTATTAGTTAATGTGTTTTTACTAGGAAAACACACCGTTGGATGGATTGAACGATTGTAACATTCATAGTGACATTGAATTCTAAAAAAAAAGAACATTATTAATTCCTAATTAAAATTTAAATAAACTTCTAATCAGGGTTTAAATAAGAATTTATTAATATTGAATTAGAGTTTACCAATAAGGCACAATTTGGTGTATTAGATGTATGGTGCATTCATCCTAATTTAAAATTAATAAATCTTAATTGAAGATTAATAACCTATTTCAAATATCAATAAACTCGCATTAAGAATTATAACTATTAATTAATTAATTAATTAACATCTAATAATTAATTACGGCGATTCTCACCGTCCAACAATTTTTGCCTTTATTAATTTCCAACTATGGGTTGTTAATCATAATTAAAGTTTAAATAGGAGAGATACACACACACGAGTGTACTTGGATTGAATTTGTCTTAATTTAGTTATTGGCCTTATAACTTGTTCATTGCATAGATGATACGGCGCACAAGTCTTTTTGGACCTAAGTACAAATTATAGGACAAAGATTAAATTTTCATGGAAAAGGAATTAATTAATTTCAAATACAAGTGCAGAAAGTTAGTTCATTGAAAGTGAAGTGCAGGGATACACGTCTTCCTTCATAAATATTCTTTGGTGGGCTCGACCAAAATTTACTATTTTATGGGCATATTAATTATCGGCTTTCCCACCTAAGGAGTAATACTTATAATTTGAATTGGCTCCAACAGATATTTAGGTCCTTCATTGGGCTCGAGTTGTTGAATTTGGGCTCATAGCAAGGCCTAAAATCTATTATATATTGAATTAAATGAATTAAATCTATTAGAACTAATTATAGTATTTACTTGCATTTAAAACTTAAAGGCCCTCAATATCTTTCTTCTTCCTTCTAAGCTAGCTGCCTCTTTAAGTCCCTTGTTCAAACATACACAATGTGAGTACTATTTCCTCTAACTATGTAAAACAATTTGTGCACTTGAAACATCCAAATGGGTATTGAAAATATAAATGGAAGTTAAAGTAAACTGCAATAGTTCATAGGGATAACATTAATTGATTACAGACTATGTGTATACCATATATTCATAAACATATTTACATTAATTGATTGCAGACTATGCGTATACCATTTATTCATAAACATATTTACATTTATTAAATCTGACATTTGACTATTTTGATTCAAGCTTTCAAGTATAGTCGGAGTAGAAGTTTCATAAGAGCTTTCACTTGAGTTTGTACATTCGCTTATTGGCAACTAACTTGTAACGATCCGGCGTACGGATTGATGGTTGACCCCACAGATCAATACCAATCTTTTCAGTGTGTTTTGTCTTCACTCATACACTCCATGAGAAAACTTTTCAAGGGATCACCCATCCAATAATTGCTCAAAGCCAAACACGCTTAACTTTAGAATTTTTATGAGATTGACTCCCGAAAAGAAGATGCATCTTGTTGGTATGAGTGGCACATATCAAATCCTTTAAGCTTTTCTCGAATATGCAGTCTCATACCTGCATGTTCTCGAAATCTCTCTCATTCCGGTGCGTTTCGGTTCATTCATGTACCCCTCCACTTTGAGGCCTTAATCGGAGCCGCTCCTTGTCCATGCCTCTGCACCGACAATCACTCCATACTTCTACCCCGGGCGTCATATGCCCACCAGCTTCTGCTTGGTTCGTCCCCGAACCACACCGTACTGGGAGAGGTTCGGCTCTGATACCATTTGTAACGATCCGGCTTCCGGATTGATGGCTGACCCCACATACCAACACGAGTCTTTTCAGTGTACTTTGTCTTCACTCACACACTCTCTGAGAAAAATTCTCAGGGGATCACCCATCCCACAATTGCTCTAAACCAAACACGCTTAACTTTAGAGTTTTATGAGATTAACTTCCGAAAAGAAGATGCATCTTGTTGGTATGAGTAGCATATATCAAATCCTTTAAGCTATCATAGAATATGTAGTCTCATAGCTGCATATTCTCGAAATCCCTCTCATTTCGGTGCGTTTCGATTCATTCATGTACCTCTCTGCTTTGAAGCCTTAATCGTAGCCGTTCCTTGTCCATGCCTCCGCACCGACGATCACTCCGTATTTGTGCCCCGAACGTCACATAACTTGAGCTTCTAAGGACTCAAATCGAGAGATCATATCTTTATTAGGCGGCGGTTTGCTCCATATACACTTTAATTAATTAAAAATATGAAAATCAATTTTAATTATTACTTTATTAATTATTGTTAAATATTTTATCTATTTTAATAAGTTTCACTTTTAATAATTATTTTATTTATTTTAATTATTATTTTATTTGACACATTAAATTTTCTTCCCCATGAACTTCCACAAAAGCTTCATACTCGAACATATGACCTTCACCATTCTCATTTTGTTCACTTTGCAACCTTGTAAGTTTCTCCTAGAGAAATAAATTTACATTATTATTTATACTTTCATGTATATCTACGTACAAAAAATTGATATGCGCATTTCAATGTCAATATTAAACAAGTACAAATCAAAAGTATTTCAAGGCATTTCCACTAGACAAGTATTTAGATTCACCTATCTCACTGGGCAATAGATTTTGCCCCACATGCATGAGTCATGTTCAGCTTTTTTGCCTATTTTCTCCATTTCTGCAACTAATTGTCTAAAATACAAAAAATAAGGAAGTTTAAAACTCAATTCCATAAGGAATGACTGAAACGATAATTTGTCAATGTACTTCAAAGTAAGGTAAAACATAATAGAATAAAAAAAACGTGAAGTCATGAAACCAATACAACAAACATTTTGCTATCAATATGATGTACACAACACACACAATGACGAATCAACTGAAATAAAATCCTAGGAAAATATGGGATTACATAGAAGATTCAAAGAGAAGTGTAAAAGGTTCTTAAAGGTAAGAATAGAGAGAACTCTCTCTCTCTCTCACAACAGAATATACCTGTTACAGCCCCTAAATCCTAAGTACGATTTAGCAGGGGCTAATACTTGGAATAATAATTAAGGAAACTTTATCCAATATACATACAAGACTCATATGTTCAGATGTATTCAACTAATCAACATCATAATATAAATTAATTCAATTGCAGCGGAAAAACGTGTAAATACACATATGACGATGTGTATTCAAGGTTTCTAAATATATTGTATTCAAAATGGGTTCCACCGCTCCGACACATCTCCATCTCATCTCGCTCAACTGCACATTTAAAACAAACATGCGGTGAGTACAAGATTGCACTCAGTGGCTCATGCCAAAATAATTTATCAAGTTGAATTACTCTGCCACATTACAGTAACACACGAGGTTTTTATTTGAAAACTCGTGCTTACTAAATATTTTCTTTCATTTTCCATAAAGATTCGTCTGCGCAGACATTTTCCTTGTATGTATGATCCACATCCACCACAATCAATCATTCACAACAATTCCCTGCGCTGGAGAGGAGGCCTCCTCTCACAGACGCCGTGACCGGCCGAGCACCCTTTCAGCACACAGTCACAAATAATCAGTGCACAAAATCCAGGCCATCTCAGCACAGGATACGAATTCTCCATCATTCTTGGGGGTACTTCCAAGAATACGAATTCAAGCATGTCATAAAGTGGGAGCTACCCAACATTATGCATCAATAATCATGGATTGGATACATACACAAAACATAAACAATTTGGGCAGGTAATTAAATAAATCAGTTCATAAATATTTGCTTGCAATAAAGCATCATAAATAAATCATTTGGTAAATTCTACCAGTTTGAGTATAGTAAAGCCCACCTTTACTTTTGAACTTGAATTCGACACGCGTGTTCTCATCTCGGTTGCGTGTGAGCCTTCACGTCCCACCTTACGCAAAATTTACGCTTAGCACGTTCAGACGCCGAGATTTTCAAAGTTCATTCAACTTTGATAAATAATATAATAATTCGAAGTCTTAATAAATCTTAATACGTCGTTTCAACGCGTATTTCAATAAAATAATTCTCGTACTTCGAGAGAGACGTAATATGATCTACAGTCTCATTTTAACCTTTTAGGTTAAATAATTAACGTATAATAACGTTATTAAATAATTTGATTTCAATTTTGAAATCTTTTCTCACAATTGAGATATTCAGATAAAAGTAATACGTTTTTCACGTATTAGCGTATTTAACGAACGTATTTCGTACGTCAATTTCGAAAGTCAACCATTTTGACTTTTCTTTATAAATCTTAAATAAATCCCATTTTAATGAATAAATTCAATATAAATCGATTTTCAATCGATTTCTTTTAAATACTCGATTTTTCATGTAAATCGATAAATTTGATTAATATTTTCTTTCAATTTTAATCTTTTAATACTTTAAGCATTATTTATGCTTCTAACGTTATTTAATATAACGTTTCGTCGTAAACATAATCTACTATGTTTAATAATTCTCGAAAATTCAATTATGTCTAAAATAATTTTTAGACATATTATATATTATTATTCTTAATTAAAAAGGAATTAAAATTCCTTATTCTATTTAATATAGCTCACGGTTATAACCAATTTTTTTTTTCAAACTTTGTTCCAAAAATTCTTCTAAATTCATATAGTGTATTATTTTACACTATAATCATTAATATATATTAATATCACTATAGAAAAATTTGGAACACACCTATATACATACTATAGGCTCACGGTTATTTTAAAATTTTGTCCAATAAATTTTCTAAAATTCTAGTTAATTTAAACAAAGCCCCAACAATAATTTATAACATAATTATAACATAATATCCAATGTATACATCTCTTACATCAATGTTCCAAACCTTATAGTTTTCGAAATTTTTAATCAATTTAGCAATACATTTTCTAAAAATCTAGTAAATTCCCATAACACCTAATTAAGGCCATAAAACATTAATATGTTATAATCTTACTTAAACAATAATCATACCTCAACATATAATTCTCAATCAATTTCGGTAATTATCAAATAATTGCATTTAATTTCCAAAATTTTCTAATAAATCACAATGAGCTTAACTATCACCATAGACCACTAATCCATCAACATATTAAACACTACCATTTTCGAGCACCACTATAAAAATCATAACATCCTTAGCTTGCAAATAAATCATCATATATGAAACATATAACTATACTAAACATTATTTACAAACAATTAAACATGGTAGCAATATTTCTCATATTTCTATCTTTTAAATCATAAGCATAAATATTAAAATCGAACCGGTAGAAATCAAAAATCTTAACGTATATAGGAAGCTCGTTAAATTCCTAACCTTTTCACCGGTGTCGATTAAGTGCACAAGGATTTAATATCAAGGGTTTGGCTAAAGAAAATGAAGAACACTCCTTCTTGTCTTTCTAAAATGCTCACGGTAATGGAGTGGCTTTGGGATGAATGCTATTTAGCTTTTATTATCACTTATCACTTTTGTGAAAGCTAAAGAATGAAACAATTAGCACTCAATTCCTATATCTATCGGTACACATACACAATTGCAAGACTAAATGTATTACTTTGTGACTCACCATGACTATGTCATCATTTACACAAAGTAACTTCTCTTACACAATTTTGAACAAAAACAATTCAATTCCTACTTTAGATCATTCATTTGGACGGCACTTTTAATTTGCAAGCCTTTAGTTTGCTTTATGACTCATCAAGTAATACATCACCATGCAAAATATCTCTTACAAAGCATTAACTATGAATAAAGTTTTTTTGATTGAAACAAAAATTATTTTTGTCCCACACAATGCTTGTTGCCGTCGACTATGTGCATGGAGGGAGACTAAATTTTCAGATTTTTCAATGTATTGTGCATGTGAATATTTGTACACTCTATCCCAAAAATTGTACACTCAAGTATATAAAAATCAAGATTTAATTTGTGTAAAAATGTCAAACATTTCGGCTATTATACAAACACATTGCTAGTGTATTTTTCATCTACACATTTTACTTGGTAAGTGTGTATTAATACTACACTTAAGATATAACACCAATTGGATGATTAAAAAAAATTAATCCTATGTTAAAACATAGGGAAGTTCACGGCAATATCACATTTTAATGCCCAAAAATTCATTTTCATGCTATAAGTAGATATATAGCATAATATATATCCTAGATGATAAATTATATCATAGGAAAAATTATTGGAATCAATCCATAGGTAGAAATCCTAATTCTCGATTTAGGGTTTTCGAGGATCTTAAATAATCAATAATATAAATTCCAGAATTTCTAGCATTAATTCAATGCTAAAATAATATCCAATTATATAAAATAATCATAGGAATTTAAATATCATAATTCCTTGATCGTTAGACTTGATTCTCAAGTCATCTCTAAACGTTAACGTTTGCAACGTCTCAAAACGTTTATTATCGACTCATCTCAAAATTGTCGTAATAAAGCTGCAATCACTTTATTAAATTATTCCAATAATAATGAAATTAAATTCTAAGCTTAAACGCTTAGAAAAGATTACGAAATTTCAATTATCGATACGCAATCGACGTTGAAATAATACTGTTGAAATACGTTACATATTCGTATTTCTCGATTCACATTTATTTGTGAATAAAACATAGGAATTTATTATTCCAACAATAATCGAAATCATTATTCGATATATATATTAATAATCAAATTATCATAACAATACTCTAATTTACGAAATTAATATCGTAATTAGGCGTTTAAATAATCGGGGTATTACAATACCTGACTACTAAATCAAATTACAAATTAAACTATACAATATCATATCAACAACAAGACATGAATAAGAAGAACTGAACAAGTATATTATACCTTAAATGAATCACTCTAGAAATAATCTATGAGCATATCCAATCATTGCGAGTTACTCCTTTTGGTGATTATTTATCCATAATTTGTTCTTCACCCACCCTTGTTTTTCAAGTAATGCAAATACAATTTATGCCTGTAACTCTTGCATTGATAATTGAGTTAGTCGAGCACTACATTCTTTACATGGGCGTCCTCTTCTTAATTAAAATTTTGCTGCCATGTTTGTCAATTGTGATATTCTAACTGCTACAATTTAAAGGTAAAATTGTAACTAAAACAAAGAGCAAAAATGGTCATTTGTAAGACAAATAAGCGGAGAGTACAAAGTTTCATCATTCATAGGCTGAGAAATAACACACAAGTAAACCGACAAAGAGTCAAACGAATACAATTATTTCAAGTGTGGTTTGCAGGTTATTGCACAAGAACATGAGGTTTACCCAATACGCACCGTTGATAGAGGTAGCGGGTTCCCCATGATACAAAAAAAAAAAATACAATTAACAACCACTAACACAAATATAACCCATTAACCCAAAATACTCTCTCAAAAAAGTACTTCATCCGTCCACCAAATTCGTTCCTTAATTTTAGTGGCACGAGTTTTAATAAATTATAATGAGTGTAGAGTAAATGAGTGTAAAAAGATGGGGTCACCATAAAAATAATAAATGAATATATTAATGGAATAGTGGATGTAAAAAGGGGGCATAAGTGGTTTTTTTTTTGTAAATAAGTGAATATGTTTAGGGTAAAAATATGAAGTTAATGTTTCCAAAAAAGGAAGTAAACATTTTTGTAGACGGACCAAAATTAAATTAAATGAATGTATTTGATGGACGGAGGGAGTAGTTCTACTGTTGGTAATACTTGGTGGACATGATTCACTACATTTAATCTATCATAACGCATGTGATGATTGTGATCATTTCTTCTAACATGAAGCATCTTTAGCATGCACATTCTAGAGGAAATTAAGAAATACATAATCTTTTAGTGATTTTAAAGTTTTACTAAGCATCAGTTTTTCTTCTACTCATTATTCCGTTCGTAAAAGAAAAATGGAAAATACTAGCTAACTTGAAGACTCCCAGCTACAAGACTAATCAATTCATATTTTATTGCGAAAAAATTACTAATGAATTCTAAGCACTATCGTAAGATCAAGGCGAAGAACAAACATAGGTATCTTGTTAACTATGGACTCCAAGTTAGTAAATCAAATTATATTACATAATTAATTGTTATCAAATTTGTTTATACCTTCATTCCCATCCACATCTTTCTCTTAATATCTATTGGAATGTCCGTCCAACGAACATGTTGAACATGTACATGTTGTTTTACTATCACACATGCTTCCATTTTGAAATACTTAGCATCTGCACCAACAAGGCGTTTTACTATCACACATCCTTTTAAAATACTTAACATCCTTACCAGCAAGGCAATAATGCAGTTCCTTTTAGATGAATAACAATGTCTAATTCTTTAGTAGATCGCCTCGTACATTTTGTTTGGATGCTCTTATACAAAATACAGCCTTTAATCAGATATAAAATCATAAAAGGAAAAGAAATTCTATCAAAATTATAAACTTAATAAAATCATCGGTGCGAGTTATTACTTTCTCCATAAACTCTTCTACTAGAGATTCTTCCATAGCTGGAGGGGGAGAAACGTACTAATTGTTGCGTATACAACAACAACAACAAATAATCAATAAAGAAAAAATAAAATCATGATATTTAGAAGATTCTCCAAAGAAAAATAACGTTGTTGTTTCAGAACGAGATCATATAATGGAGAAGAAGAAAAAGAGCTTGTTAGTCTCGGAATGCTAAAAAAAATCAGCGAAATTCGTTTTCTTGTGTAATATTGGCGGTATAATCTAAATTTGGATTGGCTCTAATTAAAAAATCATGCTTAGATACAAATTTGATATTTATTTCCTCCGTAAAATATAAAAATTGGCGGTAAGTTTATTTTAGGATTACCTCTCAAAGAATCATGTTTTTCAAGAAGTCGTAGTTATCCCTCTAACAAAAGAAGTTATTGGAACAAGATTATAAAATTTAGTTTTGATTAGATCATAAATCTCTAATGCTAAAACCCCAAGCATTTGTATGGTTACTTTCGGTTGAGACAAGTTCATATGTTAGGGAGATTTCGTTGAAGTTATATACAATTTCATCTTACAGCTGAAAAGTCAACCATAATCTGAAGAATAAGAAGAAAACAAAGATTAAGTGCAACTGAACTAATGGAGACTAAACTTGATCAGTTCAGCTTTATTCCTCGAGTATAAAATTGCACCAGCAATGAAGTGCAAGTACATGTGAAGAGTTCAACAACAAAGACTCAAGTCAGACTGAGATCAAAATTTATTACCTAATATAAAATAGACAACTAACTGCCAACTGACACTCGACCAATCAAAATGTATCTACAACGTATATGATGGGTCCCGCTGGATACGTATTAGTGTATGGGGGAAAGAGGGGGAATACACCAGTTAGATAATTTCTAAAACTTTTTACACAGATCGACTCTACCGATGCAAGATGGTGGTCGAGTAATCGCGATTCAAGATCTTGTTGGCGACGCCGATCGATTCGTATAAGAGAAGTTCAGTATTGAGTGATATCAGTTATCAAACCTACTAACTGCTAAGATAGCTGGTCAGTTAGACTGATAACTGATATGCATGTGGAATATGGTGGTTACTGTATTTGCCTTACAACAAACTTGAAACTGATATGAAACACTTAGTCAAATATTGTTTAGTCACTATTCAATTAAATCTCTTCAGTATCAAGTTGATATTGATAGAGGGTTTCAAAACAATGTTGTGTTGTTGTATTCTGGTGATGACAGTTCAATAACATACAATATAAATAACGATATTGAATATAAATAACACGTTGAATTTTACGTTGTTCAGATAGATTAGCTCTTAAGTCCACAGACTGGTTGCTCAGTCAATCCACTAACTTCGGATTGAGTCTTGTTTATATGTACAAGAGTAAACCTAGATACCTAGTTCACCTTATAGTATCTCACATCACTTAGCATTCTTCCTACGTTTCCGGGTGTTAGGAAATCTTTGACTGCTTACTGGTGCAGTCGATCTAACCTTTAGCTTATGGGTGCTAGATAACCAAGCTTTCAGCAACTGAAACTTCGTTGCTTACTTGCCCAAATTTCTACACAAACTTTTGAAGGGTCCTGTAGAGAGGTTTTCAACTGAGATTCTAAGTTGACATAGACGTGAAACTCAGTATGTCTTGGCTTAAGATAAACAAGAAGAATATTCTAGACTTAAAGAAGTGTATACTGAAATCTCGAGCTGATAAGTATACATGAGTTCTTGAGATTTACTGATAACATTGTTAATTTCTTTCTTCGAAATCGTTGTTTGAATGTTCTTGAGCTTGAGCCTGAAGGCTTTGAATATTCTGCATAACGTTTCGGTAACCTTCAAAGGTAGGATTCTACACGTATTTATAGAGATGATGATGAATAGTGTAGTTAGAGGGAACACCAATCACATCCTTTTATTTGACATTTGAATTATTCCCATTGAGAATCCTCGTACGTCGATGTCAGGGTTTGCATCATCGTACATTGTAGCTCTGCAACTCTGAAAATATCTTCTGGTATGTTAGGATCTTCTTTTTTTTTTTTTTTTTTTTTGGTAATGTAATACGAAAAAAGGCTGCGTATGGACTCGAACCCGAGACCTTTGGCCTCGGGCATTAACCACTCTACCACTAGGCCAACACACACACACATGTTAGGATCTTCTGCAGATTAGCTTCGACATATGGCAAGTCAAACACTCAAAGCTTAAAAGTTTCCGTGTTTATTCAGTTGAGTTGACTTTGTGTCTTATTAGTGTGTTGACTTCAGGTTGGGTCTATCAAGACTACTCCGGCTTTATCAGCAGGCTGGACTCTCGTCTTTCATCAGCTTGGTAACCTTAATCAGTTTGATGCTTTCAACTGACGTAGACAGCTTTGACTTGGTATAGCTAGCTTTGATTACTTGTTACCAACTTTGACTATTGATCAACAGCTTTGACTTTCGATAGTTAGCTTTGACTTACACCAAAGGCAGTCAGCTGCTTGGCATGACACTTAGTCATATATACAGGCTCCTCCATGTCTTCATCATTGAGTTTCAGTCTTTGATCTTCAGTTTTCGACGTCAGTCTTCAGTCTTCGATTTCACTCTAATAGATTTGTTCATCAGCAACACCTTACTTCAGTCTTCAGACATCAGTTGGCCAGACTTCATTCTTTAGTCTTCAGCTCGCGATCCATCGATTCTACTGACATCGATACTCTATCGATGACCGGTTTCAAGATCGCTCAAACTCCTTTAATCTTGGGCATGTCCAAGCTTGTAGCTATTTTGCTGAAACCTATAACAAAAATGTTATAATAGTAGGACAGTCATCAGAGGTTTTGAGATCTGATCAAAACATAAAGTTAAGTTAGAATTATTCCAAACAGTTAGAAATTTTCCCAACAATTTTTCCATTTCTGATTATGCCAAAACCTTATGCAATTATACTGAAAACAAACCAAAAAGATAGATAATCAGTTTCAGCAGACGGACTTGATTTCCCCTGCTGTGATCATCCTTCTTTATAAAACCGGGTTAGTTCACCATAATAAGGTTTAAAGAAAGTACAAAGCCTGGACAAAGAGTCATTGTCGTATGATGAATTGGGTCAGTTGAAGATAGAATGCTAAGATTACAAGATACATAGGTTGGAGGCAAATTTACATCAATCCTAAACAAGTCTATTAGAATATATCTGACCATTTCATCTTCTCCTCATCGGGCAGTTGTCCAAACATAGCAAAAACCCTCGTGACCATCTTTTGGAATTCCTTTGGCTGTTGCACAGGATTAATCTTCATCAGTTCGGCAGCTACTAGTGATTCTTGTTCAATTTGGGCTCGATCCACGAAGTTTCCTCTCATCGGGGATGACATAGCTTTCTTCGAAGGGGTAGTGATACTGACGTGCTGCTAGCTGCATGATTGACAAACTTGTCAATAAGAGGCTGTTCTTATACTCAAGCAAGAAGTTTTTGAACCCATCAATTGCGACTTTGGGCGCTTCAGGTAGATCCATCAAGTAGTAATACCACATGATGAATTACATCTTCAGCTACTCCCATATGTTATTCAACTCAGTCGGGACCCATTTGTCAGTCCTAGGCATGGCTCCTGTATTTCTGGGTTTCAACAAGCCTCTCATTTGGAAGCTAGTTGTTGTACTCTCTTACTGGCAGCCTTCTTCCTCTTATCTTCAGCAGCTGACGTTCTCTGGGTGTTTTCCATCAGTTTTTAAGCACCTGCTTGCTGCCTCTTGCTCTACCATGCGACTAGTTGAGCTGGGTCACCCAGCATTTCGAGCTGTGCTCCAGCATGGAAGACAACAAGGTATATATTTTCTGTAACTTCAACAGCTAGCTGGTTTGATGGGGCAGCAGTCTTTTCCTTTCTCTTTGCTTTGTTGGATTTGTATACTGAAAGCAGAATGGTTGGGCTTGTATATAATATTTCATGTTGCCACTATTCCAATCTCTTATCTGAATGGTTTACTTGATTGATTATATTATCCCATTATCTCATACAAAATTTAGATCATACAGTGTGTAAAAGATCACAGAAGTCTATATGATTGGTTAAGCTAATTGAGATATAAAACATAACAACTGAGACAACTTGATGACGAATTATTGGTATAGACTGCAGTATAGATAACAAGTAACTTGACTTGGTTGCTTGTCTATGTTGGTACGTCTTGACATATGATGGATCAAATGAGATAAGTTCTTCTAATCTGACCATCATGAAGAACCTAGATCTCGGTGACTTTACGCTGATCTAAATCTCGATAGGGTTTCAGGTGAGTATGAGTGACTGACCATCACTTTGACTTGTTATGGGTGAGGGTTACATGAGATAACTCAAGATTCTCTGCATCTTGGGTGGTGGCAGTGCTTGTATGTCATGCTGGTTACCTGTATCGAGTCACCGTATCCGTTTAGGATGATGACATCCCCTTAAGGAGCTCAAAAAGTTTATTGGACTAAACCCTGCAGGTTAAGTTAGCTAAAGTACAATAATAAGGTTGAATGATACTACTTAAGGAATTAAAGAGATTAATTATTTTAAGCAGTTAGAGTGCTATAAATAATTAATGGACGTGTGATATCTTAAATACGGGGATTCGTAAGTCTAAGCAAGCTCGACTCAACTTCGGTAATAAATGGATAAGTCATCATTTATTCTTTAGTGAACTGAATAAATTTTTATGAATTAATTTATGTTCTAGGCTGAACATAAGATAATTAATTCATTTTAGGCTCATCTTTATTCCTTGTATTTGATCCATGGACTGACCCATCAAGGTCTATTGATGTTGATATTTTCGTCCGTCTCCTAGATCATACTAGGATTATGTTCTGGTTAATGTATTATTTATTTAATACATCTCCTATATCTAAATAAATATTATCTGATATTATTAGATATCAAGAGATAATTATTCTAGATATGAATTATCTTCATGGAAGAATATAATTATTATATTTATTAGATGTGTCATAATCCTATCTCTTTAGGATTCTAGGGAGACCACTATAAATTCAATGTAAGAGAAAATCAAAGAATCCCAAACATTAAAGTGACTTTCAAAAATCACCAATATCACATAGGGAACGAAAATTTGCAGTGTTCTCAATCGATTACTCTCACTCAGTATTGGAGATCAGACATATGGAAAACAGTCTATAAGATCAAAGCTGAAGTCTCTCATTGATCTACTATGCCAAAAACTTATAGGCAAACACTAGAAAATCCGTGTGTGTTACACTTAATTATATAGGAACATGCTAGGAATATAATACATGTATGGTGAATTAAACATCTAAGATAGATCATCAGGAGCACGGTTAACACGAAAATTCTTTTAAGAAGGTGTTTGACTGAGCTTATAAGCTCTTTAAACCGGTTTATAAGATGTTTAGAAACTTATAAGCTCCTGTAGAGTATTTGGTAAAATAAGCTTGTAAACAACTTATATGCTGTGAAAATAAGTTCCAACAGTTTATAAACTCCCCTAAAAATAAGTTGCTCAACTCCAATTTATTTTTCCTTAAACTTATAAGTAACAATGAATTTACCAAAATAACCTTACTATGGTTATTTTTTTCCTACATATACACTATCAACTTCACATATCTTCAATTTTCTCTCTGTAACCTTGATTTTCTCTCTCTAACTCACGATTCTTTCTATAGCTTATAAACTAAAATTATCCAAACATTTTGACAACTTATAAGCTCTTGAGACATTACATCTTATAAGCTCTTGAAACATCTTATAAGCTTTTAGAGCTTATAAGCTTTCTAAAATAAGCTTAGCCAAACATCCTCTAAGTGTTTTGACAAACACTCAATTTAGGTTTCTACCAACCTGGAGCTGTATTAATATCGTGTGCACAAGCATGGTCATGTTTCTTAATATCAAACAAAGTTTTCAATCAAGTATAAACTAGGGTCACATTTTCACATGACCACAAAGATAGTGATCTAAATGATAAATTGTTTAACTATCAGTACGAGCGTTATCTAAATAGAGTCTCACTCTATTTCATGAGAAGTTTATCTAAACCTAAATGTTTTAGGTTATCTGACTTTTTGTTTAACAGATCAAAAATATTTGAACTCAGGTATATTCCCTTCTACCTCGTACACCTGATAAGATTCACTTATATATATTTTTTCTCCTAAAAAATACATCTATTTTAAGATTATTAGTATTAGTAATAATAGTAGTAGTGCTGTCATTTTGCTTCCAATACAAAGAAAAATGGGTGGAGTTGGGCTTTAACCGTAACCCGGCTTCATATATGGTCCACGATTCTATAGATTAAACCACTAATTTCGCATGCTTTAACACGTCCACAAACAACCTTTAAAAAACTGTCTAATAACATATCAAATATGGCATATGTTCATAATTCATAAAACGCATATAGCATATGTGCTGTCTCTAATAAAAAAAACTACGTTTTACTATAGTCGGTTGGAAAATTTTCACGTGCAATCATTTCTTAGCCTCATACTTCAATCATTTATCTTAGGACATTTCAGTTATTCACTCTAATTTAATTGGTTAAGAATTAGTATATTTAAAACAAGATCTCACTTTAATTTAATTGGTTAAGAATTAGTATATTTAAAACAAGATCTCGATTATCAAATCATATAGATTGTGACGTATTACAAAAGATTTTAAGGAATTAGTCCTTAAGATTTCAATCTTCTACGTTTTTGTTAAGTATGACTATTACTTCTTTAAAGTTCTAATAAACTTACTATTCTAACCTTAATGGAAAGAAAACGTCACTTCCGCAAATATTAAATAAACAATCGAACTTCTTTAGTCATCTATAAATCTTCTTAGGAAGCTCGTAATTTTTGTTCTTTCTGCAGTAATTCAATTAATAATGTGAGTTCTTAAACAAAGTTAATTTATTTCTAATTAAAATGTATTTTGGAGACTTCTAAAATATATCGTCGACATTATATTGAGGAATTCATTGGAAAGACTACTGGTGCTTAAGCTGAAGTATTATACAAAATGAAGTTACTATGATTAAAATTGATAACTAACAAACATATCAATGCATGATCAACCACAATAAAATAGATTTAGAAGATCTAAAATCCTGACGCACTAAGATGGGATACATTACATAAGTAATACTCCATCCAAGTAAGTGTTTCCTATTGTCAAAATTGCATGCCAAAAAATTGTGCAAAATGATTGCATCAGGTTACTAATTTTCAAATAGAACACTTAATTAGGGACTGAGAGAGTATTAAAATAAAAAATGAATGCATCAGGTTTCAATTAAAAAATGAATGTTTGATAATTTGGCATTTAGAATAGGATATATTCATAGAGAATTTTTGAAGGTGCATCGTGAATATAACTTCAGTAAAAATAGCAAATCGAATACTTACTCCATCGGCTTAGCTCAATTGATTAAATGTTCGTAGATTTGGAACAAAGCAAAACAAACACTCAATGCCAGCAAAAGAAAGTAGTTATGAGAAGTAAATGAGGTTTAATAAAGACACAACACAGAGGAAAACCAGAGGCCATTTACGCGCTTGCCTCAACTTTTCATCCTTCAATCAGAGAGAGAGAGAGGGCTTAAAGTGTCAGCCAATGAAATTGAGTGCATGGCTGCCATCTTCGCTGCTGCTATTGCTATAGCCATAACTACGAGGCGACGCCAAATTGGAACCACCGCCGCCGCCGCCTAACCGTGCTAGCATTTCCAAGACACAAAGCCTCACCCAACGGCCCACCGGAATTCATCCAAGAAACCGGATTCACCCACTCATTCTTCATCATCATCCCAATCCCTAGATCCCCCTTTTCATCACCACCTTCGCACACCGACAGGCTCAGTGCCGACGACGGCCACTGCTTCTTCTCCTCCCCTTTGTTGCTGATCGCATCGATGAAAAGCCTCGTCGTCTGATCAGCTGTGTCGATTTTGGAGCCATCGGCAAAATGCGGGTGATAAACAGACGCATTCTTATACATCACTTGCTCCAATTGTTGCTTGCCGCCTCTCATTAACCACTCAATGCATCTGCACAACATGTCATCAAACTTAATGTGCATACTAACAAAACAACAGAGACGATCATCAACGCTTTGCATAAAGAACAAATAAGAGAGGTGGGGCCAACCTGGATTGGTCGTATGGGAATTGAGAGGTTGATCTTGGAAGAGTGGGAGAAGGTTTTGGAGAGAAATTGTGGGGTGAGATTTCCACATGCTTTCTTGAACGGGGGCGGTTCTTGTGGGCGTGGCGCTCGCAGTATTTTTGATCGGGCGCCACATCTCTTGAACACCTCCATTTCTTACCATCTGTCCTCTTGCACCTCCACGGCTCAGGATCCGACCCGTTTGTTGAATACCTCAGATCCAAACCCGGTGCTACACACACACAACTTCAAATAATAATAGACAAAGGATATATGTAGAGAGCAAGAGAGAGTACGTACTGTTGCATTGGGAGAGAGAAGAGGGAGATGGGGATGTGAGGAGTTGAGGGGGGACAGGAATGGAAGCCATAATGTACTTGTGTATCATTTTCTGCCTCTCCAACTCTTGCAATTGTGAGCTTGTGAAAAGGGCCTTTCCACACACAGGCATCATGCCTCCTGCAGCCACAAATTAACACCTCTTCCATCACCATCATCAATAATCAAACACCAGAAAAGTAGACTCTTTTTAGCTACAAAAGATCATTTCTTTTTTCCTCCTTCCCAAAACCCATCCTTGCCCTTTTGAAGGAAAAAAAGGTACAGAAAAGAACAAATAAAACCAGAGAGAGACGATAAGCTCTGGAAGCAGCAGAGTTTTCAAGACTCCTTTGCAAAAGCGCACCATTAGCAAGGTCATAGATATGCGGCTGGGACTGGTAGGCAGAGCCGTTGAAAAACGGCCCAACACCACCACCACCACCTCCTCCTCCGTCACCTAAATCACAGCCGGTAACATTAGCACCTACATAGATCTCTGAGAAGCAGCAAGAGGAAAGTGGGTTAATGGTGAATAATCTTACAGGAATAGGGCGGCAGCTGCATCTTCAAACCCAGACCGACCTCACAAGCTAACGGCGAAGAAGATGAGAATGACTTTGTTTCGTTGCCGTTCCCATTCCTCATTAATACTGTATATGACAAAAATAAACCAACAGAAGCCAAGAATTTGATGCGAAAAGGCTGCAGCTTGGTGTGTAAGCTCTGATATGATATATGTGGTGGGGGTGAGAAGATGGGGTGTGGGGGCCGTGGAAGGGGGATTAGGATGCTGTCATTTGGGCATTTGTGTTATACTTGTCCCTACACGAAATTTCTCATACGTTTGATCATTATGCATATTAATAAAATATTTCGTACATATCTTTTTTAGTGGATAAAATAAAGATTTTAAGGATAAAATAGAAAGAGATAAAATAAAATAATATACTAAAATAAAAAATAAGATATTTTTTATGAATACCCAAAATAAAATTGTACTATAATATTTTTCGTGACAGTACCATATGGTTTTGGTTTTGCATCCTATGCTTCCGAGTTCCAACATCCGATGCGACAGCCCCACTTGAACACGTATCATATAGAATTAAAATGATAGAATATCGTCATATCATATTTTATCATGCCCCGTTATGTATTTTTTTAACTCATTGTATTAGTATTAGTTTTCTGAGTTTTTCATTTGATTTGATTAATTTAATTTCTCCTAGTCTAATTTATAGATTGAGATCTAGTATTTCATAATTGGTGTTCCACTTTCAATTTTTATGGTATTTTTCATCTTTTTTTTCTTTAACTTGAATTGTGTATGCTTTAGTTTAATTTTATAATTATTAACTATAATTTATTTCATCCAGGCTATATAATTATTTTTTATCATTTAAGCTTAATTTTATTAGTTAGTAATTCATTATTAGGGTTGATAAATCAGAAGTTGAGGTATTTGGTTTTTTTAAAAATATTTTTTTAGATAAAAATTAAATATAATACATAATATTATAACAAATTTTATATTTTATAATATTATTAAAATAGTAGAACATTGTGGCATACACAAAACTATATTGGATCTCATCCCCTAATTTAGTTTTATGATTGTGAACTAGAATTGATTGTATCTAATTAGGATTCTTAGTTATCTTTTAGTTTTTGGTTTCAATTTTAAGTTATTAACTAATTATTAGGTTGATTATAAATATAAGAGAATTCATAATTTATTGGCTTCCAATTTTTCCTATTAAATTTAAATTATTTTTCTTTTTTTCATACTAAAATTTATTTTTATGATAATTACTATGAAACTTATAAATTTAATAATTTTACACAAGTGTAAATAGAAAAGGGTAGGATAAAAAGATATGCACTAGGACACAATATGCCCAAAGCAAAAAGTGACATTGCAATACTTTTTAGGAAAAGACATACACAACTTAGAAATGAATATACCAAATCGAAAGTCAATAAAATCTATTAATAATAATATATATAGCAAAACACATTGGAGACACCATATTGATCCTCAATCCTATGTGGAATTACTATAATTTTTTATTCTTAATTTTCTAAAATCTTCATTTTATGTTTCTTCTTTGAAAAAAAAATACAAAATCCTATAATTAATAGCTTTTATTTTCTTTCTTTTCAATGAGCAATTTTCGGCACTTATCAATCAATCAATAAATGCCATAAGTCCATGACACAATTCATGACATTAAATTAATTATAATACATAATAATATAATTATGTGTTAATAACAATAATTTTTTTCTTTTCCATTTTCATATTGCTTTGCGTCCTATATCTATATCTATATCTATATCTATAATTATATAATAGCAATTACTGATTTTATTTATAATAACAACTTATTCTATTTATAGTAACATAAGTATTTCTCCTCTTTTTGCTATTTCATTTCCGAAAATAATAAATTTTTAGTAATTAATATATTATATGAATAAACAGATCATAGTATAAATACCATTACAATGAAATATTTTCATTTTTTATCATAAATAAAATATAGTTGTATACCATATATTGGAATTGGTTCATGTTTATATACAATTCTTAACATACATGAATGAGAACAAATCATGACCATTAGATTTGAAAATCTAATGGTTATTTTTAAGTGTGCATCTTAATTAGTTATATGCACATTTCTACATATAAATGTGCATTTGTGCATTGCATCATATTTTGTGCATTGAATCTGAAACGTCCATATTAATTTATCAGAAGTTGATATTGCTTTGCGTTTATACTATAAGTAGTGTTCACACGATAACCACTTCATATTATATATATATATATATATATATATATATATATATATATATATACAACTTAATAGCATATTTCCATTCTCCATGGAGCAATAAATAACATACCTTAATATGGTGTAATATATTATATATTAATAGATTATTATTAATGTAAATATATAATATAATAATATATAATTAATAAAAAATTGAGTTGGTAGTTAATAACAAAATTATTATTAATGAATCATACCTTATATTGATTAGTAGATTAATGTATATTAATATAAAAAATCTATATAACTAAATTATATATAAATTTATAGCATTAGTTAATCACGTATGTTACTAGAATCACGTCATCAAATTTGCGTTGATTAGGAATTGCTGAAATTAAGAATTGAGGAATTTCCTTAATTATAAATGTAGATTAATTAGTTCCCAAAAATATAATTTTATATCCATGCATAAATATATTTTGCAACAATCCACGTGTTGTATATATAGGCTCGAGCGGTATTGTTGATAAGTTGCCTCTCCATCGTGACGATCATGGTGGAGGTGTTGATGTTCAACATGTGATTGAGGTATTTGGTGCTTATGAGCATTCCATCTTTCCTATCACGGCATATAATGTTTGGGAATATTAGGAGATTGTTGCATCTTCTATAATGCTATCAGCTCAGCTTCTGAAATCGAGTATAAGGTTTTGGTTGCTCGATGGATGCTTCTATCAGGGAAGGCGCCATATGAGTTTGTGTCTTCTGATGCTATAATTCGACATGAGAGCGTCAATTAGTTTTTGTATTACCATTGATAGTGCTGGTTTTTTGTTGCAATAATTTTATATTCTTTTGTTGCACTACAGTCACACATGATTTGCGGGATGAATAATGTTGTTGTTGTTTGAATGTTTCTTGGTGATAAACATGACTTTGGAACTATATCAAATTTTTGAGATGCGGACGATTCACAAATCATCTTTCATAGTTGATATTTTCTACCATCTTGTAAATGTGTAATTGATCTTTTATTGAGAAGACAATGTTATTGATACAAGAAGTTATTTGAATATAACAATTTTGATGGCACTATATATGTAATTGATGTTTTAAGTTTTCATCGCATACATATTAGTCTCATTATGTATATAACAATTTTTATGGCACTATATATGCAATTGGAGGCATTTGAAAACATAATTTTATCTTTCCTATGATTCTCAATGTAATTGTTTTCATTTTTTATTTTAATATTATAATATCTAAATTAGAATCATGAATACTATACTTTATTGGATGATGTTAATATTCATTTATTATATGTTCATCCAAGACATTGAGAGGAATTGGACTTTTAATTATATTTAGTTAAATATAATATGTGGTTTTTAATTGGTAAATATATTTTATATATGCTTATTGACCTTATTGGTATTGTTTTATATTTTCATTTACAACAAACTATATTTTAATTGTTATTTTAAGTAATTGTGAATGAAAAATAAAGGTAAACTTTTGGTCATAAGTGTAGAGTAATATCACATGGTATAATGTTAGCCATTATTTACACTAGAAAATTATGTATAATTAACTATTTTATATGTGTTTATTTTACAAATTTAAGTTTACTTCTTATTATTTTATCTAAACACTTTTAGAAAAGGCCAGCTTCATGCATGGTATTGACTTTGTTAATTTTTGTTAATATTTTTCTCATTATTATTTTTCTTAAATGTTCAATTTAATAAATTTTAGATGAGTTTAGGTAGTTGGACTTTAACCTTATTATTGCGGGTCATCACCGTACTCTGCCACGATAAATGACTCCGAGTAGTTGAACCCTGACCGTATTGTTTCGCTTCATCATCGTGCTCTGTCTCAATCAACAACTCATCCTAGCTGAATCATTGTCAATTATGAAGTTATCTTTATATTTCTATTTATAAATTATAAAGGTAAAATAATTTAGCATCAAAACTCAAGGAATACAACTTATAGTTTAAATGCATCGATTTGATATAAAAAACTGCTTGCTTTGCTATGATCGTAAATGAGCATGGATAATCTTTGTTCAATGTAGAACTATGCCTACCAAAATATGTATTTAACCATAGTCAATTGTACGTAGCAATCTCATTGATCACTTGAAAAGAGGCTTAGAATTTCTATATGTGATGAGATGATTAACACTCAATACAACAACTGACTTAGTTTACTTTGAATTTTTTGACGGATTGTGAGATAATTGCACAATTATATTTTTCATATTTTACAGAAATATTTTATTTGAATTGGTCTAACTTTTTATATTTTGGAGAATCTTTTATTATTAACTTTTTAAAATATGTATTTCTAATTTCTATTGGTTTCTTGTGGATAAAGGAAGTCAAAAATTTATCGAAAAAATACCATCTTTGACTATTTTCATATTATAATTTAATCCCTTATCTAGCACTTCTTTCAATGAAATGTTCAAATACTATCAATTTGAAATAAAATATTGACTTATTTTTATAATTCGTACCTATAATTCACAATAAAATGTAATTCTCCGTCGAATTTCAACGAGTTATACACTAGTTTAGGTTTATAGAATCAATTAATAAGCCACAAACGCAATTAGCTCGATCCATTCCAAACTCATTTAATCCCTGAATGAGTCTACAAAATATTTACGCAGAAAAACCAAGGGATTAAGGTGGTGTTTGGCTGAGTTTATAAGTCTTTTATAATATTTTAAAGTTATTTAGGAGCTTATAAGCTTTTGAAAAGTATCTGACATAATAAAGCTCGTAAACAACTTATAAGCTACAAAATAAACTTCTAAATGACTTATAAGCTATAAAAATAAGTTTCCCAAAATATAAGCTTCTCAACCCCAATTTATTTTTTTATGATCTTATAAGGAATAATCAATTTACAAAAATGATCATATTATAGTTTTTTATTTACCACATGTACCCTTCCAATTTTATCTTTCTTCAATTTTCTCTTTAACTAGCATTTTTTTTTCTATCTCACGATTCTATCTCTAACTTATAAGTTTAATTATTCAAACACTCTGACAACTTATAAATTTTTAAGACATTGCATCTTATAAATTTTTAAACATCTTATAAGCTATTGAAACTTATAAACTTTCCAAAATAAACTTAGCCAAACATCCTCTAATGCTATTATCAGACACGTCATCACATAATGGTTGCAAGTTGAAACACCTTCTGCTCAAGAAATTGGAGATGAGAATGGCAGAATAAGCCTTTCTGTTATTTCCTGGTGCATGACACTGGGATCATTGTTTTTGCTTATGCGCCATATTTAAAATTTCATAGGAGGTTATAATTACATAGGAGGTTATAATTAATTTTTTAATTTTTTATTTTGAAGATCAGAGTCATCAGAACAATTTTGAGACTCAATCTAAAATGTCAAGCTAAGTGTAACCCTTATATTTATTCAATTATAATGACGTTTGTAAGATAAACTTTTTTTATTTGAAATATGAGGCTAAGCTCACGTATCAAATTTATAAGTGATAACTTCAACTTATAAACCTAATAAATAATTATGATAATAAGCGTACCTTATAGTAATAATGAAATGACGATTCTGAACAAGGGACCAGAATGTCATGCTGGGTAATCGGATGGCGTTCGGATCAGGCCAACTACAGAACAGAACCGGATGGAGGCCTTTGATAAACGCGCATTTTACACATTTATTGTTGATTTCTAAAGATGATTTTAGATCGATAAAGTGCGTTTATGTCTTGGATCTCAATGCTTTTACATATTTTTGGAAGATACTGCTCTTGGGTTCTGTTTTGGTGTTTTGTAGGCTTATAAGTTGAAAACCGAAGCATGGAACGAAGAACGAGCTGACGAGGGCAAAAACCTGGGCCTAGCGACCGCCTTCGCGGCCGCTAGCCCGACCGCGAGAGACCAGCGTGAGCGCGAGCGCGCATATGCGCGCAAATGATGGCTCGCGATCGGCCTAACGACCGCTAGGTCGGCCACGAGGAAACGCCAGGACACGCGAGCATTCCCAGCGACCGCGAGACGTGGCCGCGACGATTTTCCATGCGACGCGACCACACCTAGCGACCGCGAGGTGTGGCCGCCAGGCCGACGAGCGCGCACGCCCCTGCCGAGAAGACGAGGATGGCCGAGACGAGGATGTTCCCTCACGACCGAGCTCGCGACCGCGAGCCCGGCCGCGAGGCATGGCGGCAGACGTGAAAATTAGGGTTTCTGCCCTAATTCTATAAATAGGGCATTACCCCCTCGCGCCCCCAAAACCTTCCCCAGCGCGATTTTACACGTTTTTCCTCAGTTTTTCTCTATTTTCCATTTATTTTCACATTAGTTTTGATTTAGATTCATTCTAGCAATAGTTTTCCATCGTTCTAGCTTTAGTTCTTCGCATTGTTAACGTTTTGGAACGGTTTCGTCCGAACGAATTACATTCTTTTCCGTTTTCCGCCGAGGTTGGGATTTGAACCCAACGATTGTTCTTCAGACGTCACCCTACGGGTTTTATCTATTTAATTCATATTTTTATGATTATTTCGTATTTTATTTCGTTATTTATGTCTAGCTAAATTTCTGTTCTAATCCTCGGGTTTGCATGATTCTATCCTATATGTTGTGATTCCTGCTATTGTTATTTACCTTCCAGGCATTGATTCATGATTCTTGGTGCTTAATTATATGTGTTGATTTCTGATCAATCTTGATGCATATCATAGTTGCCAGTTAATTACGTAACATTTTTAATTGTCAATCGATCTTGAATGCATGATACGGATAAGCCTTAAGTCGTTGCTGAGATGGGAACATTCGTAGGAAGCATATTCTTTGTGATCCTTTTGGAGTTGCTTATTTTCCTCTAAAGACGTAACAGTAATAGGGAAAATTAGTAATCAAATGTCACAATTGTCGTAACTGAAGTTGTTGGCTACATATGTGATCTTCCTTCTTGTCTGGATTAAAACGGTTAATAATAAGCAGGATAAACATCATAGTGGATATGATTAGTGCATCCCTAGGGTTAGTCTTTCTTTATAGTTATCCCTTTGAGTTTTTATTGCTTTAGTTTATTTTCTTGTTGTCACCTTTGCTTTTGATTTAATTATCTGAAGCCATAAACCTATACAAACCAAATCTGTTCTTGGATAATGATGAAGTTTCGTTGAATTAGCTTCTATGTTTTCGGATTGCAATCCCTGTGGATACGATACTCGACTTACATTATACTTGCGCGTTTTTCGTGTGAGAAAAGTAAGCGATCAAATTTTGGCGCCGTTGTCGGGGATTGTTAAGATCACATAGGAATAATTTGACGATTTGGATTTATTAATTCAAGTTATTTATATTAAATTATTTATTTATTCTTGTCAGAGTTAAGCTCTCTTTTTTTCTCCAGGTAGTTTATGATTTCAAGATCTCAGGGACCTCCTGAAAAATATTTAGATCCCGAGATCGAAAGCACTCAGAGAAGGAGGAGACGAGAAAGGAGAGAACAAGAAATGGCAACAATTCCGAACAACGGGGGTGTTCCTCCCAATGGGGGTATACCTCCCGAGCAGGTGCACGCCTTCCGCGAGTTTACAGATGCAGCAGCCGGATGGCGAATATGGGACTCCTTGTCCTGCTCGAGACGAGACATCCGAACTACATGTACCGACCTCCCACCGAACAATTCCAAGGAGGAGGATGGGGCCGCAAGTGGGCGAACAATTTTGAATTAAAGCCGGCCCTGATCAAGTATGGTGCAAGGAGAGCAGTTTGGGGGAGGAGTTACAGAAGACCCGAATGCACATCTCGAGACTTATCTCGACATTTGTGACACCATCAAGCAGAATGGGGTGCCACAAGACACAATCCGGATGCGCATGTTCGGATTCTCTCTGCAAAGAAGGCCAAAGATTGGTCAAGAGCCGGACCAAACCGGATAGATAGTGAGGAAACTTTGCGAAGTTCCTTTCAAAATACTTTCCGCCACCAAAGCACGTAAGATCATATCCGAGATCTCCCACTTTGCCAACAAGGAGACGAGTCGTTATTCGAGGCATGGGAGAGATTCAGGCTTATTGAGAAAATGCCCCAACACGGATTCTCTAAAGAGCGCAGATCACGCAGCTCTATAGCGGTCGACACTGCATACGGGAGCATTGTAGATGCATCGGCGGGGATGCTGTTGAACCGTCGAGTAGAGGAGGCCATCCGCATCATAGAAGAGATGGCGCCAATAGTTATCAATGGTCGATGGAGAGAACGCCTGTTTAAAGCATTTGCTTGTTGAGAGTGACTCGAAATACGACGATCTTATGAAGAAGTTCACTCTTTTGAAGAGCCAGATCGAGACAGAAGATGTCAGCTATGTCAATCAGAGGAATAATGGGGGAAACCAGGCGTACCATCCGAACAACAGGAATCATCCTAATCTATCGTATGCCAATCCCAATAACTTCCAACAACCTCCAGCAGGCTTCGCTGTGCAGAATGGTATGATTCAAGAGCCGAAGAAGCAGGGTTTAGAGGAGTTGATGCAGCAGTTGGTTGTGAGCAACCAACAAATGACGACAAATCAGAATTCGATGGCCGCACAGCAGAACTCGTTCATCAATAGCACTACTCAGAAAGTTGCACATCTGGAATCCACCATGACAGCCATGGGCAAACACTTGAAGATGCTGGAGAATCAGATCAGTCAGATGGCCGCACAGCAGAATGCACAGCCAAAGACGGGCCAATTTCCGAGTAATACGGAAGTGAACCCTAAGAATCAGTGCTTTGCTATCCAGTTGAGAAGTGGAGCAGCGTATCAGACCCACCCGGAGGAAGAAGGAGAGACATAAGAGCACCTCGCGACCGAGCTCGCGACCGTGAGCCCGGCCGCGAGACATCACACGTTCAGCCAGTCCGAGGAATACGCGAACGAAAAGCACCTCACGACCGAGCTCGCGACTGCGATCCCGCCGCGAGACCGATAAAGAGTCGGGGATGAGCTGCGCGCCGCGCCAGCCCAGACGCGGAAGAACGCCGGTGGCGCGGTCCCTAGCGACCGCACGCGATCGCGAGGACGGCCGCGGGACGCCCGAGGTCAAGTATCCGACGATACCCTCCGATCCCGCTCCCAAGTCGCTAGCTAAGTCGAAATATGATGAGGAGTTCGCCGATTCAAAGAGATATTCCGTAAAGTTGACATCAATTTACCTCTCTTTGAAGCTCGGAAAAATGCCGGATATGTTAAATTCTCAAAGATGCATTAGCAAGCAAGAAAGTTGGGTAAATTTGAAAAATTAACCTCTCGTAAGAATGCGGTGCTATCTTACAAAAGAAGTTGCCGCTCAAACAGAAAGATCCGGGATGCTTCACGCTGGAATGCGAGATTGCCGAGCATACATTCCCCAATGTGTTGTGTGATTTGGGAGCGAGCATCAATCTGATGCCCTTATCTGTATTCAATCGCTTGGAGCTGGGCAAATTGAAGAAAACTAAAATTTCATTGATGATGGCTGATAGGTCAGTCACATATCCTAAGGGAATAGTTGAAGATGTGTTGGTAAGAATTCAGGACTTTGTCTTTTCTGCTGATTTTGTTATATTAGATATACCCAATTCAAGCATCAACCACTAATCTTGGGTAGACCTTTTCTAGCAACTGGTCATGCTTTGATTGATGTGCAGGAAGGTGACCTCACGTTTCGTGTCAATGATGAGGAGCTAAAGATTTCAATATATGACGCCATCAAGCAACACGATAGTTCAGAGCCTGAAAATTGCTATTCGATCACCACTACCACAGCCAGCACATTCTTGAGCTCGAATTTCAATAGACCATCAGACGAGCATGCTGCAAGGAAGAAGTGGACTCGGTATAAAAATCCGAGTGATTCGTTCAAGCTCAGTGGAAGCCATTCTTATGCCAAATGGTGGGCTGTTGTAAATGCTAAGTACAAGGGCAAAATCGAGGTTTGGAAAGCTGTCATTTGTCAAATCACCTGATTGATGAGAGGTACCGTCGAGCTAGCGACGTAAAATCTAGCACTGGTTGGGAGGTAACCCAACGTTTTTTACATGTTTTATGTTTTTCATTTTGTTTTTCTTCTTTTTCTTTGTTTTGCTGTGTCTTGTTTGTTTGTTTTTAAGTCCCAAGGTATATCATTAATGGCGAGGATTCTATCCACCGCCGGAGTAGCGCGACATTTGAGGTAAGATCTCTCCCAATCACTCTCTTCTGCAAACATTATTGTCTCCATTGCACACTGTTGACAATAAGTTTGGGGGGGGGGTGGTCGAGTGTGATGTGGTTGAGAGTCCTTTTTATGTTTTGCGTTGTTTCGTTAAGTTATTATTTGTTGGGGCTTTTGTCGTGTCTTTTGTGTTTTTGTTGTGTCGGTCGATCAACGAGTTTAAGTGAATTGTGTTAATCCATGTGGCCAATGATGATAGAAATTTTCTGTTAAATATGTGATAGTGCACATGATATGTTGGAAAATGACGCATGGATAACTTGAGATTACTTAGCTTGTTGTTTTTAACCATTTGCTAAAACCGTGAGACTTGAGCTTCACTGTATACACATCTTGTTACAGTTTCTTTTAATTGTGTGATATCGTGCATGTAATTATCTTCTAGAACTTCTTTGTTTTTTACGTGTCGAGGCGTGAATATGTGTTTTGAATATGAAAAGGATAAAAGACCATCTTTGTTAAACCACATATTTACCCAAACACTAGCCCAATGATATATACCATTTGTCGCCTTCTTTGAGCATTTATTAGACCTTATTCTTTTGTTAACCGGATGATAGGAGGTGAGGATTGATATGGGAATCAAATGGGAGAAAAATTTGTTTTGATATGCAAAGTGGGGATAAAAGATAAGGTATGGTACCCCTGTGAAAAAGAATAGACCCTATAAGCTCTATTACAAAGCCAAGAAAAGAAAAATTTTGTGAATAGTATGAGCATAAAGGAAGTCAATTATCATAGTATATGGTACCTTGAGTGAATAAATGTCGAAATAGCATGTTGGAAAGGAAAGGAAAATGGACAAAGTCCATATGAGCTGATTATAGAGATGGAAGTACTTGGAATATATTTGAGTCACTTAGCCATATATTATCCTACCTTAACCAATGTGCCAACAATACAACCTATGAAAAGTCCTTTTTGATCCTAATTTGAATGCATTTGACGTGGTGGAGATATTAGAGAAATGGCAAGCCTATGGTGAGATTTTTGCATTGCATTGATTATTGAGTGCATACACGTCCTTTATTTCTTTATGAGTTGAGTGTACTCTATATATTAGGCACATGCCATTGTGAGGGTTAAATTGAATGAGATTTTTGCTTTCAATGGTTGTACATTGTCGATTTGACTAATGTCGTCGTGTGCACTAATGATTTTGAGCTTTGAGATATTTCTGAGGCTTTATTGGTTAATCACCTTTGCTGACGCTCGTTGATCCTGTTTTGTGTCTCTCTTTCTTTTTGGTCTTGTTTTGTTTGAGGACAAACAATGATTTAAGTTTGGGGGGTTGATAAACGTGCATTTTACACGCTTATTGTTGATTTCTAAAGATGATTTTAGATCGATAAAGTGCGTTTATGTCTTGGATCTCAATGCTTTTACATATTTTGGAAGATCTCGCTTGGGTTCTGCTTTTGGTGTTTTGTAGGCTTATAAGTTAAAACCAAGCATGGAACGAAGAACGAGCGCACGAGGGCAAAACTGGGGCTAGCGACCGCTTCGCGGCCGCTAGCCCGACCGCGAGACCAGACGAGCGCGAGCACGATATGCGCAAGAATGATGGCTCGCGACCGCCTAGCGACCGCTAGGTCGGCCGCGAAAACGCCAGACACGCGAGCATTCCCAATGACCGCGAGACGTGGCGCGATGATTTTCCATGCGACGCGACCACACCTAGCGACCGCGAGGTGGCCGCCAGCCGACGAGCGCGCCTCACCCTAAGACGAGGATGGCCGAGACGAGGATGTTCCCTCGCGACCGAGCTTGCGACCGCGAGCCCGGCCGCGAGGCATGGCGGCAGACGTGAAAATTAGGGTTTCTGCCCTAATTCTATAAATAGGGCATTACCCCCTCGTGCCCCCAAAAACCTTCCCCAACGCGATTTTACACGTTTTTCCTCAGTTTTTCTCTATTTTCCATTTATTTTCACATTAGTTTTGATTTAGATTCATTCTAGCAATAGTTTTCCATCGTTCTAGCTTCAGTTCTTCGCATTGTTAACGTTTTGGAACGGTTTCGTCCGAACGAATTACATTCTTTTCCCGTTTTCCGCCGAGGTTGGGATTTGAACCCAACGATTGTTCTTCAGACGTCACCCTACGGGTTTTATCTATTTAATTCGTATTTTTATGATTATTTCGTATTTTATGTCGTTATTTATGTCTAGCTAAATTTCTATTCTAATCCTAGGGTTTGCATGATTCTATCCTATATGTTGTGATTCCTGCTATTGTTATTTACCTTCCAGGCATTGATTCATGATTCTTGGTGCTTAATTATATGTATTGATTTCGATCAATCTTGATGCATATCATAGTTGCCGATTAATTACAATTTAATTGTCAATCGATCTTGAATGCATGATACGAATAAGCCTCGAGTCGTGGTGAGATAGGAACATTCGTTATTCTTTGTGATCCTTTTGGGTTGCTTATTTTCCTCTAGAGGCGTAACATTAATAGGAAAATTAGTAATCAATCGTCACAATTATCGTGAATCAAGTTGTTGGCTACATATGTGATCTTCCATCTTGTCCGGATTAAAGCGGTTAATAATAAGCGGGATAAACATCGTAGTGGATAGGATTAGTGCATCCCTAGGGTTAGTCTTTCTTCATAGTTATCCTTTGAGTTTTTATTGCTTTAGTTTATTTTCTTGTTGTCACCTTTGCTTTGGATTTAATTATCTAAAGCCATAAACCTATACAAACCAAATCTGTTCTTGGATAATGATGAAGTTTCTTTGAATTAGCTTCTGTGTTTTCGGATTGCAATCCCCATGGATACGATACTCGACTTACCTTATACTTGCTCGTTTTTCGTGTGAGAAAAGTGAGCGATCAGCCTTCGAGGTATACTCTTTGACGCTCAAGTCAGTAATGTATTATGCTTAAGGTTTATTGATTGCTTAAGATTGCGTACATGATCCCTTCATAATGAGGGTATTTATAGGTGTGGGGATTGTATCGGAAGGGGTAATCCGAATCCTTTTAGGAATAGGATACGTGCAGATCCTATGACAACTGTGTCATTTTTCTTGCGCCAGGTCCTTATCGATAAGAGTTAGCTCCTATCCGGAGATATAAGTCCTCTTGTTTGTCACATACGATGTCGTTTCGTTGTCAGGGTCTACAATCCTGGGCTTATAGATATAGACTTTGAGGCCTGGTTTTATAGGCCCATTACCTTCAATTATCTTGCCGATCTAGCATTCTTGCGCCAAGTGTGGTACACGTAATCAATCCAGGTATATTACTTATAGGGAGTTGACATATATTGCATCTATTCCCTATCAACTTCTCCCCTCAATTGTAAGAGATCTTTCTATCGAGGATCATTCGTCGGAGTTGATTATGCTTACAGCCAGATCATGGAATGCCAGATCCTAGGAGGCCAGATCTAGAAAACCAGATCCGGCATGACATCTACCTTTTGCACATTAAATGCGTGGAGTGCTTTTCGTAGCTTTTTCTGAAAAATACACGCACTCTTCCCGATTTTTCTCATCAACTTTTCAACTACCATTTTAATCTTATCCCTTAATTTTGAAAAACGCTCGACCTCCCCTGATCCAAACCCTTCATTCAGTAAGTGGGGTTTGGTATAAGATCTCTTGGAAGGTTGTCTTCTTCATTTTTACTCTTTACTTCCTTATACTCCATTTTAGCGTAAGGTCTGCTCTGCATCTGCATCCGAAGACATCTGCTTTTTCTCATTACTCAGGTATTTCAAGTCTTCTTCTTCTTCTTCTTCTTCTTCTTCTTCTTCTTCTTCTTCTTCTTCTTCTTCTTCTTCTTCTTCTTCTTCTTCTTCTTCTTCTTCTTCTTCTTCTTCTTCTTCTTCTTCTTCTTCTTCTTCTTCTTCTTCTTCTTCTTCTTCTACTGATATTTTAGAGATAATAGATAGATTTCTTTTTATAGGAAGAACTCATAGATCTTTTAGCTAACGTGCTTCTATGGCTTCTAAGAAAATAGACTTTAAACCTTCCATCGTTCATGGTAAGAAATTCGATTAACTTTTAGAGATCTTTCGTTCTCTCATTAGCTTCATTTTTCCTTCCCATTCACGTAATGAGGGTCCCTTGGCCTCCGATCCTCTAGACATGACGTTATGGTTTCACCAAGTAAAAGTCGGACTCCGTTTACCAGTGTGTCCTTACTTGGCAAAGCTGTTTATGTTGTACGGTATTCCTCTGAACCAACTATATCCGTCCTTTATCTGGATGGCTTTTTTTTCATATTATCCTTCGCGAATATTGGATCTTCGACACTTCTCGTATTTTTTTCTTACCAACGATGTCTTTGTTCGTAACAAGTTTCATTATTTCATTGAAAAACATAGTAGCTATGTTCATTTATATGGCAATGATCCCAGTTTAGATAAAAACTAGATGAGCCAGTAATTCTTCGTGACTCCGATTAGTTATGAAACCTGGCCTTTTGGAGAGACATATATGCATGCTCGACTGTCGCATATTATCACTCCCGGTCCTAGCGACTCCTGATGATCTAAAGGTGCTATTGGAGATCCATGGAGACTTCGGCCCTGATCATATCATGTTAACCAAAGGAAGATGTCCCATTTATTATGACCTATTCCTGAGGCATGAATGGAATGATTATATGGGTAACTCCTCTGGAGTGAAGGAATATTCTTGCTTTGTTGCTATTTGGATTTAGCTAATTGCTTTTTTTCGTCTTGTTTTCTTTCAGATATGTCTTGGCAAGATGATTTGTTATCTTGCATACGTCATCGACCTATTGCACTGTCTTTTCGAGGGGATGTTCTGGCCAGCTCCTCTAGGGTTGCTGCCTTAGCCAACTCATCTGAGGCTCCCTCATCCATGTTACCGAATGCTCCTATCATTGAACTTTTTCTTCATTCCCTTCCTGGCCCAGCTCTTCTTAGCGAACCAGAAGTAGAGATGAGAATTTGGCAGATGATATGGCTTCTGACCCTCCATAAAACTCTAAGCCCGTCAAGCTATTAATGTCGAGGACCAAGGGAAAGATCTAGACATATCCCCTGGCACTATGGAGGTTGACCGACCATTCAAGCGCTTGTGGAGGTTGACCATTGTCTCTTCATCGTGCCATGTTTCATCTCCTTCAGCCGCCAGGGAGAAGACGATCCTTAATGAACCTGTTCCTATTTCTGGTGGAGCTGCTTCCTCTAGTGAAAGCCATTTTTTGCTCGGAGTTGGGTCATCTGGGTTAGGTATCTCCATCCACCTCCCTGGTGATGCGAAGGATTTTACCTTCGAGCAATGCTGTGAGTTATTAGGTCATCTGGGCTCCGAAGTGGACATGGCTAACATAGTCCAGCATCTCTCGCGCACACTCGTGATGTGCTCTGTAGCCATATAATTACCGTAAGGATCTCGCTTATTCATTTTTCCTGTTTTGTTCCTTGCTCAAATTTCTGATCTTGTTTGCTTCAGGTTATATTGGGCATTCAGGCTAACTTCACACGGTTATCTGACTATGATCAAGAGTTGACTCTCTGCCATAAGAGATATCGAGACTATTTTCAGGAGAACGAGGCAAACAAAAGATGCTAGAAGTGAAGGGCATAGAGCTGGGTCAGGCCTCTGTCTGGATTATGGAACTAGAGAAGCATCTGGCTGGCTTGGACTCTGCTTCTGCTCGGATTGTAGAGTTGGAATGGCATCTAGCTTACTCAAAAATCGATACACGGACCCTAATGGACACACTTGTTCGTTCTTATCAAGTGCATGCTTTCACCCAAAAATGCAAGACTGATCACGACCTGGCTTTGCGTCCATTTCTTTTAATGTTCTTCAATAAAGCCGGGAGAAAGGCAAGCAACGCGGTTTGGTGGCTGGTATGAAATATGATCGTCAGCAGATCCTGGCGACTCCTATTGGGCAACACTTTATTTAGCTTCTGTAGACCGATCTAGTGGAAGCTTATCTACGGACTCCTGTTTTCATGTCCCTTATTTGTGAAGCCATATATCATTTCGAAGGTTATGTCATAGAGGCTACTGTGGGGTCTGCCCGTAAGTTCTTGGGGGCTATTGGCAATTTATCAGATAGGGGATATTCTTTGGGCCATGTCTTCTTTCCCTAGCTTCCAGACAGATGAATCCTTGCCTAAGGATTTTGCCTGGAGATTAGAGCTTATGGAAAAGGTGGCCCAGTCTTTCGTTGAGGAGCCTTTCAACTCTTCTGACCTCATACGTCTGCGCCACGTTCATATCCCAATCATCCCCTACTTCCCCATTGATCTTCAGATCTTTGCTTCCTTACATACTTCCAGGAAGAAGTCGGGAGAATAACTCAGGCCTGCTTGTCAATTGACTATGTGTGTTTGGCTCCTGTTTGGGAAACAGCCAGCTGAAAGCTTGAGGCTAGCTGAGGGAACAACTTCTGAACAAGCGCTAGCGCCGACTGATTCTAGTCCTGAAGGAGCCACACCTCCTTAGATTTTTTTTTCTTTTTTGCCTTATAATTTCATCTTTTACTGCATCAATTCGGAATCAATTTTATTTGTAAAAATATTTAGCATATCACTTTGTTTTGTTTTCTCTTTATTATCTCCACCTCCTTTTGATTTGAGGAATCATCTTTTACTGAGTAAATGTTCAGCGATATCTTTAATCTTATGCTCTAATAGTGTTGTATATCTTTTCTTTTTTAGTATATCGAGATTTTTCTCTGGGCAAATATTTGGCGTATCACTGATCTTCTACTCCATTACTGTTGCTTATCTTTTTTCTTTTTCTTTTTTTTTTTGCAAGGGAGTAATTGTATCTGTCGATCCATTAATAGATGGTAAATTACTTTTTCGTCTTTTGAGGAGGTTGTTACATCTCAAGCAAGACTTTTTCCGTGTATAAATATATTCTATTTCTCGTCATTTCCTTCATGGCCCTTCTTTTGGATCATTCTTCTTTCACGTCTCTCATATTTTATGGAGATATTTTTTCCCCCTCGTTTGTTCTTGTTTTGTTATATCTGGAACGGTTGCTTTCATCCCGAGATGAGTCTACTCCTCCGTTTTCTTTGGGTCGATTGGTCGGAATTATGTGTCCCTTTCGCCTGTTCTTACTTCATTATTCGAAAGACGAGGTAGTGGCCAGAGACCTGGTGAGTGCCCTTGCTTACGTGCGCTCACCTACTCTAGTGATGCTCTAATGTCTTCTGGCAGCGGAGCTTACATGAACTTGTTCATGGATCCTTCCATGTCTTGTTTTCTTTAATCTTCGCAAATTGCTCTTCTTGAGGATCTCTCTCTGGACAGATGGGATGGGCAAGCTCCCCGAGCTTTCCATTCTTTCTGTTTTTCCATCTCAAAGCTTAAGTCATTGAGATCAAAAAGAGAGTGGGGAAGAGCATATATCCTTGGAAGGATTTTCTATGTTGGACTTTCAGGTCTTAATTCAATGGGTCTGTTAGTCTTGGCATGTAATTTTCTTCGGGCCCTCTCCATCATTACTATCTCACTGATGCTAAAACTCCTACTTTTATTTATCAGGTAATGTTTGCATCTGCTCATTGGGCTACTTATAATAATACTATTTCTACTTCTTTAATAGCACCGCTTCTGGCTTTTGTAATAGTGTCGTTTCTGGTTTTAATAAAAAGCTTTCGACTTACACTTATATTCTCTCTCTCTTCCACTCCACTTATTATTTATTTTGCTTGTTTTAAGCAATTGTTTTAGAGGAGTTGGAATCTAGGGCTTTTTAGCAGGATTAGTTGTGATCTATTGGTAGATTTTCAAAACTCAGAACTCTAGCCACGAGTTCTTTTCAGTAGTGGCCCCCGGCTAGGGGGGGTCCACACTACACGTTGCCCAAATGATTTTTCTGATAGATCTGTGCTCAAATTTTTACGAGAAAAAACTTTTCATGTTTTGTTACAGGTAAAAAATGTCCTAGAGAAAAGACTAAGTAGATAACTAAAAGATCAAGAAGTCAATAAAGCAAAAGAAAAGGTAAGAAAAGCTTAGCGACAGTGTGGAGCCTTTAGACAAAGAACTTTTTCAGGTTGGAGATGTTCCACGATCATGGCATGGTTTTTCCTTCATCGTTTGTTAGCTCATATGCCCCTCCCTGTAGAACCCTTGTGACCACATATGGACCTTCCCAGTTAGGTTTCAATTTTCAAGTTGGTTTTAGGGCGTTGGCCCTTCGTGGACCAAGTCCCCTTTGTAAAATCTTCTGACTTGTATTCTCTTGCATAGGCTGCCTTTATCTGTCTTTTGTAATTCTCCTTTTTGGTGTGGGCCTCTTATCTTCTTTCTTCTATCAGGTCCAAGTTTTCTCTTAGTAAACTCATGTTCTATTCTTCGCCGTAAGCCAGGATCCTGTATGTCTTCATCCCTATTTCTACCAAGATAACTGCTAGAGTTTCGTAGACTAGGTTGAAAGGTGATTCTCCAGTTGTCATTTTTGGACTAGTTCTATATGCCCATAGAACTTAATCTAGTGCTTCTGCACAACTGCCTTTGGTTTCTTCTAGCCATGCTTTTAGGCCGCTTAGTATGGTCTTGTTGGTTATTTCTATCTATTCGTTGGCTTGTGGGTGTGTCACCATGATGAAGCATTGCTCGATTTTTATTTCATGGCAGCATATTCGTATTCTTGCTCTGTTGAATTTCGTGTCATTATCCAATATCAGAATTCTTGATATTCTAAATCTACAACGTATATTCTTCCATAGGTATCTTTGGATTACCTTCTCGTTAATTTTTTCTACAGCTTTGGCTTCCAGCAATTTGGTGAAGTAGTTTACAACCACAATCATGTAGGCTCTTCCTCCATTGGCTTTAAGTAGTTTTCCAACTATGTTTATCCCCCACTTGTAAAAATACATGGGGAATACATTGTCCCCAACTCCTCTGCTGGGGTTTGTATTAGTCTGGCGTTCCGTGGCACTTCGGACATTTCTTGACCAACTCATTAGCATCCTAACTGATGGTGAGCCAAACGTATCCAGCCCTTAGTGTTCTCTGTGCGGATCCTTGAACCATGTATGGTTTTCTACGCAAACCTCATGCATTTCCCTGAGTAAATATTCTCCTTCATGTTCTGATAAGCATCTCAAGTAAGGATGTGTGAAAGTGAGTCGATACATGTAATCTACGATTAGGCAGAACTTAGCGTAAGCTATCTCTTTGGTGCTCCGGGTTGTTTTGGCATCAGCTAAGTTCTGAGGAATTTCACGATTGGGAATTCTCCAGTCGGGCTTCTCGATTATGGCTCCGATATCCATCATAAAGGCCTTTTCTCTACCTTCAGTAGCACTACTTCGTTCAGAAAGTTTGCTTCACTCATGCTGGCTAACTTGGCCGGCTTATCTGCTTTCTCATTTTCCTCTCTAGAAATTTGTACCACATATATCTTGTGGAACTTCTTCTTCAGGTCCTTCACCTGTTCGTAATATTTCATCATCCATTTCTCATTCTTGTCGTATGTCCGTAGGACTTGCTATAATACCAGCTGTGAATCTGAATGCACGGTTATTTCTTATGCCCCGAGATCCGTCAGAATTCTCATTGCTCGGATGAGAGCTTCGTATTTCGTCTCATTATTCGATGCCTGGAAACTAAATTATATTGCGAATTACAGGTCGTCGCCCTCCAACGGATGAATCTATATGCCAACTCCACATCCCTCCTTTGTTACTGAGCCATCCACATAGGCTCTCCACACAACAATCTATGGCGCTCTTGTTGTTTCCTGTAGAAAATCTGCAAGAGTTTGTGCTTTGATGGCTGTTCTTACTTCAAAATTCACGTTGTATTCACTTAATTCCACTGTCCATTTCACCATCTTTCCCGATAGGTTCGGTTTTCCAATGATGTGTCTGAAGGGTAAGTGCATTTTTACTATTATCTTGTGTGCTAGGAAATAGTATATGAGCTTTCTTGTCATCACCATTACTGCTAACGCTGCTTTCTCGATGTCTGAGTATCTCAGCTCGGCTTCCTGTATCATTTTACTTACGTAGTATATGGGTTTTTGGTGTGTTCCCACTTCTCTGATTAAAACCGAGCTCAACGAATCTTCTCCTACCGTGAAGTATAGAAAAAACGTTTTTTCCTCCAATGGTTTGGTTAACAGAGGTAGTATTTGGCTGGGTTGAGTTTCAACCGATATGATCTTAACACTGTGAAGATTTTCTTTGGATCAGCTGAGTGGGTATGAACTCTCTGACTTTTTACCAAGATATCATCTACATAGACCTCCATATTGCGCCCTATTTGCTCCTTAAAAGTTTTATCCATCATGCGTTGGTATGTTGCTCCGGCATTTTTTAGACTAAACGACTGCTAACACACCTATATTTCGGAACAGATCTTGAAGGCTGCTTTAGCAACGTCTTTGGGGTCCATCTTGATCTGGTGATATCCCTTATAAGCATCCATCATTAATAGCAACTCACAACCTGAAGTGGAATCTATTAGTTGGTCAATTCTTGGTAAAGGGTAAAAATCTTTAGGGCATGCTTTGTTGAGGTCTCGAAAATCTATTCACATCCGATAGGTTCCGTGTTTCCTTTTGCAACCATCACTGCGTTGGACAACCATTCCGAGAATTGTATCTCCTTGATGTGTCATGCCTCCAATAGCTTTCTGATTTCTCTTGTATAACTTTGTCCTTTTCATGGTCGAATTGGCGTAACTTCAATTTGACAGGTTTAGCGATCGGGTCCATATTCAAGGAATGCATAGCTATTTTGGTATCAACTCATGTCAGGTCAGTGGAGCTGAATGCGAAAACATCTGAATTTTCTCTCAAACATGCCATGATGCTTTGGCATCTGTATCTAGCATCTATGTCTCGATCCTCGTGGCGTAACCTGTCCTTCCTAGGAACAACTCGATGTTCATGAGTTCTTCCACTGGTTGCACTTGGGTGGAAGAAGTTTCCTCCACTGCTAGCTCATTTTTTAACTTCTTGTCTTCTTGAAGTACACAGCCAAATGACTCATCCTGGTGCTTCTTCTAGTGCATTTCTCTCCTCTTTACTGCTTGCATATAGCACTTTCGGGATGACACTTGGTCTCATAACATTTCTGCAATGATGTTCCCTATTGAGAATTTCATCTTCATAGAGAAAGTGGATACTACAGCTCAAAAAGCATTCAGGGCTGATCGCCCAATATCACATTGTAGGCAGAAGGTGCGTCCACAATGAGAAATTGCACAGATCTGGCAATGCGTGATGCCTTATTCCCCAAAGTGACCCTAAGTTCAACCGAACCGAGTGGTGATAATACTTTCCCTATGAATCCGTAAAGGGCCGTGAGAATGGATTTTAATGGGGCAGTACGAGACATCTAGTCATAACATCCCTGAACGATCATGTTGACCGCACTTTCGGTATCCACAAAGATTCATGCTATGTCATATCCGTCTATATCTGTTGTGATAATGAGTGCATCATTGTAAGGTCTGACCAGTGCTCTGTCGTCTGTAGGTCCGAAAGAGATCTCGAGCAAAACTTGCTCATTTTCTATCTTTAGGATGGTGTGCCCACTCCAGGCCTTGGCTATTCTGAAAGATATCTTCCTTGCCTTGTTAGAATCTCCTCCAGTAGGTCCTCATGTGATCATGCTGATCAGACCCTTTTTCTTAAGGGGGGATTTCCGCTCCTACTTTCACCTACTATCTATCATCATCCTTTTTTTGCCTCGTTGCTTTATTCGGACGTACTTTAAGAGTTTTCCGTTCTGAATAAACATTTCGATGGCGTCTTTGAAGTGTCGATATTCGATAATTTTATGACCGTAGTCATTATGGTATTTACAGAACTTATCGAACCTGGGCCTCTCAGATCCGTCTTTGAAAATTCGAGGGAATCTAAATCCCGGTTTCTTTGCCGCTATCTCGAGCAAGACTGCTGGTTCTCACTTTATGAGGGTATATGATTCAAACCTCTCTGGTTTCTTTTTTCGAAGCTTGAGTTTTCCATTCTCTATTTCCACCATCAATTCTTGATTTTTGTGGCCCTCTGAGTGTAGTATTTTCCACATGTTACTCTAAAACAACATCTTCCAAGTGTATGAGCTTGTCTATTCAAGACAACAACTCATCCCAAATCCTTGATGGCCTCTTGATTAAGTATGCAAATAAAGGCTCATGCTTTAAGTTGTGAGTGAATATATCAACTTTTACTGCGGACCTTAATGTCTTGGGATTCCAGTACCGCTGTATTGAATCTCGTTAAATAAGATCTCAGGGTTTTCTCTTTTCCTCATATTATCGACCACAGATGGTGCATTCGTGTGTTGATTGCCACACGCTTGCAATCTAGTTTAAGAAAACTCCTCTTAAATACTTAAAGTAGTGTATGGAGTGAGGTGATAACTGCCTAAACCACTATTGTGCTGGACCCACCAATGTGGTAAGATAACTCTACATTTGACTCCATCAAGTGCTGGACCTACTCGTTTTAGTATGTAGACCGCCAAGAAGGGATTGCTACCCTCCAGACATGGTGTTTCTTTATCTAAGGAGCAGTCCCCTAAGACTACAAATGAGATAGAGAAAATGAGACAAGTTTCTTACGCTTCCGCCGTACGAAGTCCCATGTACGCAATACTATGTACGAGATCGGATTTAGTCCCAGGAAACGAACATGCAATAATCGACCCATGGACATACAGCGAGGCGATACAAGACATTGATGCAAGATCATGGGACACCGCTATGGACTTAGAGATTGAGTCCATAACAGCTATGGATGTATACGAAAAGACACCTCTACCAGATGGCAAGGAAGTCATAGGTAGTAAGTGGGTATACAAGAGGAAGAGAGATTCAGATGGAGAGGTTTCGCTTTTAAAGCCGGCTTGTGGAAAGGGTACACTTTCAGATTGAGGGCATCGATTTCGATGAGAACTTTTCACTGTAGCAATGCTCAAGTCCATCGAAATTCTTATGGCCATAGCACCACTCAACCTTGAGGTTTGGCAAATGGATGTGAAAATCGCTTTTCTAACGGTTACCTTGAGGAAGGTAGAGACATCTATATGCAACAACCAAGGTTATGTGGTGAAGGGTGAAGAGCATCTAGTATGGAAGCTTAAGAAGTCCATTTATGGGCTTAAGCAAACCTCACGATCCCGGAACTTACGCTTTGAGGTGGTAAAGTCCTATGGATTTGCCCGTTGCCTAGCGAGAGTTGTGTGTATCGTTTAGATGTCAACGGTGATGTGGTATTTCTTGCACTTTATGTAGATGACATTCTTCTAGTTGGCAACAATGTGAAGTTGTTATCGACGTAAAGAGTTGGTTATCCGATCGATTTCGGATGAAAGACTTAGGAGATGAAGCGTACATTCTTGGGATCAAGGTTTACCGAGATCGCAAGAGGAAAATGTTGAGCTTATCTCGGGCGCCTTACATTGATCTTGTGATTACTCGTTTTAGTATGCGGACCGCCAAGAAAGGATTGCTACCTTTCGGACATGGCGTTCCTTTGTCTGAGGATCGATCACCTATGACCGCAAAGGAGATAGAGGAAATGAGACAAGTTCCTTACGCTCCGCCGTAGGAAGTCTCATGTCACGCAATGCTATGTACGAGGCCCGATATACGCTATCACGGTAGGCATAGTAGCTAGATATCGATCTAACCTCGGATAAGCTCATTGGATGCGATAAAGCATATACTCAAGTACTTGAAAAGGACCGAGATTATAGGTCGGTTTACCATGCGATAGTCTAATGCCTTTGGGTTATCTGACTCGATTTCCAAGTCGACCGAGATGAGAAAAGTCTACCTCGGCTATGTGTTTACCTTGGGAGGTGGAGCCGATCTGGCGGAGTGCAAAGCAATGATGCATTGCGGACTCTACCATGGAAGCCGAATATGTAGCCGCCTGAGGTCAAGCTAAGGAGGTCAGATGGTTCAAGAACTACCTCATGGATCTAGGTGTGGTACTGGTTTGCCCAAGAGTATCATAGTTTCTTGTGATAACTTAGGTGCGATGGCAAACTCGAAGGAACCACGGACCCACAAGGCGACAAAACACATAGAGAAAGTACCATGTCATACGAGAAATCGTGAGACGAGGGACGTCTGATTGAAAAGATTGATACGACGGATAACCTAGCAGATCCATTCACAAAGAGCCTGCCAAAAAAAGTCTACGAAGTGCACGTTCGAGGACTTGGATTGCGCTTGATGGCACCCACTTAGAAAGGAAACTTTTGTATAAGTGAGAGAAGCAAAGTGATGGTTTTGTTTGTAATAGCTAGTAGAGAGACACATTGTATACTAAAAGTTTGCTTTAGTATAAGTGGGAGATTGTTGAATTTGTATACTGAAAGCAGTTTGGTTGAGCTTGTATACAATGTTTCCTGTTACCACTATTACAATCTCCTATCTGAATTGATTACTTGATTGCAAATATCTGTGTCCCCTTATCTCATATATAAGTTAGATCATACAGTGTGTAGAAGATCACAAAAGTCTGTATGATTGGTCAAGCTTAATGAGATATAAAAAGAATCAAAGCTGAGACAACTTGAGGACGAGTTGTCGGTATAGTCATGTATAGATAAGAAGTGACTTGACTTGGTTGCTTGTCTATGCCGGTGCGTCTCGACGTATTGATGGATCACGATGAGATGAGTTCTTCTATCCACCGTCGTGAAGAACCAAGATCTCGGTGACTTCACGATGATCTAAACCTCGATAAGATATTAGGTGAGTATGAGTTCTCGACCATCACTTTGACTTTTTATGGGTGAGGTTATATGTTCTAACCCAATATTCTCCGCGTCTTGGGTGGTGGCGGTCTTGTATGTCATGCTAGTTATCTCGTATCGAGTCACCGTATCCATTTAGGATGATGATGTCCCTTAAGGAGCTCAAAAGGTTTATTGTACTAAACCACTGCGGTTTGAGTTAGCTCAAGTACAATAATAAGGTTGAGTGGTACTACTTAAGGAATTAAAGATATTAATATTTTAAGCGAAGAATGCTCTAAATAATTAATGGACGTGCGATATCTTTAAATACGGGATTCGTAATGTCTAAGTGCAAGCTCGACTCACCTTCAATAAAGGGTAAGTCAATTTATTCTCTAGTGGCATGAATAAATGTTTATAAATTAATTTATGTTAAGGTGAACATAAGATAATTAATTTATTTGAGGCCCATCTTTATTCCTTGCATTTGATCCTCGGTGGCCCATCCGTGCCCATAATCACGATGAAATCGGCGCCTCAACCTAGTATGGTAAGGATTTGATCCTCTTTATCCATAAGGATATTATTATATTTATGGGATATGCATGGATCCTTTTCTAATGTGATTATGGTAATGCATTATAAATATAAGGTAAGAGATAAGATCAAGGTTAATCCTCATTATTATACATAGAATTTTCGTGAGCCTCAAGAGAGAGATTCTCGAAAATAGCTAGTGTTTTGAGGGTGATTTCTTGTAGTATTCTCCATAGATCGTCCTCACTCGACGTTGGAGTTTGGGCAACCGGGATACAGTCCAGAAGATCAAAGCACGAGTCTCGATCCATTCATCCCGATCCACCTCGACAGATTCAAAGGTAAACACGAGAAAACCCCTACGTGTTGCAATTAATTATATAGACGCATGCTAGGAATATAATCAATGTATGGTGAATTAAACATCGAGATAGATCATCGGGAGAGGTTAAAATCATATTTCCCTACAATTGGTATCAGAGCCTGGGATCAGTATCTTGGCTCTGTTTGATTAATTCACGTTTGATTATAACGTGCGCAATTAATTAATTGTTGAATCTGCTGTTCGTCGTGGCTCGGTTTTATTTTTGTCGATTTTGTTTTCACCACGAGAAAATCCGTGGTTAGATTAGATTTGTTTTTACGTAAATCTTATCCGTAAAGAAGAACGAAGACAAAAGCACGAAGAACGAGGCAGCGAAGGTACGTTGGAAAAAGCGGGCGCCGATCGGGGCGGCGTGCGGGCGGCGGCACGCGTTAGCGTGCGCGGCGCTCGCGATCGCGCCGCCCAGCGTGCGCGTGTTTTCTTGACATCTCGGTGGACGAGGCGTGCGGGCGGGCGAGGTCATGCGTGGCGTCTTTGCGTGCGGCGGCGGCGCGGGCGTGCGTTTTGTGCGAACGCCCGGCGGCGCTCGACCACGTGCGCACGGATACGCGTGGAAACCTCAGGTCGACCTCGGCGAGTCGAGCTCGGCAGCGCGCAGGCGACCTCGGTGAGTCGACCTCGGCAGCGCTAGGCGACCTCGGCAGGTCGTGCTCGGCAGCTCGGCACGTCGGTAGCTCGGCCGCTAGGCGAGCTCGGCAGCGAATGCGAGCGTGCGGACGACGGGGTGCACGTATTCACGTGAGACACCCGGTGCTTGCGAGCCACCGCGATCGCGAGGTCAACCGCGGCAACGCGCGTGCGTGCTCATAGCGGGCATGGCAAGCCGCATGCTCGACGGGTCGCGGTCGCCTTCGCGACCGCGAGGCAACCCGCGAGGAGCACGCGAGGCAGCGGCGCACCTGGTAAGGCGTGCGCATGGGCCTTGCCCTAGCCTGCCACCCGGCCCGTCTTAGGCCGACCTGGCCCAAATTCGGCCCAGACCCGTTTTTCCGGCCCAAATCCAGTTTTGATGAATCCGGTCCGTGCCGTGCACGTGAGGCCCATTTTTGAAGTTGAAGATCTGTACTTTGCAATTCTATGTAATAGATTAAGCAAGAAAGTGCAGGTTCCACGAGTGGGCCACGATGAACGTTTTATTTTATTTTAATCGTTCATTGCATGTCGTGGATGTTTAAATTATGCGAAGCATGCTATGTATGTTTAAATTACGTGACAAACATATTATATGTTTCGTGATTGGATGCGCATAGTAAGCATGCTAGGTTTATCGCGTTTTCAAGCATATTTTAGAATTCTCGGACGGGTTTTACATGTTGAGTTCTATAGAAAAGCATGCTAGGATTACGTGATCTGCATGGACAAACCTTTTGAAACAAAAGACTAAGCAAGTAACCCGACATATTAATTTTCAAATTAAAATGTCAAGACCTCCACTTTTTGATCTCTAAACAAAGTGAGGCGACCGTGAGTAAACGCCGACACGCGTGGCTTGCTTGCCTTGTTTATCATAAGTTTGTTAGATGAGATTTCTAAATAAAACCTTTTAAATCTATTGAGAAGTGGGAGTTTCATGTGTAAATGTTCACACGCGTGGCTTGCATGTGCGATTTTCATAAGTTCTCTAGAGATGGTTTTTAAAAGGAGATAACAAAAGAATTTGAATTGGGCGGTATGGTCCGAGTGAGTATGCCAATTCTAAGAATTCATTTTCTTTGTTAAAATTGTGGTCATTGCTTAGACATCACCTCAAGTACAACTTCCCACGAAGTCCTTCTTGCGATAGTGATGTGGTCTAGTAAGGTCCAATCATTAATTTCATTTGTCGTAAGGATAAGTTGACATGGATTGAAATTAAACGACTAAAAGGTATATTTTAGTGCAGTCGAGGGTTCATGTGTAAACATCCACACGCGTGGCTTGCATGTGGAATTCCTTGGGCGATTGGAGGTTTCAATTAATATTGTTTTATCAAAGGTTACAATATTATTATTACGAATTATATGTGATCGTATGCTTATGTGTTTTACATTATCTTTTCGGATATGTCTCTTACACGATTATCAATATGCTCGCACAAAATCCCTTATCCGGTCCGAATTTTATCGAGTGGAAGCGAAACATTGAATATGTTCTTATCATTTGAAGAACACATGTTTGTTCTCACTACTTCTAAACTCGATGCCCTTCTTGACGATCGACTAATGAGCAGCGAGAGTCAGCGGACTTTGGCATAAGTCGAACAATATGGCCAAGTGCTATATGATGACTACAATGTCCAAAGGCTTGCATTGCAACATCGATCGATGGTGGGCCTTGCGACGAAATATGGTCAAGTCTCGAGAGTAAGTTTGGGCGATCGGATCGGACGATCCGCTTCCACACAATGAGAGAAATCTTGGCGTGTAAGATGGAAGAAGGAAGTTCGGTCCATGAACATGTCTCCCACATGACTCGTCTCATGGATAGTCTTGATCGGTTGGGAGGAGGTATTGACGGCGAAGCCGTGGTCGATATCATCCTCAACACACTTGCCCAAGTCTTTGAGAACTTTCGGTGAATGCGATCATGAGCAAGACCGAGTATACACTTAGTCGGTTGTTTAATGATCTCGTGGCGCGGAAGGAGTTATAGGAAAAGGAGCACATGCTCTTGCTAGCACATCTAAGGGCCCAAATTTTCCGTTGCAAAATGGAAAAGAAAAGGGCACCAAAGGTGGTAGAGGCAAGGAACTAGTGGGAGTAGTAGGAGCAAGAACATGATCGCCACCGAGGCTCGAAGAAGCGAAGGAGAGGGCAAGTGCTTGAGTCTTGCAAGACGGGCATTGGAAGGCCAGTGCCCTATGCTCGAGGCTCAAGTACGCCATTTGCTTTAATGCGAAACATGTTTAGCGACTTGTTCTACCCATTCTTGGGTAGTAGACACGAGCGATGATCATGTTTATTACACCTGCGGGGTTCTGCGGACAAGGGAGGCCGAGTGATGACGAGATAACGATCTCCATGGGCAACGCGCGAAAGTCGAGGCCGTTGCGATCGGAGATGTTACTTTATGTTTTGAGAGAACAGTTTTAGTTTTAAAAGGCGTTTTATATGTGCGGATTTTCATGGAACCTTGTTTCTGTTTGAAATTGTTTATTCATGGATATTCTCATTATTTTTGATAGTGGTGTTTCTATCATAAGAAATGACGAAGTTATACGTGTTGACACTTTATATAATTCGCTTTATACTATTTACGCAAACATAATACCTATAACTATGTTGCATCTACATCAAACCTTAAAAGAGAAAGTTTTCTTCGCAAAGATGACACCACATTTCTCCGGCATCTTAGATTAGGTCACATCAATCTAAATAGGATTCAAAGACGGCTAAGAATGGGCGTTGGGTAATCTCACGATTACTCGTTCCCGATCGCAAATCTGTATAGAAGGAAAGATGTCGACCCGCACCCTTCAGCGAAGGGTTATAGAGCGAAAGTATTGGAGCTAGTCCATTCGACTGTGTGGATCGATGTCCACACAAGCTCGTGGAAAGTACAGTATTTTGTCACTTTCATTGACGATTACTCGAGGTAAGGATACGTATACCGCTTCACCGCAAGTCCGAATGCTTTGAGAAATTTAAAGAGTTTAAGGCGGAGTGGAGCGAAGCTTGGTAAAAATATCAGTCATCATGGTCCGATCGCGGTGGCGAATACCTCGATAACGAGTTTATGGACTACTTGGTGCGGTGTGGGATTACCTCCCACTCACTACACCGGCACACCACAACAAAATGGTGTGTCGAGCGAAGAAATATGACTCTTTTGGAATGGTTAGATCAATGATGAGTTATCGGATTGCCTATTTCGATACGGGGTATGCCTTAGAAACGGCGGCATACTTGCTAAATCTAGTACCATCGAAGATAGTCGAAAAGACCCTTTCGAGTTGTGGTTTGGGCGCAGCTTAGTTTAAACCACATAAGGATATGGGCGATCCATCACATGTCTTTGAACAAGAAGGGCGATAAGTTGGAGGCTAGATCGGACGCAAGGTCGTTTATTGGCTATCCTAGAGGGACGAAGGTGGTTTATTCTATAGTCCTAAGGATCGGAAGGTCATTATTAGTACTAATGCCGATTCTTAGAAGAGGATTACATGACAAACCACAATCCAAAGTTGAAATCATTCTTTAGGAATTAGAAGATGATCGTATTCCACCACCGATTAAGCGAAAGGTGCGAGATGTCGGTGTCAGTGGGAGGGATCGACACGGATACTTCAAGAAATTGAAGTGGGTCGAGTTCCATCGGACATACCGGCCCGTCATGAGTGGCTCCTATCCGACAAGTTGTGCAAGATAGAGAACCACACGTTCGCACCCACCGTTTCCATTGTGCCGATGGCGCCTCGTCGTAGTGGGAGGGTTGTTCGTCAACCCGAGCGATTTATGTTCGTGGGTGAATCTTGAATTTGGTCCCGGAAGCGAGCGGGCAATAATCGACCCATGGACATACTGAGGCGATCTGAGATATTGATGCAAGATCATGGGACACGTTATGGACTTAGAGATTAAGTCCATAACAGCTATGGATGTATACTGAAAAGACACCTCTACGGATGGCAAGGAAGTCATAGGTAGTAAGTGGGTATCTGAGAGGAAGAGATTCAGATGGAGAGGTTTCGCTTTTAAAGCCGGGCTTGTGGCGAAGGGTACACTCAGTTGAGGGCATCGATTTCGATGAGACCTTTTCGCTGTAGCAATGCTCAAGTCCATCGAAATTCTTCTCGCCATAGCAGCCCACTGAACCTTGAGGTTTGGCAAATGGATGTGAAAATCGCTTTTCTAAGCGGTTACCTTGAGGAAGGTAGAGACATCTATATGACAAGAACTCAAGATTATGTGATGAAGGGTGAAGAGCATCTAGTATGGAAGCTTAAGAAGTCCATTTATGGGCTTAAGCAAACCTCACGATCACGGAACTTACGCTTTGACGAGGTGGTAAAGTCCTATGGATTTACCGGTTGTCTAGCGAGAGTTGTATGTATCGTTTAGATGTCAACAGTGATGTGGTATTTCTTGCACTTTATGTAGATGGCATTCTTCTAGTTGGCAACAATGTGAAGTTGTTATCGACGTAAAGAGTTGGTTATCCGATCGCTTTCGGATGAAAGACTTAGGAGATGCAGCGTACATTCTTGGGATCAAGGTTTACCGAGATCGCAAGAGGAAAATATTGAGCTTATCTCGGGCGTCTTACATTGATCTTTGTGATTACTCGTTTTAGTATGCGGACCGCCAAGAAAGGATTGCTACCTTTCAGACATGGCGTTCCTTTATCGAAGGAGCAGTCACCTATGACCGCAAAGGAGATAGAGGAAATGAGACAAGTTCCTTACGCTTCCGCCGTAGGAAGTCTCATGTACGCAATGCTATGTACGAGGCCGATATACGCTATGCGGTAGGCATAGTAGCTAGATATCGATCTAACCTGGACAAGCTCATTGGGCTGCGATAAAGCATATACTCAAGTACACGAAAAGGACTCGAGATTATAGTTTGGTTTACCATGCGAGATAGTCTAATGCCTTTGGGTTATCTGACTCGGTTTCAGTCGACCGAGATGAGAAAAAGTCTACCTCGGCTATGTGTTTACCTTGGGAGGTGGAGCCGTATCCTGGCGGAGTGAAAAGCGGCGATGCATTGCGGACTCTACCATGGAAGCGAATATGTAGCCGCCGGAGGTGCTAAGGAGGTCAGATGGTTCAAGAACTACCTCATGGATCTAGGTGTGGTACTGGTTTGCCCAAGAGTATCATAGTTTATGTGATAACTCGATTGCGATGGCAAACTCGAAGGAACCACGGACCCACAAGGCGACAAAACTCATAGAGAAAAGTACCATGTCATACGAGAAATCGTGAGGCGAGGGGCGTCTTGATTGAAAAGATTGATACGACGGATAACCTAGCGATCCATTCACAAAGAGCACGCCGCAAAAGTCTACGAAGTGCGTTCGAGGACTTGGTTAAGCTGATGGCACCCACTTAGAAAAGAAACTTTTGTATAAGTGGGAGAAGCAAAGTGATGGTTTTGTTTGTAATAGCTAGTAGAGACACATTGTATACTAAAAGTTTGCTTTAGTATAAGTGGGAGATTGTTGGATTTGTATCTTGAAAGCGGTTTGGTTGAGCTTGTATACAATGTTTCTGTTACCACTATTACAATCTCTATCCGAATTGATTACTTGATTGTATATATCCGTGTCCCCTTATCTCATATATAAGTTAGATCAGACGGTGTGTAGAAGATCACGAGTACATATGATTGGTCGAGCTTAATGAGATATAAAAGAATCACGGTGAGACAACTTGAGGACGAGTTGTCGGTATAGGCTGCGGTATAGATAAGAAGTGACTTGACTTGGTTGCTTGTCTATCTTGATGCGTCTCGACGTATTGATGGATCACGATGAGATGAGTTCTTCTATCGACCGTCGTGAAGAACCAAGATCTCGATGACTTACGATGATCTAAACCTCGATAAGATATTAGGTGAGTATGATTTCTTGACCATCACTTTGACATGTTATGGGTGAGGTTATATGTTCTAACCCAATATTCTCCGATCTTGGGTGGTGGCGGTGCTTGTATGTCATGCTAGTTATCTCATGTCGAGTCACCGTATCCGTTTAGGATGATGATGTCCCCTTAAGGAGCTCAAAAGGTTTATTGTACTAAACCCTGCAGATTGAGTTAGCTCAAGTACAATAATAAGGTTAAGTGGTACTACTTAAGGAATTAAAGATATTAATTATTTTAAGCAGTCAGAATGCTCTAAATAATTAATGGACGTGCGATATCTTTAAATACGAGGATTCGTAATGTCTAAGTGCAAGCCCGACTCACCTTCGGCAATAAAGGGGTAAGTCAGCATTTATTCTCTAGTGGCATGAATAAATGTTTATAAATTAATTTATGTTCTGGGCTGAACATAAGATAATTAATTTATTTGAGGCCCATCTTTATTCCTTGCATTTGATCCCTGGGCTGGCCCATCCATGCCCGTAACTGCTGATGAAATCGGCGCCCCTCAACCTAGTATGGTAAGGATTTGATCCTCTTTATCCATAAGGATATTATTATATTTATGGGATATGGATGGATCTTTTCCTAATGGGATTATGGTAATGCATTATAAATATAAGGTAAGAGATAAGATCAAGGTTAATCCTCATTATTATACATAGAATTTTCGTGAGCCTCAAGAGAGAGATTCTCGAAAATAGCTAGGGTTTTGAGGGTGATTTCTTGTAGTATTCTCCATAGATCTTCCTCACTCGACGTTGGAGTTTGGGCAACCGGGATACAGTCCAGAAGATCAAAGCACAAGTCTCGATCCATTCATCCCGATCCACCTCGACAGATTCAAAGGTAAACCCGAGAAAACCCTTACGTGTTGCAATTAATTATATAGACGCATGCTAGGAATATAATCAATGTATGGTGAATTAAACATCCAAGATAGATCATCGGGAGAGGGTTAAAATCAGATTTCCCTACAAAAAGGACTAGAGATTATAGGCTAGTTTACCAAGCGGATAGTCGATGTCTTTGGGTTATTGGACTCGGTTTCCAGGCGACCGTGATGATAAAAGTCTACCTCGGGCTATGTGTTTACCTTGGGAGGAGGTCGTATCTTGGCGAGTGCAAAGCAAATGATGCATTGCGAACTCTACCATGGAAGCCGAATATGTAGCGGCCGGAGGTTGCTAAGGAGGCGGTATGGTTCAAGAACTACCTCATGGATCTAGATGTGATACCTCGTTTACCCAAGAGTATCATAGTTTACTGTGATAACTCAGGTGCAGTGGCAAACTCGAAGGAACCACGGACCCACAAGGCGACAAAACACATAAAGAGATAGTACCATGTCATACGAGAAATCGTTAGACGAGGAGATGTGCTGATTGAGAAGATTGGTACCGCGGATAACCTAGCTGACCCATTCACGAAAAGCCTACCGTAAAAAGTCTACGATTAGCATGTTCGTGGACTTGAATTGCGCAAGATGGACCCCACTTAGAAATGAAACTTTTGTAGAAGTGGGAGAAGCAAAGTGATGGTTGTTTGTAATAGCTAGTAGAGAGAGACATTGTATACTAAAAGTTTGCTTTAGTATAAGTGGGAGATTGTTGGTTGTATCTTTGGGCGGTTTGGTTGAGCTTGTATACAATTATTCCTGTTACCACTATTACAATCTCAAATCTGAATTGTTTATTTGATTGCATATGTATGTCCCTTTATCTCGTATATAAGTTAGATCATACAGTGTGTAAAGATCACAGAAGTCTATAGTATTGGTCAACTTTAATGAGATATAAAAAGGATCACAGCTGAGACAACTTTAGGACGAGTTGTCGGTATAGGCTGCGGTATAGATAAGAAGTGACTTGACTTGGTTGCTTGTCTATACCGGTACGTCTCTGATGTATTGATAGATCATAGTGAGATGAGTTATTCTATCTGATCGTTGTGAAGAACCTAGATCTCGGTGACTTTACGTTGTTCTAAACCTCGATAAGGTATTAGGTGAGTATAAGTTACTGACCATCACTTTGACTTGTCATGGGTGAGGGTTACATGAGATAACCCAATATTCTCCGCATCTTGGGTGGTGGCAGTGCTTGTATGTCATGCTAGTTACATGTATCGAGTCATCGTATCCGTTTAGGATGATGACTTCCCCTTAAGGAACTCAAAAGGTTTATTGTACTAAACCCTGTAGGTTGAGTTATCTCAGTTGAGTGGTACTACTTAAGGAATTAAAGAGATTAATTATTTTAAGCAGTCAGAACGCTAAAAATAATTAATGGACGTACGATATCTTAAATACGGGGTTCGTGAATTCTAAGTGCAAGCCCGACTCAACTTCGGAAATAAAGGGGTAAGTCAGCATTTATTCTCTAGTGGCATGAATAAATGTTTATGAATTAATTTATGTTCTAGGCTGAACATAAGATAATTAATTTATTTGAGGCCATCTTTATTCCTTGCATTTGATCCCTGGGTTGGCCCATCAAGGCTTGGACTGCTAAGAATTTCGTCCACCTCATAAGAGTTCCTCTGGGACTCTGTTCTGATCCTCTCTATCTGAAAAGATATTATTATATTTATTAGATATGCAGAGATTCTATCCTAATAGGATCTAGGGTTGTATTACAAATATAAGGTGAGAGAAAATCAGGTTATCCTAATGCTAGTGTGATTTTCGAATATTACAAGAAGCAATATTGTGATTCTCGAAAATTCTAAATGTGAGGAAGAAGACGAATTTCTGCAGTACTCTCCATAGATTGCTCTCACTCGGTATTGGAGTTTTGGCAAACGGGATACAGTCCAGAAGATCAAAGCACGAGTCTTGATCTAATTCCTTGCCAAACAAATTCGCAGGTGAACACGAGAAAACACCTATGTGTTGCAATTAATTATATAGATGCATGTCAGGTAAATAATCAATGTATGGTGAATTAAACATCCAAGATAGATCCCTGACGAGGTTAAAATCGATTTCCCTCTGCACTCCCTCTTTGATCCGTAATCATTCTCATCTTATTCATTTTGATGGTTTTCTAGACGGACATCTCTTTATGTTGCCTCCTCTCCTTCGTCTCGTGAAACCGTTGGTGCATCAATTTTGTTGTTGCTCCACACATTGGTGCGATGGATTTAGTGTACGATCTTTGTTGTTCGTGTGGGTTATCATCAACTTCATACTCCTAGTCACGCTTGTCCTCGTTTTCTTACGTGAATGACAATGGCGAGTATCTACCACAGCTACTCAATTCGGGTTACATCTCTTGTCAGTTGATAGGATTTCGGTTGTCGCGTGCATTTGTTGTTTGGCTTTTCTTGCGTTCTTGTTGACAAGATGCCGAGCTATATTGGTGAAGAAAGCCTCTAGCGTTTGGGGCTTCCTCTAGGAGCATCTTCTGATAGCCACCAAGCTTTCGGACCTAATGGGGATAGATCATTGTTCTATGGTGGACTCTTGGTTGGGTGCAAAATTTTGGCCCGTGTGGGGTGAGAGTCTTCTTCCTCCGAGTTCATGGAGTGCTTTCCAACCATATTCAAGTTCGAGGTTCTTATTTTGATATCTGAAGTACTGTGCTCACGATGACATGTCCGGTCAGATCTTACAATATGTATTTAAGCATGAGGATCTTTCATGCACTATATTCAAGATCGACAATCGATTGTTGCAATAATGAGTTTTTCAGATGTTTGCACGCATGAATTTCTCATGTTATTAGGAAACCTTTACGTCCCAGCTTGAGATCAGTTTCTCACATGTGGCGCCAATTGATAGATTCAACTGATAAACCTAATAAATAATTATGAAAATAAGTGTACCTCATGGAAATAATGGAATGACGATTGTGAAAGACAGACCATAATGGCGTGCTGGGTAATTGGACGACATTCGGATCAGGCCAACTATAAAACAAAACCAAAGGGAGGCCTCCGTGTATACACTCTGACGCTCAAGTCAATAATGTATTATGCTTAAGGCTTATTAATTGCTTAAAATTACGTACATGATCCCTTCATAATGAGGCTATTTATAGGTGTGGAGATTGTATCGGATGGGATAATCCGAATCATTTTAGAAATAGGATACGTGCAGATCCTTCAAGACCTGCACCGCTTTTCTTGCGTCAGGTCCTTATCGATAAGAGCCAGCTCCTATTCGAAGATAGGAGTCCTCTTGGTTATCACGTATGATATCGTTTCGTTGCCAAAATCTGCAATCATGTGCTTATAGATATAGGCTTTGAGACCTAGTTTCATGTGCCCATTACCTTCGATTATCTTGTCGATCTAGCATTCTTACGTCAAGTATGGTACACGTAATCAGTCCACGTATATTACTTAGGGAGTTGACATATATTGTATTTATTCTCTATCAATAAGGTAATCTCAAAATCTCACGTTTTCATATTCGAATGCTAGAAAACCATCTCATTTTTGTTCTAGTTTCTGTTCACACTGAAATTAGTGTGGATATATTAAACGACAGTTCCATTCAATCAAGATATTCATATTTCCATATTAACACCAATAATCAACACGTAATTAATGAAAATAACATGCATCAATGATTCGATCAATATTAAGGACTGAAAATGAATATGCTTAATTAACAGCAATACAAAGGTATAAAGTATATTTTTAATGTAAGACCATATTCATAACTAATACTATTATTAATGGGAACATTTTCGGAGAACTCGTGGGATAACAAAATTTAGACATTTAGTAAAGTAACAATTGAAAACAAAACAATTTGCTTACAAAAATAACATACATTAAGTTTATACTTTTGCCTGTTTACACGAGAATTTATATAGTTATCAAGAAATAACGAAAATTAATTTATGAAGTATCTACATTAAGTTTCATATATTTTTCGCTGGCGTGGAGGTAAGATTGTAAAGAAAATAAAATATAATAGGCTGTATAGTCAACGGGGAAAGCAGGTAGCTATAAAGGCTAAGATAAAGTAGGGGAAAGATTACAAAACGGAAAGTTCTCACTTTGACTTTTTATGCTTTTAATTCACAGACATTAATAGTAAAAACTGAGTGTACCACAGCTGGATATTTCTCTCTGTGATTTTTGTTTGGATGTATTTGACTGAGACTGACGGTCTCCGTCAACGCCGTTTGCTATTGTAGATGGTGGTGATGACGTGGTGGTGGGGGACCGTTACTTGGGCTATGTCTAGGCTTTTAATTCCCTACCCTCTCTCCTTCTGTCTCCGCTTATTCCCAGAATTCTACACCCTTCATTTATGGGCCCCCTCCCTTTTGATCAATGTTGTTGGATCTACTTTCATGCTACACCACTCACTATTTTAAATCGTTGCTATTTAGTTTATAAAAAACCTATAATTGCTATTTTCGATATAATTTTTTTATTATTATGAGCCGAATTATAATTGTTTTTATATAAACAATCTTGATCAATGAAAAATTACATGATCTTCTAATACCAAAAAATGATATACCATAATCTGCAATATTATCAACGACTAATTATTAATTACTATATCCCATTTTAATCATAATTAAATATTAAAATAAAAAGAAAAATAATACTTTATTCATTCTTCAATTTTCTTTCTAAAAATCTTCGATACATATTTTAATAAAAATTGTTTTGTGTATTGTGAGTATAGTAAGAGTCCCATATTAGTGTAGTGTTAGATTAATTAGTGTTGGACTATGAGTAATAAAATATTTAAATAAGTGATGTTGTTGATGATAATAATGAAGGATAGTGGTGGATCATGGATGGCAAAAGATGTAAATAAATTGTGTTAATTGGAGGGTAATAAATAAGGAATATTTTTATGGGATAGTTTTTATAAATGAAAGAGGAAGATGTTTTGAGAATGTATAGAAAAGAAAAACTTGAAAGAAAATTGGGGATGAAGGGAGTAATAAATACTAGCGTGGTCGTATGGTGTGACCGTCGCACGCTCAGTCTTTGTTGTCTATTTATTATGTAAACCTGATACTTTGACATATGAGTACGTGCTATTCCGCTAGTCCATAATAAATGGGCCTAAATTAGTGGCCAATAGTGCCCGTATCCATAAAGCCAGGATTTCTGTCCCAATTTTTCTGGCTTATAGGCCCAACAAAAGTTATTAATCTATTCTTGTTTAGTAACGAGCTAAGAAATGGAAACCCAAATCCAAAATGGTAGAATAGATGTTAGGAAGAATGTGTAGATGCCATATTGCCTTGTATTAAGTTTTCCACTTCCCACTAGAGCCTCCTCAGCTTCAAAAATAATGTTTGATTTGTCTAATAAAATTATGAGATTTAGTTGAGTCCAACTCATATAGTTTGATATTTTAAATTTGTTCTATCCATCTCATAACTTATTAAACTCAAGATGGTTGAAAATAATGCACAACAAAGTGTATGAGGCAATAAATTGCCCTATTGGCCAATCTATTAAACAAACTTTCAGCATGTGTAATTAAGTTTTCAGTTATTGATGTACGTCTCCATGGCGTCTCTGCTTGATTTCCGACATGCTTTGTAACATATAATGAACAAACAAATTCAGAAATATCTTTATTCCCTGAGTACAGAAATTTAGTTCATCCTACTAACAAATCACAGAAAAAATAAGTAATTACAACTATCAAATGAGGCCGTGAAAGGATAGTAGTGGAATATATGGAACACTAGAACCATATTTTCCACATTTGACATTACTTGCCAAATATCTAACAAAGTAGAATCAATGGGAAGAGCAACTTCTATTTCCAACACCAGCAAATTACACATAAACCACAAATCCCAACTCCTATTCAAGAAGCAATTCACTATATATTTTAATACTCCAAACTACGAATAGATTATTTCTCTCCATTCACAAAAAACGAGCACAAAATGCAGAACAAAAAAACAAAAACAAAACAAAAGCAGCAGCAGCTACAAGAATTAACAAACGGATCAAAACAAATGAGAAAAGGACAAAGAAAGAAGTAAAACGATCTCATCTGGCAATAAGGCCAGTGAAGCGGACGGGCCCCTTGTGCTTGAGCAGTATCTTGAGCTGCGCCTTCTGGCACTCCAATTTGCTGCCCAAATGCTTGCTGCTTCTGCAACCAATGGCTCTAACCACCTTCGGAAACTCCACAAACCCTTTAATCCCTCTCTTTATATGCGGATTCTCCGTCTCCGCAGGCAGCTTCTGAAGCTGATCATTTCTGGCTCAGTAATATTCACATTCATTCGGAGCTCCGCGAGCTTCTCCTCGAGGAAGTTTTGGCCTCGGAGAGCTTCATCTGCACGCGCTCCTCGCGGATGACCTCGGCCGTGCGCAGCATCTTCCTCTCCTCATCCATTTCTCTCTTCATCTTCGCCATCTCGTCTCTGTGGGCCGTGGCGAGCTCCTGGCAGGCGCGCTCTAGCGCCTCCCGCTCCCGCCGCTCCTCCGCCACCTCCCGCGCCAGCCGCTTGTTTAGGGACTCCATTTTCTTGCGAGCTTTGCGCTCGCTCTCGAGCTCGGCTTTTATCTGCGCGAGCTCGGATTCCATCAAGGGTTTGATGAAGGTCAGGTCGAAGAATGAGGCGGCGAGCTTTCGCGATGAGATGGGGAGGTGGAGCCTGTGGATTTGCTTGTGATCGGTAGTAATAGTAGATTGTTGATGGTTTTGGTGGTGGAAGATATAAAAGGGATTCTCGTAGAGCTTCCAGGTTGGGGAAGTGGTGGTGGTGATCATGGGGATGTTTGGATTATGATCTTGGGAAGGTTCTTGGCTTCTCGTCATCATCTCCTCCATTGTTTCAATAGCTAATATTATTGTGGGTTTTCTTTTGCTTTTGGTCTAAAAGGGAGTAGGGCCATTAGGCCAAACTCGTTGGTAATATGAAGAATTCGTATTGGTTAAAAGAAAGGGAAAGTTGGAGATGTCACATGCAACACTTGTTGGAATTTAATGTCCATCGATGGCGGGAGGTGGACGTCGCCGCATGCTACATTTTCGACTCCCTTCATTCCACCATGTATCTTTCATCATCTCTTCGCTGCCTCTGCTCATCATGTATATATGTATCTACCTACAATATTTCTTACATTATTTTTTGGTAAATACTCTTGTTTTTGTTTTGATATTTTCAACGTAATGTTTGACCATTAGCATATAGTATTGTTCCATTTCTGTTATAGCACTATATGCGGGTTACTGCCCTGTTAAATGGGTCTATTGGATCTCAGATGCTGCGGTTTGTAGTGTGAGAGAACGAGTTACTTCACGTGGTAAAGGTGAATGTAGCTAAGTAGCTTTAAGATGATATACTATATATTTGAGGCACATTCAAATCTTAATTGTGATTAATAAATTCTAAATAGTAATCAATATATTTTAATTGGAGTAAATATCACTTTAAACCCCAAACTATATCCATTTTATCAAAAATATCATGAACTTTAAAGAATAAGTATTATTTTAAACCTCAAACTATTAACATTTTATCAAAAAAATCCTAAACTTTGAGAAGTATCACTTTAAACTTCAAACTGTTAATTTTTTTATCAAAAATACCCTACATCAAATTTTCAGCTCCCGAAATTGGACGAGAAATATTTTCTGATTGACTCATCGGATACATTCAGCGTTCATTTCTTGCCTTCGATATTTTGATGTGGCTCATCAAACGAGAAGAAGATATTTCTCGTCCAATTTCAGGAGCTTAAAAATTGATATAGGATATTTTTGATAAAAAATTAATAGTTTGAGATATGAAGTGATACTTCTCAAAGTTTAGGATTTTTTGATAAAATATTAATAGTTTGAGATTTAAAATTATATTTTTTTAAATTTAAGATAAATGGGTATAGTTTAGGGTTTAAAATGATATTTACCCTTGTAATTGAGAATTAATAAATGATAACTGAATTGATGAATCCCTAATTGAGATAGATGCCACTTGAATTTGTGTATATACAACTCTTTGCCTATACATTTAACCGATAATTTATACGAGTCCGAATGTAATCAAGAAGAAAGAAGCAACTCATTTTGTTAAGGGTCCATTTCTGATGGTGTCAAAGTATAGAGTCCAATGTCTTAAATGCACTGTCGAATGTCTGGTCAACAAGTACTATACAAGCTCGACTCGACTACTGCTGCGAATTCAATTCTGACACTAAACGACACGTACTTGAGAAAATATTTAGTATATATACATTGCAACAAATGTAATTTAATTTTATATATTATTATTATTATTTTGTAGATGTTGAATGGCTTCTATTTGTAAATAGTGACGTTAAACTTGTTCATCACTTGCGGTAGGGACTTAATTATTTTTTTAATGTTGTAATTATTAAAGTTTGGTTTTAGTAATAAAAAGTATATATAAAGTGGTATGTATGTGATGGAAAGGGCAGATATATGGGTGTCCAATCCAATGCACGTAATGATTGTAGCGTTTCTCCACATGGATGGTCCGCTGCAGTGGGTCCCTGTATTGAATGACCTTGCTCCACTTACAATGTGACTACGGTCAAGTTATGCTTATTACTCTGGGTTTGGTATGATTGGTCAAAAATTAATAGATTTAAAACAAGGAATCGAATTTTAATAATTATAGTGTGAGAATTTTATTATTTTTAGAATGGTATTTTATGGATATTAGATAAAATTCTTTTAATTTTTTAATTATTAAATAACTTCTCCTTCTAAACATGGTTAAGTTATGCTAGCTTTAGTAAGCGAAAGGGACTCTTCACAAAATTCTCAACGATTCATTCTAGATATGAAATTATGAATAATACTTTGATTAACGTTATATCTTTGTTGACTTTATAATCTTATGAAATATATAGGGGTCCAAACCTAATTAACCACTTTTATTAAAACATATATCATCTACAATTTTTTTAAAATTTACTACACCCTATACCCATTACATTAAAATAGACTAATTTCATTGTTTTCGATCATTGTGTGCATTATTAATCGATCGGAGAGAAGATTTTTCGATCAAAAATAGACATTAGTCGATCGAAAACAAAAGAAATTAGACTAATTTTCTTATTTTAGGTCTACTAATGTTCGCTTCCGATCGATAAAGCGCTATCTCTGGTTGTTGACCGCGAGACATTAATCAATCGGAGAATCTTTATCGATAGAAAACAGACATTAGTCGACCGAAAACAAGGAATTAGACTAATTTCCTTGTTTTCGGTCGACAAATGTCTGTTTTCGATCGAAAAAACATTTTCTCCGATCGATCAGAAACAAATATTAGTCGACCTGAAACAAGAAAATATGTGGATAAATCGAAAAATATACTAATTTCCTTGTTTTCGATCGACTAATGTCTGTTTCCGATCGAGAGTTTTCGATTGATCGAAAACAGACATAATAAATTGGTTATACAGTGTAGCAAATTAAAAGATTGAGTATGAGGAATACACACATTTGAAAAAGTATGTAGTTATATATAATTCCACAAATATATATTTAATTAATAAAGATATTAGAAGGTTAGTATTCATGTCAATTTCAGTCTTTAAGACCCCAATAAAATTTATGCATTTCTCCCTATAACTGTAACTAGGGGCGTCAGAATCGAAACCCCATCATCAATCAGAATTGAATTGATGAACTCAAAAATTCGACGAGAAATTCATAGCAAAATTCTCTAGTGTTCTTGCGAGATACGAACATGCAAGTCTAAAATTGGGGACATGTCATGTTTTCTTACAATGTTTGATCTTTTTCCGGAGGGCAGTCTCCTGTTCGTGCATGCAATGAGAACCTTCTTTTTATTGCTTTTTATCTTTTTATTTTATTTTAATTTTAATTTGATTAGTCCTAAATAAGACCTAATAAATTCTAATTAATATTAATAAATTATAATTAATAAATCTTAATTGAATGTTAATATATCCTAATTGATTATTAATAGGAATGAATAAATCTTAATTATCCTTCTCTTCTCCTAAATCCTAATCCCTCTAATAAAGCCTATCCTTATCTTCTCCTAATCCCTCTAACAAAGCCTAAGCGCCCCTCCACATACATGGAGCCAAAAAATTTGCACATGGGAATATGAGGTGGAAATACATGTAGCCCTGGTTTGGTAGATATATAGATATAAAAATATAGATAGTCAATCTTGTTGTTTGGTACATTAGTTATAAATATAGATTACGAAACAAAATTACAAAAAAAAATGAGGCTAGCGGTCGCTAGCCCGGCAAAAAAACTCCCTTCGTTAATAAAAATGAGGCTATTTGTGACTTCTATTCCATTCTTCGCTGCAGATTGGATACAAATCCTGGTCAACCGTGAGTTATAAAACCAAACGCTACTGTGGATTATAACATACTTAAACTTGCCCAATCTTACCTACCAAACGAGGCCGTAGTGTGCTACGTGAACTTTTTTATACTAGAATTTCTGCCTCATAATATTATCGGTATAATACTGAGACATGTATACCCATATGAATTTAATAAAAAAAGGTCATATATTGTGATAAAATATGGTATTTTCACTTAGAAAATGCTCTATGGTTAGCATTTAATATGAGATTTAAGGTTTAAAACCCTCAATTGGTGTATGAAGATTGAAAATGATTCGAAAATAATAGGAATTATGTTCATGCGAGATTCAACTATGTTTCAATTATAGATTCAAACCCATTAATGTTGAAAGAACATTGATAGATGATTTCATTAGTAACATGTTGAATCCGACAAACAAATATCACTAGGGATGTATACGAACCGAGCCGAGCCGAACACTACCAAGCTCGAGCTCGACTCGTTTAAATTTTATTCGGCTCGAGTTCGAATTCGAGCTTTAAATTGAGCTCGAGCTCGAATCGGTGTGATAATATGTTATTCGAGCTCGAGTTCGTCTCAGCTTAAAACACTATTTTAGCATAATTCACTATATGATTCCATTAATTCAAATGATGCATAGTCTACGAATCAATCATAATCAAACAACAATTACAATAAGAAGTTTAACAAGATTCATTACCAAATGAAATTTTCACAACTAGCAAAAGAAAAAGATGTCTAATTCTAGCTAGTTTTGGATGAGATTCATATCAGAAAAAAGATGTCTGATTCTAGCTATAATTTTGAATATAGACTATACAATATATAAAATTAATATACTATTTAATATCATTCGAATACATCTACTCCATTCATCTACTTACGAGTTATTATTATTATATTTATCTTATAGAAATTAATTATGTAAGTTAGATGTTATTTATTTTAGAATTATAATTATAGAGATATAAATATAACTACGTAACTCATACTTGTATATTTATACATTATAATGATTTATATTGATATTTTTGTTCATAAGATAACTTAGTAGATCATATTATTTTTTTTAGTTTTCCAACTCAATATTTCATTTGATTATGTTCAAGATCATTCTATTACATTTACTTTTTAAAATCCACTTATGAGTTATAAATTATAATTGTTTTATCTCATAGTTACTTAGTTATAAAGGTAGATGAACTTTATATTAGAATTATGAATTATTATTATATTTATCTCATAGTCAATTAGTTATGTAAGTTATTTGTAATTTATTTTTGAATTATAATTATAGAGATATAAATATAACTATGTAACTCAAGTATACTTGTATACTTATACATTATAATTATCTAAATCGATATTTTTGTTCATAAGATAATTTAATAAATCATGTTATTATTTTTTAGTTTTCCAAATCAATATCTTATTATATTAATTAATTATTCATTTAATGATATTATTTTATAATACACATGAAAATATATATTAAGGTTTGATTGAAATAATATATATATATATATATATATATATATATATATATATATACTAAATAAACCGAATACACTATTCAATATCATTCAATTACATTTACTTTTCAAAATATTATACTAGTATAAATATGATATATATACTACTTAAGGAATTAATTATTTTAAACAATCAGAGCACTATAAATAATTAATGGACATGAAATATCTTAAGTACGAGGATTCGTAAGTCTAAGTATAAGTTCGACTCAACTTCGGTAATAAAGAGGTAAGTCAGGATTTATTCTCTAGTGGAATGAATTAATATTTATGAATTAATTTATGTTTTGGGCTGAACATAAGATAATTAATTCATTTTGGGTTCATCTTTATTTCTTGTATTTGATCCTTGGGTTGGCCCATCAAGATCTTGAGCCCAGTAATTTTCTTCCACCCCTACGAATCCCATTGGGATTCTGTACTGATTTTGTATTATTTATTTAATATATCTCATAGTCCAGTTAGATATCATATGATATTATTAGATATCAAAAGTAGGGTGGGTATTTGGATATGGTTAATTGGATAATCCGATAACCGAACTGAAAATTCGGTTATTGGATAACCGAATAACCGATTTTATTGGATTCGGTTTGGTTATCGGTATAACAATTTTAAAATATCGGTTATCGGTTATCTGATAACCGAATAAAATAACCGAATAACAAAAAATAATTAATATATATATATATTATTTTATCAAATCCTATTGTAGCTTAGTTGGTTTTGACGGAAGCTTTAGGATTCTATCTTCCAAGAGGTTCTGTGTTCGATTCTAGAGTAGAGTGGAATTTAATAACTTTTTTTTACTGATAAACGACTAGAATAAATATATTTAAACCGCATAAATTTCAAGTTGTCCTTGTAGCTCGGTTGGTTAGTCGTTCTCATTTCTCTAGAGGTCGTGTGTTCGAATTCTTCTTGGCGCAAAAAAGAGTAATTTTTTTTAATTAAAATCGGTTAACCAATTAATCGATCGGATTAACCGATTGGTTAATCGGTTAACCGATCGATTCGATTTCGATATCAATATTCTATACATTTTCGGTTTCGGTTAACCAAACCGAACCGAATACCCACCCCTAATCAAAAGATAATTTATTGTAGAAATGAATTATCTTCAGGGAAGAAGATAATTATTGTATTTATTAGATGGGCCACAGTCCTATCACAATAGGACTATAGGGAGAGCACTATAAATACATGGTAGGAAAAAATCAGATAATACATCTTCATCACTGTAATTTTTGAAAATCACAGAGCTATCATAGGGGGCAAAAATTTGTGGTGTTCTTCATGGATTACTCTGACTCAATATTAAAGATCAAGCATCCAAGACACGGTCTAGAAGATCAAAACTAGAGTCAGCAATTGATCAGATTTGTCATAAATTCATAAGCAAACACGAGAAAACTCTTATATATATATTGTAATTAATTATATAGGAGCATGCTAAGAATATAATCAATGTATAGTGAATTAAATATCCAAGATAGATCATCGGGAGCACGGATAAATTCAGATTTCCCATCAACAACAATTACATATGTTTCATTTGTGGTTTAAATTCTTTCCGTTTGAATCCTAAATGCGTCGTTTTTCAGATACGTAACATTGTATATGAGCTTTGCATGTCTGATTTGTATCTCGACCTATCGTGAAATTGTCACAAGGTTTCTTGACCGAAATTTTCGCGCTTGTCTTGGCGTCGACCCGACTCTCAAGTCGACCACCCTTCTTACGCCCACAATCTCACTTCACTCGTGTATATTGATGGCGGGGTTAGAATGAATGTAAAGCACGCACAATATTACGGGATAACTCACTCCCAACCCTTATATTATTCACAAGTTCATACAAAGGATGCCTCACATAGGCTAAGTACAAAACACTCACGTTTTACAATGCACTCACTCAACCCAATTCTCGTCTGCAGGCTAAAATGCTATCTAAAGGTGTTGGACATCCCCAACACTTAGGAAAATCCAATTTCCCATATGGCCTCGTGGCCCCTCATCCACGCCAAGATCATGGGCGGTTATCGCCCATAACCGCCCACGTCTCGGCGCCATTCACTGGAACCGCCGAATAACTCCCGGAAGTGTGCGACACCACTCGCCCACGTCCCGCGTTTCTCGGACGTAACCGCCCGAAGGTCAACCGCTCCGCTCGGCCACCCCTGTTCGCGCGCCGCACGCCCGCTCGACACTTGGTCTCGGCATTTGCTCGGCACTCGGCCTCGGCATCACTCGGCCTCGGCATTGCTCGGCGCTCGCTTGGCATTGCTCGGCGCCTTGCAATATCGCTCGTACGTCCTTGCGCACATCGCTCGGACACTTTGGTGCGGGGCGCTCATCTCCCGCACAATATTGCTCGCACGCCTCGGAATCACCCTTCTCGGCGCTTGCTCGCATTCGACGCCCGCACGCGTCTCGGCCATCTCTCGCTCGGCGCCCGTCTTGGCCCGACGTGTGGCACTCGGCGCCCAGCGCCCGGCATCACCCGGCACGCTCGCCCGACGAGCCAACACTCGTGCCCGACGTGTGGCACTCGGCGCCCAGCGCCCGGAATCACCCGGCACGCTCGCCCGACGAACCAACACTCGCATTGTTCGGCACGCTCCGCACAGCCTTGCTCATTGATGTGCTTGCTCGGCTCATCCGATGCATCACGCACATCCTTGGCCCGATGCCTTCCATTCTATCGACCAAGTCTCATGTCCGTCTCTCGAACACGTCGAATCACCTTGGACCCAGATGACTCGACCCCATCTTGCCGAGATATACCGCTGCCTCGGCATATCTCGGCGCCAAGCTTTAAGGGGGTAACAAACCACCCGCACCAAAGCCTGACGACGTCCTCGTCGTTGCTGGGTAGTCTCCCTTCTTAGCTAGCGTTCCCTTTTCGTTCATCTGCACCACGAGATTACGATCAATAGGGATGTCGGCAAGATCACCAACATTTTCTGACTCCACACGAGCCATTGCAGCAAGGGAACTCGATGCTTCACGTTGCACTCCCTTTTTCGGCTGCTGGGCCGAGATCAGCCCACTCAAGACCTTTCCTGTCTTGATCTCGCATTTCACGAACGACGGGCAGCTTTCATCCATCATCCACATGCCTCCTACATGCGGCATCACTGCCACCTTGGCCGCAACCAAGAATTCGATCCCCAAGATCAAATCGAAGTCGTCCAACGTCACTGCCATCAATGAGCAACGTCCACTCCACGAACCGATTTGCATATCTACCTCGGTTCTGCCTTGGATTGGCTTCGCCTCCGAATTCGCAGCTTTGATTCGGCTCCCATCTGGCGACACTTCCAAACCAAGCGTCGGAATCACCCGACTCGCAATGAAGTTATGCGTGGCACCAGTGTCCACCATGGCCATAACTTCCTTCCCGTTCAACACAGTCCTCACGTACATCAATCCGTTGTGATTTGTGCCGACCCGTTGCATTGCAGTCAATAATCGCAACGGGCTCATCCGAGGAATAACGGCCTCCTCATCCGCCTCGCTTTCAGCAACAAGCGCGTTCAACTTCCCCTTTTTCGGGCAATCTTTCATGCGATGATCGCCGTTGCAAATGAAACACCCCGTCTTCTTTTTGCCCACGACTTGCTGAGTCGGTCCACCATCCGAATCAGTATCACTCGCATAATCAGCCCATCTTTTCCCTCTCGGAACAAACTTGCCCTTGTCCTTGCCCTTGCCCGAGTTCTTTCTCAATTCTGACTCGGTCTTGCCCACGTTATTGTAGTCAACGAGACCATCCGCAGCAGCAATCGCGGACTGAAGGTCTTTGACACCTTGACGTCGCAACTCCGTTTGGGCCCAAGGCTGCAAGCCGGAAAGAAAATTGAACGACTTGTCCTCGCCGGACATCTCACGCACATCTAGCGGCAGAGCTAAATTCTTTCACGTAGCACGGATTGTACCTTTGTGTTTGAGTCGTCTCAACGACTCACTTGCAATCCACGACGTGTTGCGAGGAAGGAATTGTTCCTTCAACTCCTTCTTCAGCGCATCCCACGTCTCGATCGCACCACGACCTCCATTCGTGTCATCGGACAGCCTTGTACGCCACCACAACTTAGCATCACCCGCAAGGTACATGCCAGTTATCGACACCTTTTCAGCGTCGGGGATATGAGGCATACGAAATAGGTCTCCATATCCCACAAGAAATTCTCTAACTCCTTCGAACTTCTGGCGCCTTCGAATGGTTTTGGCTCCGGGACGCGTACCTTCGAAACAGGTATCTCATCGATATTTCGAAGCGCACGCTTCACCACCCTTAACTCGTCCAGGACGTTTTCGAGCTTGACATCCACCACCTGCGTCAGTGTTGAGACCTCGTCCTCAACGAATGATGGCATGCCTTCGAACGAAGTCCTGACTTCCTCAACCGTCGTATGGATATTTCCAAGCATCAACTCGGCGTCTCGAATCCGTTGGAAAACACCACTTGCACGGAGGATTCCGGGGTGCCCGAGCAACTCTTCCATTAGGGCCACTCTATCGGCGAGCCGTAAATTCTTGATTGTTCACCATCTTCTCGGCAACTCTCGCCACTCAGCGCGATCGATTTTCTCGATCTGTTTACTTTTCATGACAACAACCCGCGCGCAAGTTTCTCAAACCTCGCTCGATACCAAATTGTCACAAGGTTTTCGGAAAAGGGCTGGTCGATTGTGGGAGTCAGTCGGCGCCATTACGGGGAAAAATTTCTACGTGACGAAAAACCCGTAACAATTTGGTATCAGAGCCAGGTTCGAAAGACTTGGTGCGCGGCGGGCCTTGCTGCGAGTGGAAAATCCAGGTTCCGTTGTGTCGGACTGAGTTCTGTGTTTGATTCGTGCGCGGAAAGGTAAGGCAGCCTTGATCGTGACGAAGGAAGTCTCTGCGAAAGATGGTGACTAATCAAGAGCACTTGGCTCTTGTGGAACGTGTCGGACGGTTGGAGAAAATGGTAGGCGAGCCACCGGAGACGTCGGTGCAAGTGTCGGTTTTCAAACGCATCCAAGATGCGGAAGAGGTGTTGGAAAAACTCGGGAAGACGACGGGTGAATGGCCTTCGTTGCTTGATGCTCGCATTGGCTTGTGCGATGAAGAGTTGGCTAACTTGACACAAGCAATCGACATCAAGGTTGAAGGAATTCTCGACGACTTACAAATGATAAAGCGGGCGCCGTGGTATGGACGAGCTGCGTCAAAGGTGAAAGTGCCGGAGCCAAAGCCGTTTGAGGGAGCTCGAAGTTCAAAAGAGCTTGAAAACTTCTTGTGGGATATGGAAAATTATTTCAAGGCATCTCATATCCGGGAGAACGAGAAGGTTTCGATCACAAGTATGTATCTCGTTGGGGGCGCCAAGTGTGGTGGCGGTCAGGGTGTCGGCGGATGAAAGGGCGAGATGGGATCGGGCGTGGGAGACCTTGAAGAAAGAATTGAAGGATCGGTTCTTGCCGTGCAACTCCTCGTGGTTGGCGGGCGGGCGTTGTGAGTTGAAACACATCGGGTCGGTTCACGAGTCGTGAAGGAATTCGTTCCTTACTACTGACGTGAGGATATGTCAGGAGGACAAATTATTCAATTTCTGGCGGGTTGCGGGCGTGGGCACATGCCGAGTTGAATCGGCAAGTGTTGGTTTGTATCTTGAAAGCGGTTTGGTTGAGCTTGTATCTGATGTTTCTGTTACCACTATTACAATCTCTATCGATTTGAATACTTGATTGCATATATCGTGTCCCTTATCTCATATAAGTTAGATCATACGATTGTGTAGAAGATCACGTAGTCTCGTATGATTGGTCAAGCTTAATGAGATATAAAAGTTTCACAAATGAGACGACTTAAGGACGAGTTGTCGGTTTAGGCTGCGGTATAGATAAGAAGTGACTTGACTTAGTTGCTTGTCTATCTTTGTGCGTCTCGGCGTATTGAAGGATCACGATGAGATGTGTTCTTCTTTCGACCGTCGTGAAGAACCAAGATCTCGGTGACTTACGATGATCTAAACCTCGATAAGGTATTAGGTGAGTATGAGTTCTTGACCATCACTTTGACTTGTTATGAGTGAGGTTATATGTTCTAACCCAAGATTCTCCGCATCTTGGGTGGTGGCGATCTTGTATGTCACGCTAGTTATCTCATGTCGAGTCACCGTATCCGTTTAGGATGATGGCGTCCCTTAAGGAGCTCAAAGGTTTATTGTACTAAACCCCGCAGTTGAGTTAGCTCAAGTACAATAATAAGGTTGAGTGGTACTACTTAAGGAAATGAAGTTATTAATCGTTTTAAGCGATCGATTGCTATAAATGATTAATGGACGTTCGATATCTTAAATACGGGATTCATAATGTCTAAGTGCAAGCCCGACTCAACTTCGTAATAAAGGGTAAGTCGACATTCTTTCTCTAGTGGCATGATCGAATGTTTATAAATTAATTTATGTTCGGGTGAACATAAGATAATTAATTTATTTGAGGCCCATCTTTATTCCTTGCATTTGATCCCTGGGCTGGCCCATCCAGGCCCGTAGCTACTGGAAGAAATCGGCGCCCCCTACTGCTCTCAAAGGAAAGATTTTATTCTCTTTATCCCACATGGATATAATTATATTTATGGTATATGCATAGATCCTTTCCATATAAGATTATGGTAATAATCTTGAGAGTATGGAAATAATCCTAAGAGTATGGAAATAATCCTAAGAGTATGGTAATATTCCATATAGGATTATGGTAATATTCCATATAGGATTATGGTAATATTCCATATAGGATTAAGGTAGTGCATTATAAATATAAGGTATGAGATAAAGTCTAGGTTAATGCTTAATAATTGAGAGCAAATTTTCGTCCACTTCATAAGAGTGAATCTCGAAAATTAGCCTAGGGTTGAGGGTGATTTCTTGTAGTATTCTCCATAGATCGTCCTCACTCGACGTTGGAGATTGGGCATCCGGATACGATCCGGAAGGTCAAAGCACGAGTCTCGACCGTTCAATCCGTTCATCCGTTCGATCCACCTCGGCGGATCCAAAGGTAAACACGAGAAAACCCCAGCGTGTTGCACTTTAATTATATAGGCGCATGCTAGGTTTATAATCAATGTATGGTGAATTAAACACCCAAGATGGATCCTCGGGCGAGGTCGACATACGTTTTCCTACATTGGTATCGAGCACGGGATCGTAATCTTGGCTCTGTTGGATTAATCACGTTTGATTATTACGTGCGTTTTATAATTATGGATTTGTCGTTCATCGTGGCTCGTTTGTTTTGTTGGTTTTGTTTTTACACGAGAAAATCCGTGGTTAGATTAGATTTTATTATGTAAATCTTGTGCGTAAAGAAGAGCGAGACGAAAGAACGAAGAACGAAACGGCGGGAAAAACAGGTAGCTCGGCGGTCCACGGGCGGTATCTGCGAGCAAGCCTCGCGGTCGCGAGTGCGATCGCGAGGCGCGGGCGGCGGGCGTCGTTCGCGCCACGAGACCCTGGCGCCACGCGGCGGCGGCGATCGCGAGGGACGGCCGCGAAGCAGCGGCGAGCGAGCTAGCGGCGACGGCGCGCGTTCGCGCGAAACCCGCGCCATGCGGCGGACTTCATGATCGCGAAGTTTCGGCCGGGCGACGGCGTCTCGGCGACGTTCGGCGCTCGGGCGGTGGCAGCGTGTCACGGTTTCGTCGGTCGCGATCGCTTTAGCGATCATGAGTAGCCCGCGAGGACACGCGAGCACGCTGACGGACAAAGAAGTGGGCGCGGTGGGCCTTGCCTAGCGCGGCCCGGCCAGACAGCCGACCCGGCCCGGACCCGTTCAGATTTTCCGGTCCGTGCCCGTGCACGCGAGGCCCATTGTTGAATCCGGTCCGTGCGGGTGCACGCGAGGCCCGTTTTAAGTTTAATTGCATGCTTTGTAAATCTATGTAATAGATTAGATTTAAATGTGCGGGTTTCACGATTGAGCGCGATGAGCGTTTATTTTATTTTATCGTTCATATGCATGTCGTGGATGTTTAATTTATGCAGAGCATGCTATGTATGTTTATATTACGTTGACAAACCTTTAAGTGTTTTACGTAATTGGATGCGCATAGTAAGCATGCTAGGTTTATCGCGTTTATCAAGCATATTTTAGAATTCTCGAGCATGTTTTACATGTTGAGTTCTATAGAAAAGCATGCTAGGATTACGTGATCCGCATGGACAAACCTTTTGAATAAAAAGACTAAGTAAGCAACCCGACAAATTAATTTTTCAAATTAAAATGTCAAGACCTCCACTTTTGATCTCTAAACAAAGTGAGGCGCTTTTGTGAGTAAACGTCCACACGCGTGGCTTGCTCGCATTTGTTTATCATAAGTTTGTTAGATGAGATTTCTAAATAAAACATTTTAAATCTATTGAGAAGTGGGAGTTTCATGTGAAAACGTCCACACGCGTGGCTTGCATGTGCGATTTTCATAAGTTCTCTAGAGATAGATATAAAATGAGATAACAAAAGAATTTGAATTAGAAGCGGTATGGTCCGGTGAGTATACCAATTCTAAGAATTCATCTTCTATTTGTTAAAATTGTGGTCATTGTAGACATCACCTCAAGTACAACTTCATGAAGTCCCTTCTTGCGATAGTGATGTGGTCTAGTAAGGTCGATCATTAATTTCATTTGTCATAAGGATAAGTTGACATGGATTGAAATTAAAAGACTAAAAGGTATATTTTAGTGCAGTCGGGGGTTCATGTGTAAATGTCCACACGCGTGGCTTGCATGTGGAATTCCTTGGGCGATTGGAGGTTTCAATTAATATTGTTTTATCAAAGGTTACAATATTATTGTTACGAATTATTTGCGATCGTATGCTTATGTGTTTACATTATCGTTTGAGATATGTCTCTTCGCGATTATCAATATGCTCGCACAAAATCCGTTATCCGGTCCAAATTTTATCGAGTGGAAGCGAAACATGGAATATGTTCTTATCATTTGAAGAACACATGTTTGTTCTCACTACTCCTAAACCCGATGCCCTTCTCGACGATCGACTAATGAGCAATGAGAGTCGGCGGACTTTGGAATAAGTCGAACAATATGGCTAAATGCTATATGATGACTACGATGTCCAAAGGCTTGCAGTGCAAAGATCGATCGATGGTAGACGCGACCGACATTTGGTCAAGTCTCGAGAGTAAGTTTGGGCGATCGGATCGGACGATCCGCTTCCACACAATGAGAGAAATCTTGGCGTGTAAGATGGAAGAAGGTAGTTCGGTCCATGAACATGTCTCCCATGACTCGTCTCATGGATAGTCTTGATCGGTTGGGAGGAGGTATTGTGCGAAGCCAAGGTCGATATCATCCTCAATACACGCCCAAGTCTTTTGAGAACTTTCGGCGTGAATGCGATCATGAGCAAGACCGAGTTTACACTTAGTCGGTTGCTTAATGATCTCGTTCTGCGGAAGGAGTTATGGGAAAAGGACATGCTCTTGCTAGCACATCTAAGGGCCCAAAATTTTCATCGCAAAATGGAAATAGAAAAGGGGTGCCAAAGGTGGTAGAGGCAAGGCAAATAGTGGGAGTAATGGGAACAAGAACATGGTTGCCACGGAGGCTTGAAGAAGCCAAAGGAGAAGGGCAAGTGCTTCAAGTGCGGTAAGGCAGGGCATTGGAAGGCCAAGTGCCCTATGCTCAAGCTCAGGCGCCGTTTGCTTTAATGTGGAAACATGTTTAGCGACTTGTTCTACCCATTCTTGGGTAGTAGATCTGGTATGGCGATCATGTTTGTTACACCTGCGAGGGTTCCCGGACAAGGGAGCTGTTTGATGGCGAGATAACGATCTCCATGGGCAACGCGACGAAAGTCGAAGCTGTTGCGATTGGAGATGTTTCTTTATGTTTTGGGACAACAGTTTTAGTTTTGAAAGGCGTTTTATATGTGCACGATTTTCGGTGGAACCTTGTTTCTGTTTGAAATTATTTACTAATGGATATTCATTATTTTGATAGTGGTGTTTCTATCATAAGAAATGACGAAGTTATCGTGTTGGCACTTTATATAATTAAGCTTTATACTATTTACGCAAAACATAATTCCTATAACTATGTTGCATCTTCATCAAACCCTAAAAGAGAAAGTTTTCTTAGAAGATGACTCTACTTTTCTCTCGGCATCTTAGATTAGGTCACATCAATCTAAATAGGATCCAAAGCGGCTAAGAATGGGCGTTGGGTGATCTCACGGTTACTCCGTTCCGGTCTGCGAATCTCAGATAGAAGGTAAGATGTCGACCGGACCCTTCAAAGCGAAGGGTTATAGAGCCAAAGAAATGTTGGAGTTAGTCCATTCGACTGTGTGGACCGATGTCCACACAAGCCCGTGGAGAATGCAGTATTTTGTCACTTTCATTGACGATTACTCGAGTGCGGATACATATACCGCTTCACCGCAAGTCCGAATGCTTTGAGAAATTCAAAGAGTTTAAGGCGGAAGTGGAGAGGAAGCTAGGTAAGAGTATCAAGTCATCTGCGGTCGATCGCGGTGGCGAATACCTCGATAACGAGTTTATGGACTATCTAGTGAAGTGTGGGATTACATCCCAACAAGACTTCAAAGCACACCACAACAAAATGGTGTGTCAGAACGAAGAAATAGGACTCTTTTAGAAATGGTTAGATCTATGATGAGTTATGCTACATTGCCTATTTCGTTCTGGGGGTATGCCTTAGAGACGGCATACTTGCTAAATCTAGTACCGTCCAAGTCAGTCGAAAAGACCCCTTTCGAGTTGTGGTTTGGGCGCAAGCCCGGTTAATCATAAGGATATGGGGCGATCCGGCACATGTCTTTGAACAAGAAGGCGACAAGTTGGAGGCTAGATCCGACGCAAGGTCATTTATTGGCTATCCTAGAGGAACGAAAGGTGGTTTATTCTATAGTCCTAAGGATCAGAAGGTCATTATTAGCACTAATGCTCGATTCTTAGAAGAGGACTACATGAAAAATCATAAGTCCAAAGTTGAAATCATTCTTCAAGAATTAGAAGATGATCGTATTCCACCACCGATTAGGCGAAAGTGCGAGATGTCGAGTCTAGTGGGAGGATCGACACGGATACTTCAAGAAATTGAAGTGGGTCGAGTTCCACTTGGAGATACCGACCGTCATGAGTGGTACCTACACGAAGTTGTGCAAGTTAGAGAACCACAAGTATCTGCACCCACCGTTGCCATTGTGCTCAGAACCTCGTCGTAGTGGGAGGGTTGTTCGTCAACCCGAGCGATTTATGTTCGTGGGTGAATCTTGGTTGGTCCCAATGACGAACATGCAATAATCGACCCATGGACATACAAGGAGGCGATACAAGATATTGATGCAAGATCATGGCACACCGCTATGGACTTAGAAATGGAGTCTATAACGGCTATGGATGTATATGAAAGACACCTCTACCGGATGGCAAGGAAGCCATAGGTAGTAAGTGGATATCTGAGGAAGAGATTCGATGGAGAGGTTTCGGCTTTCAAAGCCGGAGCTTGTGGCGAAAGGTACACTCAGTTGAGGGCATCGATTTCGATGAGACCTTTTCGCCGTAGCAATGCTCAAGTCCATCGAATTCTTACGGCCATAGCAGCCACTGAACCTAGAGGTTTGGCAAATGGATGTTAAAACCGCTTTTCTAAACGGTTACCTTGAGGAAGGTAGAGACATCTATATGCAACCTTTGAAGGTTATGTGGTAAAGGGTGAAGAGCATCTAGTATGGAAGCTTAAGAAGTCCATTTATGGACTTAGCGAACCTCCCGATCATGGAACTTACGCTTTGACGAGGTGGTAAAGTCCTATGGATTTACCCGCTTGCCTAGCGAGAGTTGTGTGTATCGGTTAGATGTCAACAGTGATGTGGTATTTCTTGCACTTTATGTAGATGACATCCTTCTAGTTGGCAACAACGTGAAGTCATATCGACGTAAAGAGATGGCTATCCGATCGGTTTCAAATGAAAGACTTAGGAGATGCGGCGTACATTCTTGGGATCAAGGTTTGAGAGATCGCAAGAAGAAAATGTTGAGCTTATCTCGGGCGTCTTACATTGATCTCGTGATTACTCGTTTTAGTATGCAAACCGCCAAGAAAGGATTGCTACCTTCGGACATGGCGTTCCTTTATCTAAGCGCATCACCTATGACCGCAGGAGATAGAGGAAATGAGACAAGTTCCTTACGCTTCACCGTAGGAAGTCTCATGTACGCAATGCTATGCACGAGACCGATATCTCGCTATGCGGTAGGCATAGTAGCTAGATATCGATCTAACCTGGACAAGCTCATTGAATGCGATAAAGCATATACTCAAGTACACGAAAAGGACTCGAGATTATAGGCTAGTTTACCATGCGAGATAGTCTAATGCCTTTGGGTTATCTGACTCGGTTTCAAGTGACCGTGATGAGAAAAAGTCGACCTCGGGCTATGTGTTTACCTTGGGAGGTGGAGCCGTATCTGGCGGAGTGCAAAGCGGCGATGCATTGCGGACTCTACCATGGAAGCCGAATATGTAGCCGCCTTGGAGGCTTCTAGGAGGCTGTATGGTTCAAGAACTACCTCATGGATCTAGATGTGGTACTGGTTTGCCCAAGAGTATCATAGTTTCTTGTGATAACTCGGTGCGATGGCAAACTCGAAGGAACCACGGACCCACAAGGCGACCAAACACATAGAGAGAAGTACCATGTCATACGAGAAATCGTTAGACGAGGTGGCGTGCTGATTGAAAAGATTGATCTGACGGAAAATCTAGCGGATCCATTCACGAAGAGCTGCCGCAAAAGTCTACGATGGACACGTTAGAGGACTTGGATTAAGCTTGATGGCACCCACTTAGAAAGGAAACTTTTGTATAAGTGGGAGAAGCAAAGTGATGGTTATTTGTAATAGCTAGTAGAAAGACACATTGTATACTAAAAGTTTGCTTTAGTATAAGTGGGAGATTGTTGGATTTGTATCTTGAAAGCGGTTTGGTTGAGCTTGTATACAATGTTTCTGTTACCACTATTACAATCTCTATCGATTTGAATACTTGATTGCATATATCGTGTCCCTTATCTCATATATAAGTTAGATCATTCGGTGTGTAGAAGATCACGAAGTCCGTATGATTGGTCAAGCTTAATGAGATATAAAAGTTTCACAAATGAGACGACTTAAGGACGAGTTGTCGGTTTAGGCCGCAGATAGATAAGAAGTGACTTGACTTAGTTGCTTGTCTATCTTTGATGCGTCTCGACGTATTGAAGGATCACGGTGAGATGTGTTCTTCTTTCGACCGTCGTGAAGAACCAAGATCTCGGTGACTTACGATGATCTAAACCTCGATAAGGTATTAGGTGAGTATGAGTTCTTGACCATCACTTTGACTTGTTATGAGTGAGGGTTATATGTTCTAACCCAAGATTCTCCGCGTCTTGGGTGGTGGCGATCTTGTATGTCACGCTAGTTATCATGTCAGTCACCGTATCCGTTTAGGATGATGGCGTCCCTTAAGGAGCTCAAAGGTTTATTGTACTAAACCCCGCAGTTGAGTTAGCTCAAGTACAATAATAAGGTTGAGTGGTACTACTTAAGGAAATGAAGTTATTAATCGTTTTAAGCAGTCAGATTGCTATAAATGATTAATGGACGTTCGATATCTTAAATACGGGGATTCGTAATGTCTAAGTGCAAGCCCGACTCAACTTCGGTAATAAAGGGGTAAGTCAACATTCTTTCTCTAGTGGCATGATCGAATGTTTATAAATTAATTTATGTTACAGGCTGAACATAAGATAATTAATTTATTTGAGGCCCATCTTTATTCCTTGCATTTGATCCTGGTCGGCCCATCCAGCCCGTAGCTCTTGGAAGAAATCGGCGCCCCTCGCTCTCAAAGGAAAGATTTTATTCTCTTTATCCCACATGGATATAATTATATTTATGGTATATGCATAGATCCTTTCCATATAAGATTATGGTAATAATCTTGAGAGTATGGAAATAATCCTAAGAGTATGGAAATAATCCTAAGAGTATGGTAATATTCCATATAGGATTATGGTAATATTCCATATAGGATTATGGTAATATTCCATATAGGATTAAGGTAGTGCATTATAAATATAAGGTATGAGATAAAGTCTAGGTTAATGCTTAATAATTGAGAGCAAATTTTCGGCCACTTCATAAGAGTGAATCTCGAAAATTAGCCTAGGGTTGAGGGTGATTTCTTGTAGTATTCTCCATAGATCGTCCTCACTCGACGTTGGAGATTGGGCATCCGGGATACAGTCCAGAAGGTCAAAGCACGAGTCTCGACCGTTCAATCCGTTCATCCCGTTCGATCCACCTCGACAGATCCAAAGGTAAACACGAGAAAACCCCAACGTGTTGCACTTTAATTATATAGACGCATGCTAGGTTTATAATCAATGTATGGTGAATTAAACACCCAAGATGGATCCTCGGGGCGAGGGTCAACATACGTTTTCCCTACAGCAAGGCGTTAGAGACTTGCAATCTGCCATAGCGGCTGCGGATGGTCTGATTGACTTTCGAGTCGTGGGAAGGGTCGAGTCAGTGGACTCGGGCAAAGCTAAGGACAATGGGAAGAAGGCAAAGGGCGGATGGAAGGGGAAGAATTTCAGATTCGACCATGCCGGCGGAAGTGATTCGGAGGAATCGAGTCATGAGCCCACCGAAAGGCAACAGAAGCGGGGATGCTTTCATTGCAACGGTGACCATCTAAAGAGGAATTGTCCGGGTTAAAGGGAAATTGAATGCAATTGTGTCGACGGACGAAGATGAGTCCGTGATGCCTCGGATGGGATCGCGATTAGTGAATTCTCTTGTTGTTGTTAATGAGAAGCGATCGAGGTTGATGCGGTGGAGACCGAAAGTGTGGAAGATGACTTTGACCGTGAGTTGTCGGAGTGCATGGGGCGGTTTATACTATCGGCGAGCCATGGATGCGAGATGGTGTGATCTTTGGTTCCAATGTTGGGCGGGCCTAAGGCAGCGAGGGCGTCGTCTAACTTAGGTCCGCGGGTTTGTTACACCCTTGAAGGCCACTGCCGAGACATGCCGGGACCGTGCGGCATGGCTCGGGTGAGCGGCGCTTGGGACCGAGAAATGGCACCACGCCGGGTGTCGGGGCGGAGCGACACGAGACACGGGGGACTTTGCCGATGGGAGTTGGCATTGGGTCGAGACATGCCGGGACCGTGCGGCATGGTTCGGGTGAGCGGCGCTTGGGGCCGAGAAATGGCACCACGCCGGGTGTCGAGCGGAGCGACACGAGACACGGGGGACTTGGCCGATGAGTGTTGGCATTGGACCAAGGACGTGCGGGGCACGTGAAATGAAGCTGGCGCACGGATTGGCGCGGGATCGGACGAGGCCGGCGATTGGCGTCGCGCGGCCGGGGCGAGCATGTTGGCGCCGGGCCGCGGTATTGTCGGTGCGGCGGTTACTCCACGCGGCGGCGTGGGGCCGAAATGCGTGCGGCGTGGGGCGCGGTTGCGGACGGCGTGGGCGCCGACACGGCGGTGCTACGCGTTGGGCGGGATCGACCCACAGCGCCGGCCGTCTGTCACGATCTGCAGCGGTTGCGGGCGGTTTATCGAAACCGCCCACTACTTGGCGGTTGAGCCAAGTTGGAGCAAAATGAGCATAATCGGCGGATATAGGCGGTTATGGGCGGTTTTAGGGCTAGTGGTGGGGCCTTGTCCACCACATATAGGCGAGTTAGAGCCTATGAGCTGCAAGAGTTGATGTGTGCAAGCAGGCATTCCTTTGTATTAAGTGTTGAATAATATAAGGGTTGGGCGTGAGTTAGCAGTAAATGTGTGTGTGCTTTCGTTATCTATCCGCTGCGTAGTAAAGCTTGCTTATGCGTAAACATAACTCGGGAACCTCGAACTTGGGAGAGTGTGGGAAACACGAGAGTTCGGTGAGGGAAAAGGGTTGGTCGATTGTGGGAGTCAGTCGGCGCCATTACGGGGAAAAATTTCTACGTGACGAAAAACCCGTAACAGAAACTCCAACACCAATGATTTAAAATATTTCGTGTTCTTCAGTAGGGTCGACTCCGTGTTTTTCAGTATGTTGACTTCAGATTTTCTTCAGTAGAGTCAGTTTGACGTAGATCTTCAGTAGCGAGGACTATGCCTATCTTCAGTATGATAACTCCGAGTCTTCAGTAGATACTCCAGTTTGACATAGATCTTCAGCAGCTTTTTCTTGTCTTCTGCTAAAATAACACTTTGTCATTTTTCTGACATCTTTGTTTTCAGTAACGTTGAGTGTTCATTTTTCAGTCTTCAAACTTCACTCTACAGCAACACTTTTCTTTCAATATTATTGTGCTTCATTCTTTAGTAGCACTGCGTCCTTTAAAGTAATGCTTTTCGTTATTAGCACTGGTACTAAAACTTCTATCAGTACGATCGATTTTAATATTATTTCTTGAACTTCTCCAGTATCTGTTGACTATATACTGATGGTTCTTCTGTTGAAATTCGTAAATATAAAAAGGCTTGGTTCCCAACACATTAGCTAGGGCTGCTTATTGGATCGGTTTCGGTTATCCGAAACCGAAATTTCGGTTAACCGAAACCGATAGTATACAAATCCAATAACCGAAACCGAAACCGATTGGATAATCGGTTATCCGATTAACCGATTGGATAATCGGTTCGGTTATTGGATACCCAAAATTATCCAATTCAGAAAAATAAAAATAAAAATAAAAATAAATAAATTGTGTATTTAATTATGATTTATTATTATTATTTATTATGATTTTGGATACCCAAAATTATCTCACCTCTTATTAGTTATGATTTATTATTATTAATATGACTTAACTAATTAACTTGTGTATTTAAATAATTAATAATAAAAATAATAAATTAATAATTATTTAATTTAGGTTATTCTAAGATATCTTACATTCGGTTGCTCGGTATCTTATATGGCAAATTATCATCAATCGTTATCGTCTACCGTCCAAATATCCGATTTATCGGTTATTGGATACCGAAACCGATGGTATCGGTTCGGTTCGATTATATCCATTATCCAATAACCAAATAAGCGGTTTCTAACATTAGCAACACTATATTATATCAAGAGGGACAAACATTAAAAAGCTTTGAAACCTAATCTAAACATTAAATTAGAAATTTAGAAATAGAATTTCCCAATATTATATCATCATTCGAAGACATCAATTCGTGTGAAGTGTTTAAAGGTTTCCTTCGTATAGCAATAGAAAGAAAAGGAAATTTCTCATTAAATTTTGGGATATAAGACTTCACATGAATATGACATACACGCGGTGGAATCAATATGTTATAGAACTTATTAGATCATCTTTCTAGAAATACAAATAAAAACATAAGAAAGAGTTACAAGCAAGAAGGTGGAGTGGCCCACACGAAACTGAAAGGAGTGGCTAAAACCAGGCCTCGGCGTAAACCCAACCCACGTCAAATAGGTGGGGCTATATCACGTCTTTCCAATGGGCCTGCACTATTGTTTTCTCTAAACTCAAAATAATAATAATAATAATAATAATAATAATAATAATAATAATAATAATAATAATAATAATAATAATAATAATAATAATAATAATAATAATTTAATAAATTGATCCCATAAATCCCCTAATTCACAATTCTGGTTCTACACAAAAATAATTTTGTCACATACATAGATAACATTATTTAAACCACATATGGACCATAGAATTTCATCTCCAATTCGGTGCCAAAAAATAGCTATTATTTAAAAAAACTATAATTAGTTTGGAATTGGGGAAAAGCAAGATTAGATGTAGGTCTGGCCAAAAGTGTCGAGAAGAAAAAGTGGTAGAATTGTTTGGAGTTTTAATTAGGTAAGCTAAATGAAATTCGGCAGAGACTAGAAGGAGGTAAGTGGGGCAAAGGCAGAAAAAGATAGACGAAAAGTAGAGGAAAAAGAAAGAAGCATTAGCTTTGACGTTAAGTGCTGCCAAAGGCCACCTCGTCTAATCTTAATTGTTAGCCTATTAAATTATGTTTATATTTAAATATAGCAAAACCGTTTTTTCTTTTTCCTAGTTGTAATAGATTTTTTTATTTTTTTTTAGTTGGGATATGGACGATGTGAATTCATGCCATTTTTTCCTCACTGTTTAAGGGGGATAAATATACCGAGCTAAAATGCTTGTGGTTAGTTGTGATAGAGTTAGCCCGTGTTTATACTGATTAATCCTTTTAGTTAAATTTAAAACTTAAACATGAAAGTTAAATCTAGTATAAAACGATAGAACTCGTAGATTTTGTTGTATGAATTTATTAATGAAATGTTTTGGATAATAAAGATTAATTTAATTTGTATCACATAAGCTTATAAATAGACTATTTACACATGTTCAATCTTCATGTTGTTGGGTTTCAATTAAAGTGTTTGATTTGTTGGCTAATAGAACTAGAGCCAACCTGGGTGATTAACATCTCTAGAGAAGAGGGTGGAAAGAAGTAGGAAAATGTAAGGAGATAGAATATAAATTTATTAGAATTTGAGTTTTAAAAAAACTTAAACATATTATAAATCTACAAAATATATATTAGAATTGTTACCTGTTTTTGTTTACCATCATAACTAATACGAAATAATGCCAAGCCTGAAAGTTTTTCTCTTTTGATTACAAAACAACAGAGTTGAGATGCATTATACCTTTTCGCAGTCATGCATTACTTCTCTCTGTTTCATTTGTGAATTCAGAGATGTTAAAGAAGAAAGACGTGGCATTTTTCGAAATATAAATATGTAACGTTTTTAAATAACAATTAATCTCATAAAAAGAATAATCTGAATATGGGCTGTTGGAATTTTACATCTGAATTACATATCTCAATATGTATGTACTGGAAACATATCGAACCAAAGAATATTTATGGAAATTTAGAAAGCAACAATTTGAAAACACAGAGATTTGCACTTAGTAGTCATGAAGTTGAAGTTGAAGTTGAAGCTGGGGATTATTTTGGGATATGGATTTCCAAAAGCAACTATCCTTGTCTCCATAACTTTTCACTAGCTCTGACGAATGCTCAATACTCAAGATCTGCAAAGAAGAGGCCTTGCGCAGGAGGCGATGTGGCAACTTCTTTAAACCCTCACACCAATCAATAGACAACCGCATGAGACATGGCATCACCGAGACGGCAGCAGATTCTTCTTCTTCCACTGTTATGTCCGACCACTCCCACCATTTGTGGCATCCACTAAATGTCAGCCCCTTCAGTTTAGGAAAGGCAACAACAACATCGTTACTTGATGAAGAAGAAGAAGTTTCTATGCCCAACAGCTCCCGTCCCACCAACGTCAATTCCAGTATCTGCTTAACGTAGATAATTTCCAAGAAAGGTAGTTTTCCCAAAGGCGGCAATGAAGACACCTCACTGAATTCAATGAGACTAATCTCTTTTAGTAAGTAGAATGGTGATGACATCCAATGCGGAAGTCTGGAGCCCCTGTATCCCCAGATTTTAAGTTTTTGCAGCTCCGGATTGGGCTGCAGAGCTTCTATCACTTCCATCCACAACAATGATGAGCACCCATTTTCATCCATGAGCTCATCATAGAATTGCACATCGAGTCTTTGAATGTGTCTCTTGTTACTTAGTTCTGCTTCTCGAGCATCCTCAGCCAACTCTTCCACATCACTCTGACTGCAGGAGTGGATTTCCAATTTTAGAGATCCAGTAAGACAGTTGAAGTTTTTCAACAATCCCAACTTGTTGCTACCACTTCCTCCGTGGAATGAACTCAATGTGTGGAGACCACTTAGCTGAGCTAGACCTTGAGGAAAACAGCGGCTTGCAGGAGTGTGGTCAATTTGAAGGTGTTGGAGGTATTCGAGCCTATGGATCCCTTCGGGAAGTACATAGAGATCACTGCAGCACTCAATATTCAAGATTTTCAATTCAAGCAAGCTACACATGCTCTCTGGTAACTCCTTTAAACTTTTGTTGGTACTTAAGTCGAGGTGTCTTAAGTGAACCAAATTCCCAATTTCTACAGGAATCTCTTCTAAGGAGCAGCATGCTAACAAAAGTGTCTGCAGTTCAAGCAAACTACAAATGCTAGCTGGTAGCTCCTTCAATTTTTCGTTGCTACTTAAGTTAAGGTGTCTCAAGTCCACCAAATTCCCGATTTCACCTGGAATCTCTTTCAGAGAGCAACATGCTAACAAAAGAGTTTGCAAGAAATGAAGCCTACAAATGATTTTGAGGTCTTCCTTGGACAATTTCGAACCACTTAATTTCATCCATCTCAAGTGAATCAACCTTCCCATTCCTTGTGGAGGAGGACCAAACAGTCCCCATTTAATTCTAAACACCCTAAGACTTGTAAGACAACCACAAATATTTGTTGGTGATTCTTCTCCCCAGAATAAGCTACGATATTCTTGGACCTGAGAAACTAAAAAAGGGTCACAAACTTGGCAACTTCTCTTTGTAATCTCAGCAGCCTCCACTCTACCATTATTCTTCCTAACAAATTGAGCAAAATCATGTACTATATCATGCATTTTACACCATTTTATCTGCTCACCCGAGTCATAACTTTTCTCAAAGTCTTGAAACAAACAACGCATTGCTAACTTGTTGAAGTACTCTCTCCCTTTAAGTTCCACTCCACCATTTTCAGTAACAGAGCCCAGATAACCTTGAGCTATCCACTCTTTAATCAGATGCTCAACATGAATTCGAGAGTCTTTCGGATAGATGGCACAATATGAAAAACAATGCTTAAGAGCTGGGGACAATTCATTGTAGCTCAAAAGCAAATGAGGAAAAAGCTCCACTTCTGCCTTCTCCAATCGCCATATTTCACTCCCCAATACATTTTGCCACTCTTCCAAACTGTCCTTAAATTGCAAAAGACTTCCTAAGACATTTGCAGCCAGTGGCAAGCCCTTGCACTTCCTAGCTATCTTCTGGCCAACATCCACAAATTCTCCACATTCCTTTTCACCCCTTCCTGAAAGGGATAAGCGACGCAACACTGTCCAACACTCTTCGTTAGTGAGCTGTTGTGGGAAGTAAATCTCGTTGTCTGAGATGCCCATCATCTTAGCTACCCTTTTATTTCTCGTTGTGACCAAAATTTTACTAGTTGGTGCACCGTATTTGAGATTGATTTTCAGGGGCTCCCATTTGTTATACTCTTCTGTCCACACATCATCAAGGACAAGAAGGAACTTCTTTCCCGAAATAGAATCTCTTAGTTTTTGTAATACCAAATCCAATTGGTTGGTATTCGGAGGAATGATCTCCTTTCCCACACTATCAACAATCCCTCTCGCAATCCCACCCACATCAAAGAGATTCGAAACACATATCCAAATTCTTAATTCGAAACAATCCTTTACTTGAGTATCATTATAAACGAGCTGAGCAAGAGTTGTCTTCCCAATTCCCCCCATCCCCACTATTGACAGAATTTGGCTATCACAATTAAGCATCAGTTTCCTTACTAACTTATTCTTATCTTCATCCCGACCATAAACTTTCTCGAATTCAATCGAAGATGTGGATTGAACTCGCCAAGAAATAGGCACAGGATCAGTTGCTGGCAGAGACATCACAAAATTAAAATCATCTTTCTCCCTCAAAATCTGATCAAGTGTAGCTTTCACATTTTGTATTTTCTTGGCAGTATCACGACGAAGAGAAACTTTCTTAAAACATACACATGAAGATGGAATGATGGAGCCGCGTACCTTTTGCTTATGTTTGAGAAGAGCGTAGTTCCATTCATCCAAAACGTCGTCCATTTTATAAGCCGTATCTTCGAGCTTCCGTAACCAATTTTTAACGCTTTGATCGTTCACTCCTCTCTTTTCTGCATCACCCACAACACATCTGATCCTCTTAAGCTTCTCGGAAAGATCGAGAACCTCCTTCTCCACGGCTCTTACCGAATTCACGTGGTGGCGAATCTGATCTTCTATGACAGCTGTAACCCTCGCCGCCACAACTGAAATTATAGCATCCGCCATTATCACTACTCCCTGCGCTTTTTTCACAATCTGTGTTTATGTGCTTTGGAGCTGCCCTTTTTTCTTTCTTTTATTCTGTTGATCGATGGTGAAATCGATCCATTCTCTCTCCATCAATATAAGTGAAAATTTTACGACCACTGATTCCATGTGCCCGTCTTGTAAAGTCAACTGAATTACATCGATCTTTTATGTTTTAATTAATTTAATTTTTTTTTTTATTTTGTTCAGAAAAAAATACTTTTTACTTTTTAGTTAGTGTTACGTACTTAAAACTAAGGGTGAGCAAAATATCCGAAAATCGAATAACTGAACCGAATTTGGTTCGGTTAATTCGATTAAAACTAAATTAAAACTTCGGTAATTTGGTTTCGATCGGTTCGAATTTTTAATCGAATAACCAAAAATCGAATTATATATATATATATATATATATATATATATATTTATTTATTTAGAATTATAATTTTAATATATCAATATCATTAATCCTATTCATTTCTCTCTTTCTCCCTATTATATCAATATATAATATTTGCAAAATATAATATTATTTATTTATTTATTTGAAAAATATAATTTTTTGCTAAAAATCGATTTAACGAAATATATTTTCGTTATTTCGGTTCGGTTATTTTTAAATGCTGAAACCGATCGAATTCTCACCCCTACTTAAAACTATAAATTATAGATTTTAATTCACTCTAAAACAGAGCTCTTTTTATATTATTAATTTAAATATATTTTTCTTTATTCTTATTTTCAGAAATGTTTTCAAAAAATTTATTCACTACTTAACTTTGATATATATCTATTTATTAATTTCTTAGCCTACGATCATTTTCTATCATACGTGGCATTCCCACGTTTTTCTATTTTTTTAATCTAAATTCTACATTTTATCTCCCATGGATCTTTTTTATCCCTTTTAAATATAGAAAGAATTATTAATTTATTGGATATGAACAACATGTTTCTATATTTATTAAAAATTTATGATTGAATACAAACATGATTATATTGAATATTATTAATTTTGCCAATCTACTTATATATTACAACTACAATAAAATTCCCTAATAATTTTCATTAACTATATATTTCTAAAACTAATTACCCGAATCTTAGGCTAATAAGTTAACTGTGATAAATATATGAGATTACAAAATTCAGAACATTCCCATGATATATACTTCTTGATGAGATACTACCAACTACTGGGGCCCAAGCAACAAGCACAATCTGAGTAAGCGACATCAAGCTCGGTAGAAGCAAGTTGGCCCAAGAAGACTCTAAATCAATGTGAGCATGAAGATTCGGTAGTATATAAAGAATCCTAATTTGAAGAGATAGGAAGAAGATCCGATCCTAGAGGAGATCTCGATTGAGGATGTAGGTCAATATATTTATGTATAAATAGATTTAGATTGGACGAGAAAGGACATCTACACTTTTGTAATCGCCCTCGCATTATCAATACGAATACTCTCTCCACGTGGGCGTAGATCTTATTCATAGATCGAACCACGTAAATCTCAGTGTTCTTGCGTGCGTTTACTTCCTTACGAAAATAAGATCGATCATTGGCGATGCGTGGGAGCGAAAATTTTATGTTTTCGATCAACCATTGTTCTGGGGAATCAATCACGGCGATGTATACCGAAGTCACGCATCAGTCGCATGCAACAACAACGGCAACAATGGCGGCCGGACACGCCGAGCTCGGCTTGAAAAAGCCGGTCTAGAATCGACCCCTCAAGGCATGTCCAAAGCCTCGGCGCGACGAGGAATCCCGTCCCGCATGAAGCGGGATACCAAAGCGAATGAGATCGCGGCGGAACGAAGGAGAACCTCCAGCTCATGATGAACCTCGACGCCGTCGAGGAGTTTCTTGAGAAAAAGCAGGAGAGCCTCCAATACCTCGGCCAAGCACAAGGTCGGCCACGGCCAGAAGAAAGGAGCGAAGCCTCGTCTAAACACGAGGCACCACGACGAGTGGATCCCCAAAGATGCAAGTCATGGGCGCTCGCACCTCCGCTGAAGTCGGGGCCCAAACCGACCGCGGGAGGGGCGAACAGCAGCGGAAAGGGCGTCGCGACCGCCGCGAGGTCGGCCCTCACTACCAAAACGAGTTCGGTCGGCGAACTCGCCCACTCTCCATATGGCGGTTTCGGCGGTGCGGGAGGATAGTCGCCCTGTTCTCAAGCGAAATACTCGACACCCCACTCCCGGACAAATACCGGTGCCGAGCATCACTCCCTGACGGACTAAGGGACCCGAACTTCCTCTCGCGGTTCGATACAATATGATCAACCAACGCCTCGAAACAATTCATATGTGCAAGCTCTTCCGGAGTTACTAGTCGACAACGCCCACGGTGGTTCGACGATCTACCTCCGGGAGCATTGGTTCTACCGCGATCGATGAAGGCCTTCCATCGAAGGTTCTTCCGGAAGGCCGAGTCGAAGATGACTTGCACGTCTTCTCACCCCGAGGCAAGACCGGAGCGAGTCCATCGGCGACTTTATGACCGGGTTCATAAGTAGAGCTCGAAGGTCGCGAGATGTGAGCGATCTCCTCATCATCTCGACCTTCGAGCGGCGTCACGCACGGGGCCTTATATAAAGAGATCGTCAATCACGAACCCGGATGCGACGGATCTATGGCGCATAGTCGGCCGGTTCGCCAAAGCGGACGAGGCCGAGCGAAGGCGAGGCGGAGAAAGCGAGCCTACGAAAAGGGAGAAGAGGCGAAGGGCGAGGAGAGATCGAGGCCAAGCGCCGAAGCGCCTTGGAGAATCGTCGCCCATAGAGTCCGTGCTCGGACGCGTGACACCTCGGGCGATCTCAATACACCCGTTCGACGAAACCGAGGCGGAGATCTCGACTCCACACGAGCATGTTCGAGAAGCCTCGACCAATGGCGGGGAGGGCAAAGCGCCGATTCGAGGATAAATCTTGCTTCGTTCCATGAGGATTACGGGCATGAAACCGAGGATTGCGAGGGACCTAATGGGAGAAATTGAGATGTTGGTTCGGTTTGTATGCGTCGTGAATGGTCTTGGCATCTTCATTTCTAGAATGGTTTGAACTTTGGATGGGTTGGCTTTTAACCCTTCTTGTGAAACCCAAAGACCCTAAAATTTTCGGACCGAGCTGCGACGTGCACTTACGGGTATTCGGTTTGAGGTTGACTTTTGAAGTAAGCCGAGGACGATCCGGAGGTCGGCGACACATGCGGCTTCCTCCTTGTTTTTGACTACGATGTCGTCGGCGTATACCTCCACATTCCGCCTATGTAGGGTGAAATATTTTGTCTACCATTCTTTGATAGGTAGCTCCGCGTTCTTAAGTCCGAATGACATCTTCCTATATGCGAAGACTCGAAGTCTCAGAATGAAGGCTGTCTTGGCGCGTCTTCGTCATCCATCAAGACTTGGTGATACCCTTTATACAAGTCAGCTGAAGACTTCGTGCCGATCAATCGTCGACCTTCTTATCGATGTTGGGAAGGAGATAACAATCCTTTGGGCGATGTTTGTTGAGGTCGGTGTAGTCGATGCACATTCGCCATCCCCATTCTCCTTTCTTTACCATCACCGGGTTGGCTATCCAGGTCGGATATTTGACTTCGAACAATATGCGAGCTTTTAACAATTGATTTACCTCGTCATGGATGACTTGGTTCCGTTCGGCTGCAAAAATTCGTTGCTCCTGCCGAACTGGTTTTGTGCTCGGGTCGATGTTAAGCCTGTGGGTGATGATATTCGGGGAGACCCCGGTCATGTCGAGGGGCGACCAAGCAAACACGTCTCGGAATTCCCTCAGGAGTTGGATAACTGTTCCCTTAATTGGTGCCTCGGTAAAGCCAATCTTGGCGACCTTGGTGGCTCGTCTTTGTATAGCGTGACCTCCTCCACCAGTGTCGGGGATAGGCGATGTCTCTCTACTTCCAACTCCTCGGGTTTCTTGATTGCTATGCACATGGGTGCCGGTGGAGCCCCTGCACCTCGTAGGCGACACTGTAAGCATTCCTTGGCACCGCTCGATCTCCTCGGATCACGGCTATCCCGCTGTGGGGATCTTCATCGTCGGTGGTATGTTGAGCATACCGCCTTTCTGACGTTCACCAATCTCGTCGATATGATGTTATCGGCGGTAGGCCTTACTACGAAGAAGTGTACCACCTTGGTGGAGCTCGTTGAGTTTTCCTACCGTGACGGTAGCTCGATTATCCCTTCCGGGCGTGTCTCCTCTGAGCGAAGCTTGAGTGGCGGCGGTGCTGTCTTGCGCCGCCTCTACTCCTAACTTATCGAAGCATTCCTTAAAAATGATGCTTACCGACGCCCCTTGTTGATGTATACGCTTCACCAACTTGTTTGCGACCCTTTGCACGGATTACCAGTAGCATCACGGTGGGGCACTATCGCGAGCACGGGTCGTCTTCGGAGAAGGTGATCGCCGTCCTTCCGAGCCTCTTGTTGGCGGTTCGCGGTATGTGGACTTCGGGCTTTGGCTTTCGAGGAGGACTTCGTGACTCATGAGCCGTAATAGTGGAGATGACTCCGTCATATTGCGGTTCGTCGTCTTCTTCTTCGTCGGTGTCGTGCCTTGCTTTCTTGTGGGGAGCACAATTTCCTTTCTTCTCTTGCTTCCTCTTTCTTTTGGCTCCTTGGGAGCTTACATCTGGCCGGCTCGGCGTGCATCCTCGATATTTCCTTAAGGTTCCATCCCGAACCAACATCTCAATTTCTCCCATTAGGTCCTCGCAATCCTCGGTTTCGTGCCGTAATCCTCATGGAATGGCGGTATTTATCCTTGAATCGGCGCTTTGCCCTCCCATCATTGGTCGAGGCTTCGAACATGCTCGTGTGGAGCGTGATCTACGCCCTCCGCGTCGATGGGGTGTATTGAGATCGCCCGAGGTGTCACGCGGTCCGAGCACGGACTCTATGGGCGACGTATTCTCTCCAGTGCCGTCGGCCTCGGCCTCGGTCTCACTCGTCCTTCGTCTCTTCTCCCTTTTTCGGAGGGCTCGCTTTCTCCGCCTCGTGCTTCCTTCCAGTCGACCTCGTCCGCTTTGGCGAACCGGTCGACTATCGCCATAGATCTATCGCGATCCGGGTTCGTGCTTGACAATCTCTTTATATAAGGCCCCGTGCGGATGCCGTTACGGAAGGCTAAGATGATGAGGAGATCGTTCACATCTGCGACCTTGAGCTCTCCTTATTGAACACGGTCATAAAGTCGTGATGGACTCGTTCGCCTTGCCTCGGGGTGAGAAGATGTGCGAAGTCATCTTGGACTCGGCCTTGGAAGAACCTTCATGGAAGGCCTTCATCGATCGCGGTAGGAACCAATGCTCCCGGAGGTAGATTGCCGAACCACCGTGGGCGTTGTCGACTAGTAACTCCGGGAAGAGCTTGCCTGGGTTTCACAAGAAGGGTTAAAAGCCAACCCATCCAAAGTTAAAACCATTCTAGAAATGAAGATGCCGAAGACCATTCACGACGTACACAAACTGACGGGCTGCATAGCCGCACTAAGCCGCTTTCTTTCAAAGGCCGCGGACAAGCAACTACCCTTCTTCAAGGTACTCAAAAAGGCTCCAGAATTCTCCTGGAATGATACACACAAGTCCGCCTTTGAAGATCTCAAGAACTACCTTGCAAACTTCCCACTCTATCCGTTAGAAAGAAGGAGAGTCCTTTCCTATACCTCGCCGCCTCGGACGAAACCATAAGTGCGATCTTGATACGAGAGGAAGGGCGTCGGCTCGGTGTATTTCATCGGCCGAGCATTAAAGGCCCGAAGCGAGGTATCAACCTTTGGAAGCTCGCCCAAGCATTAGTAAATCTTTGCGAGGCTCAAGGCCCATACTTGATGCACATCCCATACAAGTCCTCACCGACCATCCACTTGACAAGTGTTGACAAAGTCGAAGCTTCGAGGAGAATTGCGGTGGGCAATTGAACTAAGCGAACATGATATATCTTTACGCCCCGTCGAGCCGTCAAAGGTCGAGCTTAGCGGACTTTCTTGCGAGGCTCACTTGGCGAGAAACCGAAGCCCACCGAGTCCAGATCGGACAAAGTGAAGCCGAACCGATGGAGAAAACACCGGAGGATTCTTTGCAAGTCTACGTTGGCGGGCTTCGGGAAAACGGGTAGCGGAGTTGATATCTTGCTCGCCGGACCGGATGGCGAGATCACGTCGCGCGGTTCTCGTTCAAAATCTGAACAACGGTAGAGTATGAGGCCTTGATCGCGGGACTTCGCTGGCTCAAAGTCTTGGATCTGACGATAAAGTTCATCTTGACTCTCAAGTCATTGTAAGCCACATGTTGGGGAAGGCAAAGGCGGTGGGATGAAGAAATACCTCGAGAAAGCCAGCTTACAACAAACTTTCTCCCACTTCCGGATAATTCGCATCGATCCCAAGGAGCAAAATGGCGGTGACATCTTAAGCAAATTGGCCTCATCGTCAACAAGCCCACGATGAGGAAATCCAACACGAAGCATAGGCGATGCTTGATGAAGGAGCCGAGGTCAACGTGGTCTCGGATGAAGAGCAGGTGGATGACTCCCATTCGAGATTATCCGGAGAAAGCGACCGCCCGGAATGAGCTCGAGGCGGGAGGATCTTGAGCAAATCATTGCGATATATACTTGAGCGGGGTATTCTCTACGAAAGTCATACCTCCACCCTCTCCTAAGGTGCTTGGGCCGAACCGAGGCTGATTCGTACTACGGGAAGTACGAAGGATCGTGCGGAAGTCACATCGGACCCCGAGCCTTGTCAAAAAAGGTCATGCGATGGGGATACTATTGGCTAACAATGTTCGAAGACTCACTTAACCTTGTGAAAAGGTGTCCGAAGTGTCAAATTCACGGGAATGTGCCAAGGCTACCGCAGACCGACCTCGCCTCCGTACAAAGCCCTTGGCCATTTATGCAATGGGGGATCGACATCGTAGGCCGCTTCGCAAAAGCAGGGCAACTCAATTCACGATTGTCGCGATTGACTACTTCACGAAGTGGGTGGAAGCTGAGCCCTTGGCAAAGATCACAAGCAAAAACGCCCTCAACTTCGTCTGGAAGAACATAGTGTGTCGATTCGCATCCCTCATATCCTTCTTTCGGATAATGGGACCTGATTCATCGATAAGATATTCAAAGGTGTCGAGAGCTTGAGATCCAACAAAGTTCACCTTGGTCGCCCATCCTCAAGCAAATGGTCGGGGCCGAGGTCACCAACAGACGATCATGAAGGGTCTCAAACCCGTCTTGGACCGAGCTAAGGGTCTTGGGTAGAGAATTTACCGCAAGTCTTATGGTCATACCGAACAACACCTCGGACGACGAATGGAGAAACGCCTACAGGTTTGGTGTATGGAACCGGCGATGATCCTGCGGAGATCGAATCTCGAGCCCCGCACCATTCACCTCTCCGCCAAGCAAATGGGAAAATCTACGAACTAATCTAGATCTGCTCGAAGAAAAGAGAGACCTCGCCTACGTCAAGGAAGCTCGGAACAAGCAACAAGTAGCTCGGTATTACAACCAGCGTGTCAAGTCCCGAGTTCAGAGGGCGATCTCGTGCCGAAATAATGAAGTCGATAAAGCCGCAAATCTCGGCAAGCTGGAAGCCACATGGGAAGGACCTTACGGGTCGAAGAAGTCCTCGGAAAAGGGCCTATAAGCTCGCCCATTTGTCCGGTGAGCAAATACCCAACACATGGCACATCATTCATTTGAAGAGATATTTTGCATAAGTGTCAAAAGTTGAGTCTTGTTAGTCTTTAGTCTTGTTAGGTCGAGTCCTAGTCTTGTCGTCTTGTTCGACCATCTTTTATCAATAAAAATCTTTTCTTTTCTCTATCTATTTTTTGTCTTGCATGTTTTCATTTGTCACTTATGCATATGACTCTTCTAAAATTACTATACCTCTTCTGAGACGAACTATACCCTCGGCGGAGGATGATCGCCTTCGTTTAATCTGAAGACGAACTTCAAACGCGTAAGGGGACCACCCTCCCGATAAAACTTGGCAAAACAGAACCCATACCTTCCGTGCGAGGACGGATACCTTCATTTATTTCGAGGGCGGATACCTTCAGATGAGAGGATGAATTACCCTCGCTTATTTCGAGGAAGCTTAAATGCGAGGCGGATACCTTCGTTTATTTCGAGGATGGATACCTTCGCACGAGGATGAACTACCCTCGCTTTGTAGGAAAGCGTATGTTAACCTCGCCCGAGGATCCATCTTGGGTGTTTAATTCACCATACATTGATTATAAACCTAGCATGCGTCTATATAATTAAATCGCAACACGTGGGGTTTTCACGTGTTTACCTTTGGATCCGAAGAGGTCGATGGAGCGAGATGAATGGATCGAGCGGATCGGACTCGTACTTTGACCTTCCGGATGATCCCGATTGCCCAATCTCCAACGTCGGTGAGGACGATCTATGGAGAATGCTTGGAAAATCACCCTTTGCTCTCTTCACTATTTTCGAAAAATCCTCTCAAGAGAACTATGAGGGGGCCGAAAATCTTGTGGTCAATATGTGAGCATTAACTTAGACTTTATCTCATACCTTATATTTATAATGCACTACCTTAATCCCATATGGAAATTACCATAATCCTATATGGAAATTACCATAATCCTATATGGAATATTACCATAATCTTAGGATTATTTCCATACTCTCAGGATTATTTCCATACTCTCAGGATTATTACCATAATCTTATATGGAAAGGATCTATGCATATACCATAAATATAATATTATCCTTGTGAGATAAAGAGAATAAAATCTTGCCAAAAGAGCAATAGGGGCGCCGATTTTCCTCTTGACACGGGCTGGATGGGCCGACCAGGATCAAATCAAGGAATAAAGATGGGCCTCAAATAAATTAATTATCTTATGTTCGACCCGAACATAAATTAATTTATAAACATTTATTCATGCCACTAGAGAATAAATCTTGACTTACCCTTTATTACCGAAGTTGAGTCGGGCTTGCACTTAGACATTACGAATCCCGTATTTAAGATATCGAACGTCCATTAATTAATTATAGCATTACATTGCTTAAAATAATTAATAACTTCATTTCCTTAAGTAGTACCACTCAACCTTATTATTGTACTTGAGCTAACTCAACCTGCAGGTTTAGTACAATAAACCTTTGAGCTCCTTAAGGGGCGTCATCATCCTAAACGGATACGGTGACTCGTCTGAGATAACTAGCGTGACATACAAGACCGCCACCACCCAAAATACGGAGAATCTTGGGTTAGAACATATAACCTCACCCATAACAAGTCAAAGTGATGGTCGAAACTCATACTCACCTAATACCTTATCGGGGTTTAGATCATCGTAAGTCACCGAGATCTTGGTTCTTCACGACGGTCGAGATAGAAGAACACATCTCATCAGTGATCCTTCAATACGTCGAGGCGTACCGGCATAGACAAGCAACTAAGTCAAGTCACTTATCTATCTGCACTTAAACCGACAACTCGTCCTTAAGTTGTCTCACCGTGAAACTTTTATATCTCATTAAGCTTGACCAATCATACGCACTTACGTGATCTTCTACACACCGTATGATCTAACTTATATATGAGATAAGGGGCGGAGATATATGCAATCAAGTATTCAAAGCAGATAGGAGATTGTAATAGTGGTAACGAAACATTGTATACAAGCTCAACCAAACGACTTTTCAATATACAAATCCAACAATCTCCCACTTATACTAAAGCAAACTTTTAGTGTACAATGTGTCTCTACTAGCTATTACAAACAACCATCCTTTGCTTCTCCCACTTATACAAAAGTTTCCTTTCTAAGTGGGTGCCATCAGCGCAATCCAGTCCTCTAACGTGTTCATCGTAGACTTTTGCGGCGAGCTCTTCGTGAATGGATCCGCTAGATTTTCCGTCGTATCAATCTTTTCAATCAGACGCCACACCTCGCCTAACGATTTCTCGTATGACATGGTACTTTCTCTCTATGTGTTTGGTCGCCTTGTGGGTCCGTGGTTCCTTCGAGTTTGCCACTTGCACCGAGTTATCACGATGAAACTATGATACTCTTGGGCAAACCGGTACCACATCTAGATCCATGAGGTAGCTCTTGAACCATACACCTCCTTAGAAGCCTCCGAAGCCGCTACATATTCGGCTTCCATGGTAGAAGTCCGCAATGCATCGCCGCTTGCACTCACTTGAGGATACGGCTCCACCTCCCAAGGTAAACACATAGCCCGAGGTTGACTTTTTCTCATCACGGTCGACTTGGAAATCCAGTCAGATAACCCAAAGGCATTAGACTATCTCGCATGGTAAACTAGCCTATAATCTCGAGTCCTTTCGGTGCTTGAGTATATGCTTCTCGCGATCCAATGAGCTTGTCCAGGGGTTAGATCGTTATCTAGCTACTATGCTACCGATAGCGATATCGGGCCTCGTGCATAGCATTGCGTACATGAGACTTCCCTACGGCGAGCGTAAGGAACTTGTCTCATTTCCTCTATCTCCTTTGCGGTCATAGGTGATGTGTCTTAGATAAAGGAACGCCATGTCCGAAAGGTAGCAATCCTTTCTTGGCGGTGCGCATACTAAAACGAGTAATTCTGAGATCAATGTAAGGCGCCCGAGATAAGCTCAACATTTTCTTCTTGCGATCTCGGTAAACCTTGATCCCAAGAATGTACGCTGCATCTCCTAAGTCTTTCATTTGAAACCGATCGGATAGCCAACTCTTTACGTCGATAATGACTTCACGTTGTTGCCAACTAGAAGGATGTCATCTACATAAAGTGCAAGAAATACATCATCACAGTTAACATCTAACCGATACACACACTCTCGCTAGCAACTGGGTAAATCCATAGGACTTTACTACCTCGTCAAAGCGTAAGTTCCATGATCGGGAGGCACTTAAGCCCATAAATGGACTTCTTAAGCTTCCATACTAGATGCTCTTCACCTTTACCACATAACCTTGAGTTCTTTGCATATAGATGTCTCTACCTTCCTCAAGGTAACCGTTTAGAAAAGCGGTTTTAACATCCATTTGCCAAACCTCTAGGTTGAGTGGGTGCTATGGCTAGAAGAATTACGATGGACTTGAGCATTGCTACAGTGAAAAGGTCTCGTCGAAATCGATGCCCTCAATCTGAGTGTACCCTTTCGCCACAAGCCCGGCTTTGAAAGCGAAACCTCTCCATCGTAATCTCTTTCCTCTTGTATATCCACTTACTACCTATGGATTCTTTGCCATCCGGTAGAGGTGTCTTTCATATACATCCATAGCGTTATGGACTCCATTTCTAAGTCCATAGCGGTGTGCCATAATCTTGTATCAATATCTTGTATCGCCTCCTTGTATGTCCATGGGTTGATTATTGCATGTTAGTCACTGGGACTAAATCCAAAGATTCACCCACGAACATAAATCGCTCGGGTTGACGAACAACCCTCCCACTCTGACGAGGTTCTCTGAGCACAATGGCAACGGTGGGTGCAGATACTTGTGGTTCTCTAACTTGCACAACTTGTGTAGGTACCACTTCATGCGGTCGGTATCTCCAAAGGAACTCGACCCACTTCAATTTCTTGAAGTATATGGTGTCGATCCTCCCACTAGACTCGACATCTCGTGCCTTTGGCCTGTCGGTGGTGGAATACGATCATCTTCTAATTCTTGAAGAATGATTTCAACTTTGGACTTATGATTTTCATATAATCCTCTTCTAAGAATCGGGCATTAGTGCTAATAATGACCTTCCGATCCTTAGGACTATAGAATAAACCACCTTCGTTCCTCTAGGATAGCGATAAACAACCTTGCGTCGATCTAGCCTCCAACTTGTCGGCCTTCTTGTTCAAAGACATGTGTTGGATCGCCCATATCTTTATGTGGCTTAAACTAGGCTGCGCCCAAACCACAACTCGAAGGGGTCTTTTCGACCGACTTGGATGGTACTAGATTTAGCAAGTATGCACTGTTTCTAAGGCATACCCCGAGCGAAATAGCAATGTTGCATAGCTCGTCATTGATCTAACCATTTCTAAAGAGTCTATTTCTTCGCTCGACACACCATTTGTCGTGGTGTGCCCGGTGAAATCTTGTTGGGAGGTAATCCACACTTCACTAGATAGTCCATAAACTCGTTCTTGAGGTATTCGCCACCGCGATCGAGCAAATGACTTGATACTTTACCTAGCTTCGCTCCACTTCCGCCTTAAACTCTTTGAATTTCTCAAAGCATTCGAGACTTGCGGTGAAGCGGTATACGTATCCGTGCCTTGAGTAATCGTCGATGAAAGTGACAAAATACTGTACCTTCCACGAGCTTGTGTGACATCGGTCCACACAGTCGAATGGACTAACTCCAACATTTCTTTGGCTCTATAACCCTTCGCTTTGAAGGGTGCAGTCGATATCTTACCTTCATACGAGATTCGCAGACCGGGAACGGAGTAACCGTGAGATTACCCAACGCCCATTCTTAGCCGGTCTTTGGATCCTATTTAGATTGATGTGACCTAATCTAAGATGCCGGAGAAAAGTAGAGTCATCTTCTAAGAAAACTTTCTCTTTTTAGGGATTGATGAAGATGCAACATAGTTATAGGTATTATGTTTTGCAGAAATAGTATAAAGCGAATTATATAAGGTGCCAACACAGATAACTTCGTCATTTCTTATGATAGAAACACCACTATCAAAAATAACAGAATATCCATGAGTAAATAATTTCGAAACAGAAACAAGGTTCACCAGAAAATCCGGCACATATAAAACGTCTTTCAAAACTAAAACTGTTGTCCCAAAACATAAAGAAACATCTCCAACTGCAACAGCTTCGACTTTCGCCGCGTTGCCCATGGAGATCGTTATCTCGCCATCAAACAGCTCCCTTGTCGCGGGAACCCCGCAGGTGTAACAAACATGATCGATTACCAGATCTACTACCCAAGAATGGGTAGAACAAGTCGCTAAACATGTTTCCGTTACTAAAGCAAGCGGCGTACTTGAGCCTCGAGCATAGGGCACTTGGCCTGAATGCCCGATCTTACATGCACTTGAAGCACTTGCCTTTTTCCTTTGCTTCTTGAGCCTCCTGGCAACCATGTTCTTGCTCCCACTATTTCCCTCGCCTCTACCACCTTTGGTACCTCTTTTCTATTTCCATTTTGCGATGAAAATTTTGGGCCCTTAGATGTGCTAGCGAGCATGTGCTCCTTTTCCATAACTCCTTCCGCATGACAACGAGATCATTAAGCAACCGACTAAGTGTAAACTCGGTCTTGCTCATGATCGCATTCACGCCGAAAGTTCTCAAAAGACTTGGGCGGTGTATTGAGGATGATATCGACCTTGGCTCGCCCGTCGGTACCTCCTCCCAATCGATCAAGTGTCACGACCAGTTCGGTTACCACCTTACCGGACCGTAACTCGGGTTCGGGTTAAGTGAATATGAAATGAATAAGGTTTCCAACTCATTTCATCTACGAAGAATTGTAGATGTTCCAAATGAAACAAGAATTATGATGAATCAAAGACAACTTATATATATATATATGATGTTTCAAGGTTTCAACAAAGCAAGAGCTTTTACAAAACTTAACATAGTAACAAACGTATGAGTCTCGAGAGCTTGGCGGAACAAGCGTGTGAGACATGCATGTGAAGATGCGTTCTCAAGGTGAACCAAAATACTTCATACTTGAAAAGATTCCGCTCGACTCCCGCTCTGTTCCATCACTCGCTCAACTGCACATTTAAAATAAACATGCGGTGAGTACAAATAATGCACCCAGTGGACACATTGCGAAAACATTTTTACTTTACGAATATTGATCGCCTCATCACGGTAAGACAAGGGTTTTATTTGAAAGGCGCAGCTTACAAAATACATTTTCATTTTCTCAAAACATCGCTGGCGGGCATTTTCACATCACAACGTATATTCAAGTCGGCATATGGATTAGCGCGCGGAGGAGGCCTCCTTCACCGGACCGCACGATCGACCGCGAGCGGTTCGGGTGAAACAACCGACCGTAACTCGGTTCGGAAGGTGAAGTGTACACAACCCTAAGCTAGATTCCCTTCACCTCCGAAACTTAGATCCGAATTGCAATACTTTTCTGTTGCCCGTGCAACCCGAATGGACATATCTGAAACATAAAACATTTTTGGCGAGACAATATCGTATCTCAACATTTTTATAAGAAAGCGATAAAGCGATAAGCTCATAAAATACTTTCGAGAAAGCTTTTAAAAATCTTTTGAAAAGAATGCCCACCTCGAGGACTTAAGGTTTCTTAAGTCACTAGTTTCTATTCTCGATTTCCGTTCTCCTTCGAGTCTGACCTTATCAATGTAAGAAACAAAATTTTAGCATATCATCATGCTGCAGAAGATTCTTCGATCCAAACGCACGTCTTATCCTTCCATTCGTTCTTTTGTTGAATCGTTCGGTAGATACGACATAGTCTATAACGTTCTCATCGTCATTTAAAATTTAAGCCAGGACTTATTTTGGCGCTTCCTAATCGATTGATGTTGATTACAATTTTCTTGATTTATAAGGAATATTCTACCTTTTAATATATAATGTGCGTTTTAATGTACTTACGTAGCGTAAGTTACATCTTTACTAACGTCTTCGTCACATAGATCACGTATTATCGAATTCGTGCCTTTGACCTTGGTCGACGTTTTTGGTCAACAATTTTGACCAAGTCAACATTAGTCAACAATTTTGACTTTGGTCAACAAAAGTCAACATTTGACTTTTCAATTTCTTATGAAATTCTATCGTTTTATGTGCAATTCTTGTTCTAAAATTCCCATAAAATTATATTATGTCTAAAACATTATTTTAGATCATTTTATGTAATTACTTTGGTCGAATAAAATCATATACCTTAGAATTGTATTATATGGTTTTCGGTTTTCATAATTAACTAAGTAAACAATTTTAAAATTCTAATAAATTCACATAACACTTAATCATCCTTAACTATGCTTACTATAACATAATTTTTATTTATTGTGAACTATTCAATTTAATCTTCCTAAGTCACTTTTGAAAATTTGGACTTAGGTCGATAAATTCTTAACAAATCGATAAATTCACACAACCATATTTTATGAATCTACACCTCAATATGTTATAATAGCACTTAAACATGAATTATATCACAACATGTTATCATGTTCTATAATTTTGAAATTCATAGACTTAGGTACTAAAGTTTCCCAAAATTCTACATAATTTCATATAAGCATAGTTAATACCTAGATCATGATTTCATGCTTAAATCAACAATTAAAATCATACTCATAAATATATCATTCCTTAAGTTTTGGACAACATATAAACTTTAATATCATGCTTGATTTTGTGATATAATTATACTACATGCTTAATAACATCATATAAATCGAATTTCTAAACATATTGGCACAAGTCTTATGATTTTGAAAATCACACATATAACTAAACTTATAACATAAATTCTAACGTATATCTGAAGCTTGTAAGAAATCTAACCTCTTGAGTCGGAGTAGAATTGATCGTGACGTTTATTTGATCTCGATCGAAGAACACTTCAAAGAACACTCTTTATTTTTCTCTCTATTTTCTCTCTATTTCTTTCCTATTTTTGGTTATGAGCTTATGGGAGGGTGATCTCTATTTATAGGATTTATGAGATGATATTAATTATTACACTTTAAAATATCTAATGTACACTTGTAAAAATCTTATCTTTATCCTTATCAAATCTTATCATAATCCTTATCATATCTTATCTTTTAATAGGTACATTGAATCATTCATACAACTTGCATCACACTTGTCTAAGATAATTAAATTACAATTTTATAATATATTGGTGGCAATTTTCGGCCATTAGGGAGACAACACAATAGGTTACTTGTTTTAATTGAATTCTAACTCTACTTTACACCTCATAATGTGATAAGATCACAATCTTATCCTTACATTAATTATAGTATGATATTTATCTCATAAAATACTAATTTTTACAATTTTCGGTCATCACCTAATATATATACTAAATATTTTATTTTCTCCAATTAATAGCTATGTGACATAATATTGATCTTAGATAATAATATAGATCATAGGAAAATTAATTAAGATCAATTTCATGTACTAATGTAAAGTTATCGGCAAATAATTCAAAGCTAAGGATAAATTATCAAACTATGATTCTTTTCATAAAAATATTATTTTATGAGTTATTATATCAATATAATGATATTATATCATAAAATAAATTTTGGGATTTTTCTAAGCAATTTCCCAATTTATTCAAAACTAGGGTTTTCAGGATTTAATTTTATAAAATCCTATTCTTACCTTATTTCATAAATTTCGAAATTTCTATAATTCCCATGAGATAAGATTGATCTAGAACCATGATATTTATCAAGTATATAATTTAAATAAATTATTTAATATAATTATCACATAAAAATCATGATTTTCGAAAATTACACATAAAATAATACATTAATTTCGAAAATCATGCATATATATATTCAAAATATTATTTCCTATGATACTCTACACATTTCTACACATTTCTAAGAGATAAACATTATCTCTTAATTAATTATGATCTTATCTTATCTTTTAATAAAATATCTTAATAAGTTTATCTTATCTCTAATGTCGTTTTCAACCTTATCACGTCCACCTCATGCTTGGGTGTTTCAAGATAATTATCTTATCATATAATATAAGATAAACATGACAACTCATCACATAAAATCAAGTGATCACATAATAAATCACAAATTAATTCCTTGTACTTTAAATTTTGAAAATCACTATTAAATAAGGAAAAATATTTGTTTTCCTTCTTTAGTGCAAATAATATCCTAAATATACTTAAAACATATTTAAAAATTATTTCGTTCAAATTTTCAAGAGAAATTTGATTTATTCAAAATCGACAATTCTGAACGCTTCACTTTCATACTCGTTTCTATCGTCTTGTTCCTTCTTTATTTTCAAATTTTAAGCCCGTAAATTGGGTATTACATTCTACCCCTTAAATAAATTTCGTCCTCGAAATTTGTATATGCTCGTTATGCTCTTGATTTTTACGTCACATCACGTGATCGTCTTTTCAACCAGATTGCCTCGTTTATCATCGCATTGACTTATCTCTTTCCGTCGGATCCTTAAATCTAACATTCTCATTTTCCAAACGTCGTAGCATCTACGACTCAAGATTAACCGTATCGTCAAATCTATTACTTCATGTTTATTTCTCATCGAGAATTTCTATATCATAACTTGATGTATTTCCTAAAACATATCATTACGCTTAATCTTGAAAACTTAGGTGACAAGACAAGTCGATTTGATTCATACTTCTTAGTTTCAAGGATTCGAGGATACGTGTCATGACAACTTACAAGAGTGCGGGTTCACGATTCAAGATGACAACTTTTGAAGTTTGAACCAATATGTTCTTGGAGCGAATAAATTGGGAAATAGGGTCCAAGACGAATGACGACTCTTGAGATTCTTTGGTCATATGGGTTGATCGGGCCGTCACAAATACTCCTCGATCACATGAAGGCTTGGTTTTAAAGACATTTTACAAAAATTTACGGTTGTAAACTTTTGCGAGAAAAAGTGAGAAAATCAAGAGATTTCTCACTGAAACTAGGTCGTAGATTTAAACTTAATGACGAACTTGGGTAATAAAATTCGATACCTTGTATAACTCGGAATAGGTCATCATTAACTATAAGGGTTATTAACATATATATACTTTTCAAACTCTACTCATTCTTCTGAAAACTTAATTTTCCAATTTAACATTTCAACTTTCTACTAACCCGTGGTCTTTCATTTTGTATAAACCATAATGTTAGATATAACTAATTCTTTGATCATACCATTATTCAATCCTTGCCATCATCATTTCCATCTCTACTCTTCAATCTTTATCATTTAAAAGAACTAAACACCTTAACACACAAAACTGTAAACATCTAACAAACTCATAGATACTTTTCTTATCTCGCACTTAACATTCCATACCCTTATCCAACATATATATCGTTTCTAGATTTATTTTGCGTAAGCAATAGTCGCTTCAAAACTCTGTCGCATCGTACTTCAAATAGAGTCATTATGCCTTTGTCGCAAGTGACATTCGTTTATCGAGACTTCCATTTTTCCACGTAGCATTCCACTTTGCATTCGTCAAGTCAACCTAGAAGCTTTCTAAGTTCACTAGTTCTCGTGATTCGTCAAGCACTACGACATATAAGAGATCTTTAAGTTCTTTGTTCATTCTAAGTTCTCGTAAAAGGGATACTTAAAGCATTTCTACGTTTCCCTTTTGAAACAAAATTTTGTAACAACATCAGGATATCTCTAATGCTTTTTATAACGACATAGTATTCATACTTTTGGACATATAATTCTATATATGCCTATCATCAATACTCACATACCAACCGGGTATGGACTTTTATTTCTTTCATCAAAATACTCACATACCAACCGGGTATGCGCTTTAATTTCTTTAGACAACCCACTTGTTTGCCTTTACGTCAATGAATTATCAAAATTCAAAGTTGTATACTTTCTTTCTTAACGGCATGTCCACTTTAAAAACATTTTTCATAAATACTTCCTCAGAACTGTACGTAACTTTCTTAAAGCTTTTAAAACATACCTTTATTGTTAGACTACTTTTCCTTCTTTGGTTGAGCGTGATGAACAGGAGCGTTGAGCGGTGATGATCGCTTATAAAAAGTCTAGTGATTGAGCCGACTTTGGATAGAAGGAATATTTTGGTTCAAAGCAAACGACCGCTCGATACCATCATCACGGCCCGGTTCGGTTACCACCTTACCGGACCGTAACTCGGGTTCGGGTTAAGTGAATATGAAATGAATAAGGTTTCCAACTCATTTCATCTACGTAGAATTGTAGATGTTCCAAATAGAAACAAGAATTATGATGAATCAAAGACAACTTATATATATATATATATGATGTTTCAAGGTTTCAACAAAACAGTAGCTTTTACAAAACTTAACATAGTAACAAAACGTAATGAGTCTCAAGAGCTTGGCGGTGAACAAGCGTGTGAGACATGCATGTGAAGATGATTCTCAAGGTGAACCAAAATACTTCATACTTGAAAAGATTCCGCTCAACTCCCGCTCGTTCCATCACCGCTCAACTGCACATTTAAAATAAACATGCGGTGAGTACAAATAATGCACCAGTGGACACATTGCGAAAACATTTTTACTTTACGAATATTGTCGCCTTCATCACGAAGACACAAGGGTTTTATTTGAAAAGGCGCGTGCTTACAAAATACATTTTCATTTTCTCAAAACATCGCTGCGGGCATTTTCACATCACAGCGTATATTCCAGTCGGCATATGGATTAGCGCGGGAGGAGGCCTCCTTCACCCGACGCACGATCGACCACCGACGATTCGTAGGTCAAACAATGGATCGTAACTCGGTTCGTGTGAAGTGTACACAACCTAGCTAGGATTCCCTTCACCTCCGACTTAGGATCCGAATTGTAATACTTTTCTGTTGCCCCTGTGTAACCCGAATGGACATATACAAAACATAAAACATTTTTGGCGAACAATATCGTATCTCAACATTTTATAAGAAAGCGATGCAAACATTTTCAAAAGCTCATAAAATACTTTCGAAAAGCTTGTAAAAATCTTTTGAAAAGAATGCCCACCTCGAGGACTTAAGGTTTCTTAAGTCACTAGTTTCTATTCTCGATTTCGCTTCTCCTTCGAGTCGACCTTATCAATGTAAGAAACAAAATTTTAGCATATCATCATGCTGCGTAAAGATTCTTCGATCCAGCGTCGTCTTATCCTTCCATTCATTCTTTTGTTCGAATCGTTCGGTAGATACGACGCAGTCTATAACGTTCTATCGTCGAATAAGGCTATTCTTAAGTCGACTTATTTTACGTTTCCTAATCAATTGATGTTGATTACGAATTTTCTTGATTTATAAGGAATATTCTACCTTTTAATATATAATGTACGTTTTAATGTACTTACGTAGCGTAAGTTACATTGTTACTAACGTCTTACGTCACATAGATCACGTATTATCGAATTACGTGCCTTTGACCTTGGTCAACAATTTTGACCAAGTCAACACTTAGTCAACAATTTTGACTTTGGTCAACAAAAGTCAACATTTGACTTTTCAATTCTTATGAAATTCTATCATTTTATGTGCAATTCTTGTTCTAAAATTCCCATAAAATTATATTATGTCTAAAACATTATTTTAGATCATTTTATGTAATTACTTTGGTCAAATAAAATCATATACCTTAGAATTGTCTTATATGGTTTTCGGTTTCATAATTCACTAAGTAAACAATTTTAAAAATTCTAATAAATTCACATAACACTTAATCATCCTTAACTATGCTTACTATAACATAATTTTTATTTATTGTGAACTATTCAATTTAATCTTCCTAAGTCACTTTTGAAAATTTGGACTTAGGTCGATAAATTCTTAACAAATCGATAAATTCACACAACCATATTTTATGAATCTACATCTCAATATGTTATAATAGCACTTAAACATGGATTATATCACAACATGTTATCATGTTCTATAATTTTGAAATTCATAGACTTAGGTACTAAAGTTTCCCAAAATTCTACATAATTTCATATAAGCATAGTTAATACCCTAGATCATGATTTCATGCTTAAATCAACAATTAAAATCATACTCATAAATATATCATTCCTTAAGTTTTTGGACAACATATAAACTTTAATATCATGCTTGATTTTGTGATATAATTATACTACATGCTTAATAACATCATATAAATCGAATTTCTAAACATATTGGCACAAGTCTTATGATTTTCGAAAATCACACATATAACCTAAACTTATAACATAAATTCTAACGATATATCTGAAGCTTGAAATCTAACCTCTTGGTCGGATAGAATTGATCGTGACGTTTATTTGATCTACGATCGAAGAACACTTCAAAGAACACTCTCTTATTTTTTCTCTCTCTATTTTCTCTCTATTTCTTTCCTATTTTGGTTATGAGCTTATGGGAGGGTGATCTCCTATTTATAGGATTTATGAGATGATATTAATTATTACACTTTAAAATATCTAATGTACACTTGTAAAAATCTTATCTTTATCCTTATCAAATCTTATCATAATCCTTATCATATCTTATCTTTTAATAGGTACATTGAATCATTCATACAACTTGCATCACACTTGTCTAAGATAATTAAATTACAATTTTATAATATATTGGTGGCAATTTTCGCCATTAGGGAGACAACACAATAGGTTACTTGTTTTAATTGAATTCTAACTCTACTTTACACCTCATAATGTGATAAGATCACAATCTTATCCTTACATTAATTATAGTATGATATTTATCTCATAAAATACTAATTTCTTACAATTTTGGTCATCACCTAATATATATACTAAATATTTTATTTTCTCCAATTAATAGCTATGTGACATAATATTGATCTTAGATAATAATATAGATCATAGGAAAATTAATTAAGATCAATTTCATGTACTAATGTAAAGTTATCGGCAAATAATTCAAAGCTAAGGATAAATTATCAAACTATGATTCTTTTCATAAAAATATTATTTTATGAGTTATTATATCAATATAATGATATTATATCATAAAATAAATTTTGGGATTTTTCTAAGCAATTTCCCAATTTATTAAAAATCAGGGTTTTCAGATTTAATTTTATAAAATCCTATTCTTACCTTATTTCATAAATTTCGAAATTTCTATAATTCCCATGAGATAAGATTGATCTAGAACCATGATATTTATCAAGTATATAATTTAAATAAATTATTTAATATAATTATCACATAAAAATCATGATTTTCAAAATTACACATAAAATAATACATTAATTTCGAAAATCATGCATATATATATTCAAAATATTATTTCCTATGATACTCTACACATTTCTACACATTTCTAAGAGATAAACATTATCTCTTAATTAATTATGATCTTATCTTATCTTTTAATAAAATATCTTAATAAGTTTATCTTATCTCTAATGTCATTTTCAACCTTATCACGTCCACCTCATGCTTGGGTGTTTCAAGATAATTATCTTATCATATAATATAAGATAAACATGACAACTCATCACATAAAATCAAGTGATCACATAATAAATCACAAATTAATTCCTTGTACTTTAAATTTTGAAAATCACTATTAAATAAGGAAAATATTTGTTTTCCTTCTTTAGTGCAAATAATATCCTAAATATACTTAAAACATATTTAAAATTATTTCGTTCAAATTTTCAAGAGAAATTTGATTTATTCAAAATCGACAGATTCTGACGCGTTCATTTTCATACTCGTTTCTATCGTCTCGTTCCTTCTTTATTTTGAAATTTTAAGCCCGAAATTGGGTATTACATCAAGACTATCCATGAGATGAGTCATGTGGAGACATGTTCATGGACGAACTTCCTTCTTCCATCTTACACGCCAAGATTTCTCTCATTGTGTGGAAGCGGATCGTCGATCCGATTGCCTAAACTTACTCTCGAGACTTGACCAAATATCGATCGCGTCTACCATCGATGATCTTTGCAGCTGCAAGCCTTTGGACATAGTAGTCATCATATAGCATTTAGCCGTATTGTTTGACTTATTCCAAAGTGCGCTTGACTCTCCGCTCATTAGTCGATGTGTCGATGAGGCATCGGGTTTAGGAGTAGTGAGAACAAACATGTGTTCTTCACGATAAGAACATATTCCATGTTTCGTTTCCACTCGATAAAATTTGGACGGATAATGGATTTTGTGCGAGCATATTGATAATCGGCGTAAGAGACATATCTCGAAGCGATAAAGTAAACACATAAGCATACGATCGCATATAATTCGTAACAATAATATTGTAACCTTTTGATAAAACAATATTAATTGAAACCTCCAATCGCCCAAGGAATTCCACATACAAGCCACGCGTGTGGGCGTTTACATGAACCCCTCGACCGGACTAAAATATACCTTTTAGTCGTTTAATTTCAATCCATGTCGACTTATCCTTATAATGAATGAAATTAACGATTGGACCTTACTAGACCACATCACTATCGCGAGAAGGACTTGGCGGAAGTTGTACTTGAGGTGATGTCTAGCAATGACCACAATTTTAACAAAAAAATGAATTCTTAGAATTGGCATACTCACTCGGACCATACCGCTTCCAATTCAAATTCTTTTGTTATCTCTTTTATATCTATTTCTAGAGAACTTATGAAAATCACACATGCAAGCCACGCGTGGGCGTTTACATGAAACTCCCACTACCGATAGATTTAAAAGTTTTATTTAGAAATCTCGTCTAACAAACTTATGATAAACAATGCAAGCAAGCCACGCGTGTGGGCGTTTACTCACGGTCGTCTCGCTTTGTTTAGAGATCAAAAGTGGAGGTCTTGACATTTTAATTTGAAAAATTAATTTGTCGGGTTGCTTGCTTAGTCTTTTATTCAAAGGTTTGTCCATGCAGATCACGTAATCTAGCATGCTTTTCTATAGAACTCGACATGTAAAACATGCTCATGAGTAATTCTAAAATATGCTTGATAAGCGCGATAAACCTAGCATGCTTACTATGCGCATCCAATTACGTAAAACACTTAAAGGTTTGTCAACGTAATATAAACATACATAGCATGCTACGCATTATTTAAACATCCTCGACATGCATATGAGCGATAAAAATAAAATAAAACGTTCATCGCGCCCAATCGTGAAACCCGCACATATAAATCTAATCTATTACATAGATTCACAAAGTGCAATTAAACTTGACGGGCCTCGCGTGCAGGCGCGGACGGATTCAACAAATGGGCCTCGCGTGCAGGCACGGACGGAAAATCTGGAAAACGGTGCGGGTCGGATCGCCCAATCAGTCTTTGAGCCACGCGCTGGGCGAAGCCCGGCCGCGCCCGACCTTCATGCGCCATCGCCCGCGTGTCCTCGCGGGCTTCCTCGCGATCGTTAAAGGCGACCGTGACCGACGAGCGAACATGCGTGGCCACCGCCCGAGCACCGAGCGTCTGCCGAGAGGCGTCGTCGCCAGTGGCGAAACTTCGCGACCGCGAGTCCGCCGCCAAGCGCCGGGTTTCTCGGCGCGAACGCGCCCGTCGCCCGCTAGCTCGCTCGCTTGCCAGCGGCCGTATCTCACGACCACTAGCTTCGCTCGCGTGGCGCCAGGGATCTCGTCGTGACGCACGCCATCGCCGCCGCCTCGTGATCGCCCTCGCGACCGCGAGCTCGCCGCGAATACCGTCGAGGGCTGCCGAGACTGTTTTCCGTCGTTTCGTTCTTAGTTCTTTCGTCTTCGTTCTTCTTTACGGATAAGATTTACATAATAAAATCTAATCTAACCACGGATTATCTCGTGGTGAAAACAACAACATCCGACAAAATAATAAGCGAGCCACGATGAGCGACATATCCACATTAATAAAGCGCGTAATAATCAAACGCGTGAATTAATCCAGCAGAGCCAAGATTCGATCGTGCTCGATACCAGTGTAGGAAAGCGTATGTTAACCTCCCCGAGGATCCATCTTGGGTGTTTAATTCACCATACATTGATTATAAACCTAACATGCGTCTATATAATTAAATCGCAACACGTAGGGATTTTCACGTGTTTACCTTTGGATCCGAAGAGGTCGATGGAGCGAGATGAATGGATCGAGCGGATCGGACTCGTGCTTTGACCTTCGGACTGTATCCCATTGCCCAATCTCCAACGTCGGTGAGGACGATCTATGGAGAATGCTTGGAAAATCACCCTTTGCTCTCTTCACTATTTTGAAAAATCCTCTCGAGAGAACTATGAGGGCGAAAATCTTGTGGTCGATATGTGAGCATTAACTTGACTTTATCTCATACCTTATATTTATAATGCACTACCTTAATCCCATATGGAAATTACCATAATCCTATATGGAAATTACCATAATCCTATATGGAATATTACCATAATCTTATGATTATTTCCATACTTTCAGGATTATTTCCATACTCTCAGGATTATTACCATAATCTTATATGGAAAGGATCTATGCATATACCATAAATATAATATTATCCTTGTGGGATAAAGAGAATAAAATCTTGCCAAAAGAGCAATAGGGGGCGCCGATTTTCCTCTTGCTACGGGCCTGGATGGGCCACCGAGGATCAAATGCAAGGAATAAAGATGGGCCTCAAATAAATTAATTATCTTATGTTCACCGTAACATAAATTAATTTATAAACATTTATTCATGCCACTAGAGAATAAATCTTGACTTACCCTTTATTACCGAAGTTGAGTCGGGCTTGCACTTAGACATTCTGAATCCCGTATTTAAGATATCGAGCGTCCATTAATTAATTATAGCATTACATTGCTTAAAATAATTAATAACTTCATTTCTTAAGTAGTACCACTCAACCTTATTATTGTACTTGAGCTAACTCAACTGCGGGGTTTAGTACAATAAACCTTTGAGCTCCTTAAGGGGCGTCATCATCCTAAACGGATACGGTGACTCGTCTGAGATAACTAGCGTGACATCAAGACCGCCACCACCCAAAATACTTGAGAATCTTGGGTTAGAACATATAACCCTCACCCATAACAAGTCAAAGTGATGGTCGAAACTCATACTCACCTAATACCTTATCGAGGTTTAGATCGCCGTAAGTCACCGAGATCTTGGTTCTTCACGACGGTCGAGATAGAAGAACACATCTCACGTGATCCTTCATACGTCGAGACGTGCCGGCATAGACAAGCAACTAAGTCAAGTCACTTCTTATCTATATGCGGCCTAAACCGACAACTCGTCCTTAAGTTGTCTCGGTGTGAAACTTTTATATCTCATTAAGCTTGACCAATCATACGAGACTTACGTGATCTTCTACACACCGTATGATCTAACTTATATGAGATAAGGGGCGAGATATATGCAATCAAGTATTCAAGCAGATAGGAGATTGTAATAGTGGTAATAGAAACATTGTATCAAGCTCGACCAAATTTTTCAAGATACAAATCCAACACGTTTATTTCGAGGAAGTTTCGTACGAGGACGGAATACCTTCATTTATTTCGAGGACGAATACCTTCATACGAAGACAAACTACCTTTGTTTATGGCAAGGACGAGCTACCTTCGCCTAAACAAGGACGACCTACCTTCTTATTGGTTACGGTAATTAAAGACAGTGTTCTCGAAGAGTTAACACAAAGCAAAAATAATTTTTATTTCAAAGTATACAGTTTGTACATCACGAGGACGAAGAGGGTCCAGGAGGCCGGGAAAAGCTGAGCCAATCCCTAGCAAAATCGGGATTCAACAGAGCATCTATAATAATCCTACCTCTACCTCGTCCTCGATCTACGCTATAAGCCCCGCGGATCGACCTCGGCCACTCGGCGATGCAGCCACGCTAGATCGACCTCGGCCGCTCGATGGCCTTGACTTAGGCTCCTTGAGGATCCACGTCTCTCTTGGGCCATGCACGTCTCTCTTGAGCTCTCCACCCGGATCTTCAAAATCCGGAGCAAAGTGTAGTCTGGCGGTGAGAAGCCTCGGCGAAGAAGAGCCTCTGTATCCGGTTGAAGCGGTTCTTGAGTGTGGTTGTCGAGCAATGACATCTTATATATGCCTCGATTCTTTTCAATTGCGAACTGCTCCAGAACTATCGAGATTTCTTGCCGTACTCACGCTGTACCTCGCACACGTGACGGCGACCTCAATAACCTTAGCCGACCTCGGGAATGGTCATCCCACCACTGTGGATGATTTCCTCATACTCGAGTGCTCTTGACTCTTGTTCTAGCCTCCTCCTTGGCAATCTCGAACTTCTCCTCCAACTCCAGGCGAGCACAGGCTCGTCACGGCTCTCTGGGCGACCCAAGCCGTGTCGGCCTCTGCACGCACATGGTCTAGCTGTTCCCTCAAGCGGAGGAGTTCGATCTCTTTGATTCAAGAGCCGTGTCAAAGCTTGATGTGATTTAACGAGGGAAGCATCGGGCATTTCGGGAGAAGGCGAACAAAGAAAAAAAGCAAGAAGGCAAGTCTCTTCGATGAACAACGATTTTATTAAGGCCTTTAAGGCAAAGTCGACAACAAAATATGTATATTTACAAGTTGGTCTACAAAAAAAAAAAAAAAAGAGGATCAATCGACCTCCGGAAACTCGCCCTCAATCCCGGCCCACTTCCCCGCTGGACTGGGAAGCGGCGACCTCCTCCTGCCGGCCTTGACCACTTGACCACCTCCTCGACAGGCGGCTCCAACCGTCTCCTGCTCTCGGGAGGCTTGAACCGTCGGGGACCCACAGGCTCGACATTCTCGAAGCCTTAGCGCCACCTCACGATCCTTCTTAAGGTCGGCCATCATGGCATCAAGAATAGGGTCGCGGTCCACCGCCGAACACAGACGATTCAAGTCGGCAAAGCGATGGCCAAGTCGGAGCTCTGCGATGCAGGCGATTCGTTCGGACATGACAAGGACCGGAATAAGATCGCAGCAAGGCACCGTCCTCCATTACCTCATACCCATATTTGGATTTATCCAACTCTGGGTAATCCTCGGCAACTTCCTCGATGACGTCCGAGACTGCTCGTTTATTCAACACCTCGGCCACGCCCGCGGCCAGCCCAGAGAAGCCCCCGGACAGGAATAACCTCTCCGCAAAGGCGCGAAGCATTTCACCTTGCGAGCTCGCTACCTCGGCTTCCCGACGCCGAGCTCCCTCCACTTCGGCCTTCATTTGACCGACTTCGACCTCGGCCGCCCTGGCCCTCGCCTCCGCCGCCTCCTCGGCTGCCCTGACCCTCGCCTCCGCTGCCGACTTCGCCGCCTCAGCAGCCGCCACGGCCACTGCCTCCCTCCTCGCAGCATCCCGAGCCTTTTCCTCGGCCTCGCACACTTCTTTAACGAGGAGAGCCTTCTCCTCCTCCATCTCTCGAGCGAATCGGGACACTCCCTCGAACTAGGCAACGGCGCCTTTCAAGTACTCCGTCACAAGGACGGATGCCTTCGCCAGTTCGGCCGTCACACCCTCGACCCCCTGTGCAATAACAAATTTGGTCAAGAAAACAAAATAATAATTTACTCTACAATGCATAAGAACATACACTACCTCGGGAAAGATACGAGGTGTAGATTGCGAGCCAAGGATCTCGCAATCCGGATCGGCGGGAACTGTGGACTCAGGGATCGCATGCCCAACCGCGGACTCGGGGAACGCATGCCTAATCCTCTTGAACCGCTTGAGAGGCACGACCGGAGGAGACTTCGGCTCATCCCCACTCCTCTCAGTGAAGTCCTCCGCAACATCCTTCAACGCCAAGGTTGGGATCTCCGAGCTGGAGCTCGATCCTTTCATTTTCTTCTTCCCTCCAAGCAAGTTCACTGCAGGGGAATAAGTGTCAGCACAGAACAACAAAAAATGAAAGCAACAGTATAGCAAGTTCGGGGTAAAGCCTCACCCCATGGCTCCACCACGGTAGCGGGGTTATAAGGGCTCGGCCGAAGTATGAGCTCGGCCTCGGAGAACTCTTCATCTGAGCGGACCTTGTCAACATCCTCAAAACTACCGAGGCTAACCTCGGAGGTTCGTCCGCCAACTTCTCGGTTTTCGGATGAACTCGAGGACTCGTCGAACCGGCGGAAGAAGAACTTCTTCGCGATTAGAGATCTTTGACTTTGTCTTTACTTTAAAGCGCGACGGTGATAAGTAATACCACCCAGCTGGCTTTAAGTTGGAAAAACGAGGGCGAGCCCTGGGAAAAGGAAAATTATGCTGTGGCGATGACACCAAGGCCGTTAGATTCGAAAGGAATTGGGCATTATTTAGGCGAGAGGTATGCGAGCGTCTGTTGAAGTTCGACATACACGAAGAAAAAGGATACGAAGACCACCCTTGGTGTCCTCGTGGCCGTCACGAAACCCACCGGTGGAGAACATGCCCTATCTACCGGACGGGAACAAGGAACTCAGCAGTTCGGAATAAAATACATAGAAGAAAATTCTAATATGGTAGGGCATCTAACATTGAAGGAATGGAAGAAACTTTACCATAATCCACAAAAGCGGAACACTACTCTACGTAAAGAAGGGAAGATGTGTAAAGGTATAAACTCTTAAATCCTCGAGACGATGACACTGAAACCACGGCCATCATGACCGGGAATCTTGGAAAAGAAGAAGGAGAAGAAGCCATTAAACTTCTGGTTTTGATATGAAATCGAGGAAGATGATGATGAACACGGCGAGATGCACCAATGGCGGAGTTGGGCGCGTTTGAGTTTATGAGGTTATTTTGGAATTTTGAAATCGGTATGGCTAAAAGTGATAAGGAATTGGCGTATCAAGGAAGTTATTCCCCAATAATGCACTTTATCGGGAACTCAACCGCCATAGTTAATACACATTAAATGCGGATAGCCAGACCCGTATTCGACATCGGCAAGGCATCCCATCTTCGACCCGTCCGGGCGCTTACGATGTCATGTATCCACCTCGAGACCTCGGCAAAAGCGACTCGTCGGTGAGCGATCGAAGACCTCCGCATAACGCCGACGGTGCGGATCGAGGACCTCGGCATAACGCCTCGCCGGTGAAGCCATCCGAAGACTTGGCGTAACGCATCGTCGGTGGCGAAGCGGTGGCGAACCGGCAAAACACTCCGGCAAGAGATACAAACGGCGTCGCGAACTTGTCGTAACACCTCGGAGAGGTAAGCCAACGATGTACAACCTCGGCATGAAGCCTCGGTAAGATGATGTCGACAGCGCGACACCGCATAGCGCCTCGGTGGCGAAGCCGTCGGCGTGCGACCTCGGCATTATGACAAAGTGAACCCAGCGGCGCGATCTCGCACAACACCTCGGCGAGCCACTCGACAGGCGACCTCGGAACATTGCCTCGGAGGCCGTCGAAATCGTGAAGTCGGCGCGAAAGGGCCCAGATTAATCACACACGTACATCGGCAAACCACAACCCCAAACTCGTTCGACCTCGCCTGCGTCTTTTTGGGGAGGGATGTGATAGGATACGCCCAACTGACTACGGACCCAAGCAACAGCCCAATACTGAAGTAAGCGACATCAAGCTCGGCCCGGCAAGTTCGGCGAAGACTCCTAAATCGATGTGAGCGCAGAAGATTCGCCATATATAAAGAATCCTAATTTGAAGAGATAGGAAGAAGATCCGATCTAGAGGAGATCTCGGATTGAGGATCTAGGTCGATATATTTGTGTATAAATAGAGGCTAGATTGGACGAGAAAGGACATCTACACTTTTGTAATCGCCTCCTCATTATCAATACGAATACTCTCTCCCGTGGACGTAGATCTTATTCATAGATCGAACCACGTAAATCTCAGTGTTCTTGCGTGCATTTAATTCCCTTACGAAAATAAGATCGATCACTTACATTCTAATATGAATAATTCGAGCCAAGAATATTTTTTCAATACTCAAAGATTTTTGATAAAAAAAAAAGTAAAGAGAGCATATTCATTTGCATTACTTAACAAAGTCATATCTATCTATCTATCTGTACATTTATTTATATTATATATCATTATATATTTTGAGAAACCACATTCATTTATAATCCTACATGATATTCTCATAATTTTTTATTTGTAATGTTCAAAATTCCCAATTTTATATTTCTTAATTAATTTCTATGACATATATTTAGAAGCATACCTTAATTATATAGATATGAAGGCATTTAATCAACAATATTTCGATTCATTATATTTTTGAATTAGTTATGTTAATAAAAAATTTAGGGCTAAAAATATGAAAATCAGTTGACATGTATATCAAAAACTAATTTGCGGAAATTTGTCAATGAAAGTGAATTTGTATATTTAATTAATGGATGTCACTACAAAGGGACCGAGACAAGAATATGCAGTAAAATTATTTTTAATCGAATCTAAGAGATGTACGAATGTATAAATTATTAAAGGGTATGAACATTGATTGACATGTATGCATGAATTTTTTGTCTATTTTCTAATCTTTGTTATTTATATTATTTATTATGTAATGTTCATCTCTTCATTGAGACGAACAACTAATTATGTGTAACAACTTATATCTATTAAATGAATTCGAGTAATTAGTGGGATTTGTATACAAGTTTGGAATGGAAGCTGGTAGTAAAATCATTTTTCAATCGTGTTTGGAATATGTACAAGTATACAAAATTTTAACGGGTCCGACCATTAACCATGCCTACGTGAAATTCTCTCAATATGATCTTTCATTAATTATAGTATTTACTATTATTTTTTATATTGTAATATTGGATTTATTTTTTTAGATGAAATATCAATTATTGTAACAACTATATTTATTAATTTAAATGGATTTCGGTAATTAATCAATTTGGAAAGGATATGCTAATATATCTTCTAGCTAGATCTAGGTGGCTGAACTTTAGCCTTATTAATTTCGTTTCATCATCGTGCTACGTCATGGTCAACAATCAAGAGTGATAGCCAAGTATCAAGTTACATTTTAACTTTCTACTTATAAATTATAACTTAAAATAATTCCCCATCGAAACTCAACGACATACAACTTATATATTAGACCCAGAAGCATCGCTCTGATACAAAGAATATTTTGTTTAGGCACGAAGTATATATTATTAATATTAACTCTGTAATGTTCGAAATTTATGGAGACATATAATCAATCATTGTAACAACTTATATTTGATTATTTAAATAATTTATAAGTTTAAATAGGTTGGGTAATTAGTTGTATTATTACACGGAGGGACAAGGGTGAGTAGTAGTATTTTTAATCGTATACATTTAAGACGATGACATTCATTTAAGGAACTCAAAAAGTTTATCATACTAAACCCTGCTGGTTGACTTAGCTTAGGTTCGATAATAAGGTTGAGCGATACTACTTAAAAAAATTAAGAGGTTCATTATTTGAAGTTGTCAACGATAATAAGGTTGAGTGATATTACTTACGAAATTAATTAAGAGGTTCATTATTTGAAACTGTCAAAGTGTTATAAATAATTAATAAATGTTCAATATCTTAAATACGAGGATTTGTAAATTTAAATATAATCACGACTCAACTTCGGTAAAAAAATGGGTAAGTCGGCATGGATTCTCTAGTGAAATGAATTTATGTTTATGAATTAATTTATGTTATGAGCTAAATATTAAAAAGTTAATTCATTTGTGACTCATCTTTATCCTTGTATTTGATTCCTTGACTAACCCATCAAGACATGTTACCATGAAATTTTTGCTCCGTATAGAGTCCAAGTGAGATTAAGCTCTATTGATTATATTATTTATTTAATACATCTTATAGTCTTTAGCTAATTATCTATATGCTCAGGTTCTAATTTAACCTTAGTGGAGCATTATAAATACTAGAGATGAGAACATCAGTAGTATACCACTATTGTATTTTTCGAAAACTATAGGGAAATGGAAGAAAAATTTGGTGTTCTTCTGTCCATCCAGTGTTGAAAATTAGGTAACTATGACACAATTCAAAAGATTATCAAAGTTGGAGTCGTAATTGGCGTATTTGCTAGAAATTCATATGTAAACATGAGAAAAACTCTATGTGATGCAACTAATTATATAAGAATATGATATAAATATAATCAATATGTGGTGAATTAACATCCAAGATAGATCATCGAAAGATATAACTAATCTTTCATTCATTTACTATTTTACCCTTACAGACCGGAATTTGAAATTTTAAGAGTAAATTTTATATTTAGAGGTGTTTGGTGAACTTATAAGCTCCCAAAACAGTTTATAAGCCGTTTTTCAAGCTAGCTTATAAGGCTTTTTTGAGCTTATCTTCAAATAACACTCTCTTAACCTCTAATTGTAGCCATAAAATTGAATAAAATAAAGATATAAATTGAAAACTCACAACCCTACTATTCCCAGCGATCCCTCTGCCATTTCTGTAGACATAAACTCACCCGTCCGATTCTATCCATCCAATTTAAGAAGACCAATGTCACCCAATTAACAGAGCAAAACCCAGAATAATTTTAAAAAAATCCAGTAAAATAAATTAACTTCCGAGTGAAGAGGTTGATTGACGAACATATAACAATAGGGTCCACTCAGAACACGGTACACTAAGAATTTGCTGAATTATCTTGATTTATCCCATCATATCCTCATGAGACTAGGATATAGGGGCTCTCGGGAGAAAGCTTTCCCTTTTGGAACATGGTACACTAAGAATTTTGCCATAATGGATTTCACCAGTCTTCAACTTCGAAATCTGTTTTCGTCAACTCATATAGTGGAGCTTTCGAAGAGTGGTTATAAATACGAAATTTGCTTAAATTGCTGAACTCTGCGATTATAAAGGAAGAGCGAAACTTTCTTATCTGATTTGGAGGCTATATTTGTTAAGAGTTGAAAAGTGTGTTCTTATTTTTTGAGGCGAGAAAGTGTGTTCTTATGAATGAAAGATGTTTTTTTTCCAGATTTTTAGGGGCTATAGTGATATAGTTGTTATTTTATTATTGTTTTAAATTGGGGACTCTAGGATAAAATGGTAAATCTATTTATATTTTTATTATTTTTTTAAATAAGAGGTTATAGTGAAAAATATTGGACTATGTATAAAATCACCTTATCTTTTAACTTCAACGAAACCAACCAGAAAAGTACTTTGATTAAAAATCGGGATAAATCTAAATGCACATATACATATATAATTGGACATTTTTGTCATTTTGCACATTTTCAGAAGTTAACGGATTAATCCAATTTTAATGGAATTTGCAATTCTCATAATCACCTTTGCGGTCATTAAGGAATGGATCATTTCAGATTTCAATGTTATGTACTCATAATCTTTCCTTAATACATAGTATAATTGAGTATTCGAGCGAATGCATGCAAATCAATCTCAAAATTTTGATTAATTTTTATAACCCAAATTGCAACAATCGATTATTCTCTTCTGTAGAAACCATCATCTCCATCTTCCACTTTGATTTCTTCTACACACACACACACACACACACACATATATATATATATATATATATATATATATATATATATATATATATATATGGGTTGGTTATAGGAGAACCAACACTAAGATAAGAAATGAGAACTAATTATAACCCTTGATTACATCTAATCTAAAGGCCCATAATTGATTTATACATAATGAGGATATTGACAATTTGAAATCAATCGATTGACTACAAACATGAGGGTAATAAAGTAATTTATGTCGTTGGCCCACCCTCCCCACCGTCATACTACAATTCACGCATGAAAATGATTGTCTTTCATTCTTCACTACTATTCTCTCTCCTATGGAAAGCTTAACCAAAATCGTAGAATAATCAATTATGATTTCATAGGATTTGATATTTGATGCACAATTCTGAGAACAAATACATCTAATATTCTATACCTCTCTCCATCAAATGATCTTGTTGTATATCACAAAACTCTATGTATCTCTCCTCAAGAGAATTCCCCATCGGTGAATATGAAGCTTACGTGAAAAGAGTAACCATGGCTTCGATTTGCAAGTGTTTTGCACAAAAACCCACAAACATTAGTATGTTACGGTGCAACTTTGCAATCATATTATATTTTAGTATTTTGAACAACAATTCATCATTCAAGTTGAATCGATGATAAAACTTATTCATCATATAATTTCATATGCATGCTAAATCAAGATTTTAAGCACAATCATTTTGTTTTATGCATTACAATTTTATATTTAGTTATGTATTTTGTAGGTTTTGTTTACTTTACAAATTACTTATACATGCTCGTCGTGTTTTTATACATAAGCATTATACAATATTTACTCATAATATGTACTGCAATATAATTCTCGTGAGGTTTGTTTACTGTACAAATTATGTATGCTTTTCAGTGATTATTATAAGCATTATGTCTTTGTTCATGCTGGCCATAATGTGTGCATGTTGTTCTATTAATTTGTGCATGACGTAGCTAGATTTAACGATATATTATTTTTCAATTTTGTTCCACTTGTTCATGTATTCGATGTGGGTGTGCATATATCTTGATATTCATTTGTGCATGTCAATCTGGTTATATTGATATTGCATTCAACTTTATTTTATTGTACAAATATTTCTTGTTCTATGTATATACTTCAATATTCACTTGTGCATGACAGGGGCTGACTACACCGGTTGTGTATTACACGGTGAACAATGACCAAGAAAAGGGATACGTACCCCATAAATCTTTCATAGTAGAGCACAACCTTAAACATATGTAAATTCCTATGATGTATAATGTGTGTTTTTATGCATAATTTTTGCTGACATGATGCATAACGATATGTAATATAATGCATAACATGACTACATTAATAATTCCAACCGCAACCAACTATTATTCAAATCATATAGCTACTATTCTAATGACATGATAAATTTGTATTATGTAGAGATGTATGCTATCAGTACCTTATTTATCGTGTTGAACCAAATAAGGACAACATAATATTCAAAACGAATATGAATTTGGTTAAGATGAAATGGATTGACAAAGGAACACAATATTAAGCTGCGATTTATATTACTACTGTACATATCAAAATCATTTGTAAGTGCATACTTGAACATGGGATTTATATTGTACTCAAGCGGCGTCCTTATAGTGCGACAACATAATTATAGCTACCAATGATCTTTGATATGAAGCGTGTATGCTCTTAAATATGTTCGATCAAAGTTATTGTTCCTTGTTCTAACGCGTGCATTAATGATTGTGTATAGCAATGTGAACAAACATTAATGTTTGTGTGTAACAACGATCTAGTGTGTGCACAAATATGTTTAACACACGCATAACAAAGATGCTATGTGTGCACAAACAATAGATTTTCTTTGTGAATGTTACATTACATAAAAACATTGTTGTTTGTGCATAATTATCGTAGAATTCATTCCCTTTGTCCAAGTTGTAAAAAGCCCTACCTAATTAAGTATATCATTTCAAATGAAAAAAATCCAGTCATCACATTGTTTGAGCTTACTACATCCATTGCTTATCTCGTGCATATCAGTAACAAGTTTGTGCACAATGTTATTTATCTTATGCTGCGAAATTTTATTAACATACTAATACTAATTGTCATGATTTAATGATCACAATAGTAAATCTGGTTTCTGGTCAAACGTAACTTTGAAATGAACAACATGAACTTGATAAAAGTAACGTAAACAACCTATAATTTATGTCATTCATCATTTTAAAAATTAAGAAGAAACGAAATACAAATAAACTTAAGAAGAACTATCAAACAATATATAATCCATGTCATTCATCAATTCTTATAAATTATGAAGAAACAAAATTACAAATATGATAATGCCATCAATATTGTGCAATGAAAAAAAAAATTACAATGTAATTGTTAAGAAGATGATAACTAAATAATCTATTACAAATATACAAATAATATAAACTATAATTTGATGCATTAATTATGCCTATCAAATCCCTTAAATCTAGCATATCATCCGTTAAAAACAATTTAATATGACAAAAGTATCCTTAATGTTAATATTATTAACTAATATGAGATGATTGTAACTATAATTAGGGACCATAGGATTGGATCAAATCAATGATTAAGATTAGTTCTCATTTCTCAAAATATTTGTGGTTCTCATTTGATCCATCCATATATATATATATATATATATATATATATATATATATATATATCAACTACTGAGCACAGTCCAATCCTCTCACATCTGTTCATCTCACAATTCTCAGTCACTTGCAAGACGAAATGAACATTCTGCCAAACACACATCATAATTTGCATGCATGTCTCATTCATTACATAAATAAAAATTAAAAAATATTTTTTAATTTGTCTCATCAATCTTTACTTCCCCCTCCCTCAATTAAAAATTAAAAATTAAAAATTATGAGTTACAATCTATATTTCCAATAGCATAATTAATAACATATTTCAGCTTAAAGTAATATATCATATCTAATGTCAGCCAAAACTTCTAACCTTTAATTCCAGTGGAACTTCCAGCGGGAAAATGACCCCAAAAAAAAGGATAAAGAAAACAAAAGAAGCAAATTCCATTTTTCCGGACCAGAATCAAGCTAACCCAACATGGTATTAGAATTCCCTGCTGTAATGAATGTTGGATTTGGAAAACAATATCAAATCTCCACCATCACCAAGAAAGTTTTGATGTAGCATAAGAATGAGCAAAACATTTTTTCAGAACAATGAGAAAATTCACCACACAATGTTGTAGATCAACAAATCTAGCATGAGGAAATGCACCATCTACTCTCCAACACAGAAGTTTAACACTCGGTAAGAGGGAAAGGACACTGAACTTTAATGAAAGCCAAATCCAAGTATCAAACAGATCACATTTCCGACGTCTAAACTCCTCAATTCCGCATTTGGATAAAAAGAAGTTGGATTTGCGGTGAAATCTGTAAAGGGCTCATACTGTATGGATTTCAAGTTTAATTAAATGGTTATGGATTTCAATCCAACACAGTAGCCGCAATCATAGCTCATACAAAGAGCTCAAGGATTCAAAATCTACTTCAATACAAAGCGCTAAGCAAGTGTGGATTCACTAGAAAGAACCTGAATATACTCTACAAGTGTATGAATAAGAAGCCAAGTCATGATCAATCAATACAAAACACAAAGAGACGCTTGATCAACGAGATATAACCCACAAATTCTGCAGAATTCTTCAACTATTCATTTTCTTCAACAAAATTGACAAGACACAATCCAACTTTGTGAATTTAAAATCTAGTTCACGTATATATAAGCCATGGCGAAAAATAAAATCAAAGTAAAAGAGAAGAAAAAAGATACACAGAGGAAGAACTAGACAACCTGTATAAGGGGGAGAGCAGTCCTCACTACGAGGATGCAAATGCAAAATCCTCTCATAACTCAAACTCATCTTCGAGCTTCAATTGTTCAGCCGCAGCCTCTTCCTCTTCGTCATCAATCACAAAGTAAGGATTATGGACCTCAGGCCTGAACTTGTACCCTGTGAACACATAGAATGCCAATGTAGCCAACTCCCCCGCAACCACGCCGGTCCAAAAGTACTTATATGAGGTAATGGTTTCGAGAGCATAGACCACAACCCGGGTGAAGTAAATGTAGCATATGACCACAATGTAATACTGCCTAAACAAAGTGAGCTTCATCAAATTGACAGCAGCCTTTCCGTCAGTCTTGGCCGCCTCGCGCAAGTTCTTGATCGACCAGACAATGGGGAAAAGCACGGCGCAGCAGCAGATGACATCCACGAGCAGGAACACCTGCTTCCACGCCATCAATCCTGCCCAACCGGCCCGTCTCGTCAATCACAACCTGAGCTATGTTCGCGATAACCTGAAGGGGAATCACGATCATCAAAACCTTCTTCTCCTTATCCTGCAAATATGGCTTCAAGAACGACCAACCAGTCCCGATCAAGACGATCAAGGAGAACAAAGTGATCCCCTTCAAGAAACTGAATATGTAAAACAGCACATCCCAACCGTGGGCAGATCCTGTGCGCTTAATATACGATTTGTCTTCGGCCTCACAGAGCAAATTCAATGCTTTCAGCAATACCACAGCCAACATAAAGAAATGGATGCCAAAACAGTCGATCTCTTCTTGTACAAGACATTGATCAAACGGCGGCCATAATGAAATAAATCAGGAGAGCAGAAAGTAAACCCTAGGTAGAATTGTTTTACCGGCGGAAAGGTAATCGCGGCGGTTGGATCTGCCGCCTTCGAGGTTGTACATCGCGGAGCGGACGTTCATCGAGACCTTGAGCTGCGGGAGGCAGTTAGCGAAAATGAGGGTGTACTGGTCGGCGGAGGACTCGGCGTAGGAGAAATTGAAGGAGGCGGCGGTAGGGGTGGGGAGGCGGTCGAAGGTGAACACGAGCTCGATGGCGTCGGATAAGAGGACGCAGTTGATCTGCGCGTCCTCGATTTGCTGGAGCACGTGCGCCCACGCGTCGATGGTGGAGAGGAAGAATCCGACCTTAGAGAGATCCGGCGGGACGGGGGTGGATCCGGACAGGGAGAGGTGGGTGACGTTGAATTCGAGCTGGCCGCGGTGGGTGAAGCCGAACTCGTCGAGGAGTATTAAGGGGCGCCCGTCGGATCGGATCTCGGTGGAGCGGATCTCGGCGGCGGCGGGGGCGGCGAGGGCCAGGAGGGTTAGGAGGAGGAGAGGGAGAGACATCTTTTGGTCGGGTCGGATCTGACTCTCTCTCTCTCTCTATCGGGTCGAGTGGAGTGAACAGTAAAGGAAGAGGAAAAGGGGGAAATGATTTGAGATTTCTTGATTGGGGTTTTATTTAGCGTCTCCCCCGTCTTGCCGAAGCTTGCTACAAATCCAAGTGGGGAGTCGTACATATAAGGATTAAGGATTACTCATGTCTCTCATTTTGAATTATTACTTTTTGCTACTAATCTTAATTTTCTGACCACGATGAGATATGTCAAAATATAGATCGTGTAATGGTCTAGTAGTTTAGTAGTTAATGTTTAAGATCAAAGTTTTGGATACGAATTTGATCTTTAAAATTTTTATATTTAATTGACAAAAAAGAATATGAATTAAAATCCTATTTAATAGTATAATTATAATTATATATGATAACAAAATCATAAATATATTATAGAAATATTTAATTCGTTGCATAGTGAGATAGCCTCTTTCGGAAGACATTAAGATTTTTTCATCAAATCGTAAGTAAGAAACTTGGCATGGTTCAGTAGAGGTATGGAAAGAGATTAAAATATAAAAAGGATTATAGTTGAAGCATAAGAGTTCAAATTAGCCCAATAAATAATAATTGGAGACTTACATTTTTCGGGTTGAAGTGGTGGAACGCCGGAAACCACGAGCATATGGTGGGATTAATTATCATTTATTGAGTTTCGACGAAGTTTAAGGGTCAATTTCATTAGGGGTGGTAATATTATATATTATTTTATTGTTTGTACAAAACTACAAATACACTAAATAGGATTAACGAGTTCAAGGGGATATATGCTAGAGCCGGCAAAATTGGCCCGGCACGATGGGCCGGCCCGAGGTACCCAGAATTGGGATCGGTTTGGGCTCGTGAAAATAGTGTCCTGAAAAAAGTCGGACCTAAAAAGCCCGTCCAAATAGCCCATCGAGCTGACCGGGCTTTGGGGATAAAAAGCCAGGGGTTAATGGGCCTAAAAGCCCGCCCACATATTTAATTTTTTTATGTTTTATATTAATAGTAAATACGAAATAGTAAATATAGAAAATAAAATTGATGTTAATAGACATCATTTATCTTATTTATTTTGAAATTGATGTTAGTTGACTTAATTCATTTATTATTATCATATTTTTTTGAAATTAAAAATAATATTTTTTAAATTTAATATTAGGTGGTTATGGCCGATATTGAGATAAATTTGGTGGACCACCATATTTTTTGCTTGATAGCATTTGGTAGAGACCATCCGACCTGTAAAAACAACAAGCCCCTTTGCCAGCTCTAGATATAGCTTTAATTTTAGATTAAATATTAATCTCATTCGCTTCCCTAGGCTATTTGATCTCATTTTTTGTTGGTAAATTTCCTTATCTCTATGCATTTCATGATTATACAGAAAGTCTCTCTATCCCTACCCGACTCAGCTTGAAAATTTTCACATTTGTCCAAGGTCCAGTAATGGGATTTAATGGCGGTTCCAATCTCAAAGCATTTCACAGTTATAAATTCTCCAATCATGTTACCCCGGATTTAACTCAACTAATTAAAATCTAGTAAATTTGAGAAAAAAAATCAAAGATTAAGTCATAATAGTCGTAGCATGATAGTTTTACCCTCTTTAGTAGGTTTGTGCATCGGTCGGTTCGATCGATCGACCGAAATTCTTCAAATCGAAAACCGAACCTAATGTATTTTTTTGAACCGAATAGATTTATAGTTTCAGTCGGACCGAAAACCGATAGAAACATATATTTTATATTTTTTTTCTAAATAAACATATTTTTATCATAATTATTAATTAAGATATTAATTAATTATTATATAAAATATATAAAAATAATAATTTCGGATACCGACCGAACCTTAAATATAAAACCGAGAATCGAACCGAAAATCGATTTTAATTAAAATTTTGAACCGAATCGGCCGACTTTCCTAAAACCAAATGACCAATGAAAATTATCGATTTGATCGATTTTTTCGGTTCGGTTGATGCACACCCCTACTCTTTAGGATAGTTCCTTGTAACCACTATACAAAAATTATCATAACTTCTTAATCGTTGAGTAACTATAATTTACCACTTCATATTTTATGTGGTTGAAGTGTGAGGACTCTCATAAAAAGCTTCTCATTTGAGATAAAAACACGTTTGTCTAGGTTTGAGTTATGTGATTGTGTCGCAAGCTTAAAGGCTAAATACACATGCATTATGCCAATAATTTTGATTTTGAATAACACTTGCATCTTTTATTTTATTCAAACTATTGACTTTTACATGCATTACCCATATACCAATGGGCTCAAAATCAACACTATCGTGTTGCGGATAATTACTTCATAAAATAATTACGGTATTTAAAACCCGTAAATTAGGAATTCAAATCGAGTTAAACAAACCAAGTCTTTGCTCAGCGCATTTATGACAGTAGCTGTGGAATAATCGGGGATTCTACTTTCCACAAGAGATGATTCAATCCATAAGATATCGAATAATGATTTCGATTATTTACGAAGGAATGAATTCTATTTTATATTCACCGAGAATCGTGAATTAAGGAAATGAAGTTTATAAAGCGTATCGAATTAAGGAAATGAAGTTTATAAAGCGGTATTACTTTAACGTCGATTTCGTATCGATAATTAAAACGTCGTAAATTTTTCTAAGCAATCAAGCTTAGAATTAAATTCTATTATTAATGGAATAATTTAATAAAGTGATTACGACTTTATTACGACCATTTCGAGATGAGTCGATAATTAACGTTTTGAAACGTTTTCAAACGTTAACGTTTAGAGACGAATTGAAAAGTGAGTTTAATGATCAAGGAATTATAGTAATTAATTTTCCATGATTATTATATGTAATTACAGTATTATTTAGCATTAAATCAATGCTAGATCATTAAGGATTTATAGGGATCAAATTTTTTCAAACGTTCGAAAACCCTAATTTTCGAACTCGGTTTTATCGCATAAAATGATGCCATTAATTTATCCTATGATATGAGTTATCATCTAAACTATATGTTATAATATATATCAATGTTTGGCATGGAAAATAAAATTAGATCCATTGGCATAATGTAATAGCCGAGAACTATATACTTATATATATACAAGTTCATCTTGTTAATCTTTCCACTAATACATGTATCTATTAAGTGCCAATGTAATTAATTAAATAGCCTAACTAAACAATTAAATTCAGATATATATGTATATATGTGCATAAAAACCGTGTGTGTGTGTGTGTGCATGGTGAGAGTGTGTGAGTTGTGCATGTGTGTGACAAGTGTAGAGATGCATGTTAATATGGAAACACTTGTCACCCAACACCCCCCATACCTCCCTCACCACCAAACACCACCCCACACACACCCCATACCTCTCAATCAGCCGTCCCTCTCCTCTCCTCTCCTCTCCTCACTCCATCTCTTACAATGGAGACCCTTTTCCACCATAGCTAAACTGAAACTGGAAGTTGCTGCACGACCAGTAGATTGTGGAATTTATTTGACTAAGTTACAGTGGTCCGATGAAGGTGAAATTTAAGTATGTTTAGATTAATCATGAATAGAATGTATGTATAAAATTTCAAGTCGATCTGATGTGTTTTACTATTTTATTTATATTTTTCAAAACCACTGCACAAAACTGTGAAATTTGCCATGTTCATCACCCTAGGTTCATGATTTTAGTTTCGAGTTTGGCTAATGGTAAAACTCTAAAATTTGGTATAAACATAATTTAACATGTATAGAAGATTTATGTAAATTTTCAAAATTTTCTAAAAATGTTTACTATTTATTCCAGATTTTACAAACGAACTGCACAAAGCTGTCACTGTAGCGATAGCTTGTAGTAAAATATTTTTATCTCCCAATCTATTTTGAATCATTGAGTGAGGATTTTTCTGAATTAAACTAGACTTAAGTGGCTTTTCAATCTGATGGGTGGCATTTCCACATTATTTATAATGAGCTCTCTGTAAATTTTTAAAGTTGACGCTTTACAGTGAGTCTTATTGACAAACTGCCTTAGTCAAATTTCTATGTTAATTAACTGTTCGAGTCCGACTTTTACGTGAGATGTTCAAGCCATTTTAGTCCGATTTTGACTTGGGTTTCTTCATAAGAAATGTTCCCTACCATGTCTAGTTGTGATCTGGAAAGTTTGACCTCAAACCAAGTCTTATAGGTATACCTTTCATTGACCCAAAGTCACCTACTTGAAACTGTCCATTCCAACTAGTCAACTTTGAACTTATGTATTTCTCGATGCGTCAGATATTTTCCAGTATGGTCTTCATGAAACATGTAGTTCTTGTTGCAAGGTTTCGAAATTGGTAGCCTGCAGTCATTTTGGTTTTGTGAGTCAAAAGTTACGAGCCTCGCAAAACCCCTCGTCGTTAAGCTAAATCTGGAAATCCTGAAAAATTTTCTAAGTATAGAAGTCAGTTTAAGTTGCCCACTTTGGGACCCTATATCTCCAGAACCACGACTCTTTTGGATTGAATTCCTTCTTAGAACTTGTAGTACATGTTTAGAGGTTTCCAGAATGTATCCTGGTACGGTCATACGTATTTTGAAGCGAGAGTTATGAATCGCCAAAGTATGTCACTTGGGTTGTTTTAAGCTGTTTTGCTGAAAAATATACTCTTAAAATTTGACTAAGTGTTGGAACTCCCCTAGGTGAAATATGCCTTATGTGAATAGGGTGATGATCGATTGTTATATGGATGATATTAATACATATTAATGACCATAAGTGTATAATAATACACTATATGGATTTAGAAATTTTTTTGGAAATCATTGGTAATTTTAAGGATTACCGAGAGCATTAAAGGAATTATAAGGATTTTAAATCCTTTCTAATTAAGAGTAATAATATATTATATGTCTAAATATTATTTTGGACATATTTGGGATTTATAAAATTTTATAAAAGTAGATCACTATGTTTATAACGAAACGTTATATTTAATAACGTTATAAATGGATAATAAGGATTTATGGATAAATGGATTAATATTTAAGAAAATATTAATAAAGTTCATCGATTTACGTGATAAATCGAGAATTAGGACTTTATTAAAAGAAATCGATTGGAAATCGATTTATAACATAATTAGTAAGAAATTACTATTGAAAGTCAAAATTGTTGACTTTTAAAATCAACGTCTGAAATACGTTCGATAAATACGCTAATCTGGCGTAAGGTGTACTAATTAGGTAAGAAACCTCATTAGTAAGAAAAGATTTCATAATTGAAATCCTTATATCGAGAAACGTATAAATCGTCGAGCGTTTAAACCGAAAGGTTAAAGCGATGCGGTTGAGCGTGTCTCGAACGAGAACTATTCAATTGAAATACGTAATTGAAAAGCGTGTCGAATTCATTAAGGAATTCAGTTTATATCGATATAGAATATCGAAGTTTATTCTCGACTTTGAGAGTCTCGAAAGCGTGAGCGACGTACTAAAACATCGTTTTACGTAAAGGTGTGGGCGCGGACGCGACGGCCGAACGTTGACGAATACTCAAGTTTAAGACGAACAATAGTCCAGGTGGGCTTTACTCTACTCAAAAATATAATGCTTCTGAAATATTTAATTACGATGCTTATTTCAACTGTTGATAAAATGTTTACAAGATTACCTGCCAAAAAATGTTTATGTTTTGTGTATGTATCCTATCCATGAGATGTTATGAGATGTTATGAAATGTTATGAATGTTGTTGGGTCGCTCCCAACTTATGAATGAAAATCGATATCGGATCCTATGCCGGAAGGACAATACCTGGCTAGGATTAACGTGTACACTAAGGTGACTGTGTGCTGTAAGGACAATTCACGGCCGATCACGGCGTCGTAGAGGGAGGCCTCCTTCACGACGTTCGACTATGATGATATGATGAAAGGATGTTAAGGGATATGGATCATACACACCAGAAAAATGCCTGGCCAGGCGATGATTTTGAAAAATGATGAAAATATTTTAGTAAGCACAAGGCATTTCAACTAAAACCCTTGTGTCTTACCATGATGTGGCAGTGTAATCTACAAATGATAAAATGTTTTTGGCATGAGTCCACTGAGTGCATTCTTGTACTCAGCCCTGCATGTTTGTTTTTAAATGTGCAGGTTGAGCAGATGATGGATGGAGCAGTGTTGAGCAATAGGAATGTTGTCGCTGAAATGTTTATACCTTGATAGTACATCGTCATATGTACATATCACATGTTTTCCGCTGCAAGAACCTAAGTTATGTATTAAAGTTCAAGAACATACCTGTCATATGTATTACGGTTTATTGTTAAAAAGAGTCTCCCTGTACTTTTACCCTTGTTTAGAGTTACGATCCCAACTAAATCGTACTTAGGATTTAGGGGCTGTGACAGAGTGGTATCAGAGCGGTTCGCTCTTGAACCCAAAATCTCCTTTAAGGTTAAGTCTAGATTGAGTCACTAGACTTCTAAAAGTCAGCTGACAATGCTCAACACTCCATCACATCAAGCTCAACCGAAATGAGGTAAATGACTCTTTTTCCAAAGTTTTGAAAATTAGCCTGGCCAGACGAATGTTTATGAAATGATTTTTTCAAATAAAATGAAAAGTTTGAAGTGAAGGATGATTGAAATGATCTATCAAAAGAAATGAAAGCTATGAGGAAGGTTGAGAATGAATATTATGACAAATGATTTGTCAAGGAAGTTATGAAAAGAATGAAGATGTAAGAAAGATGATGACAATGATATGAGAAAGTTTTGGCACGATATGCCAAAGATGAAATGTTTGAATTCCTGGAGTTCAATAAGAGTTCATTGTTATGAACAAAGTTATGTTATTCATGTTTTAAAATGATTGAGATTGGACACTGATTTGTCAAAAATGAGATGTTGAATTCTTGAAATTCGACGAAGTACATGCGTACAGATGAGCTACGTATGAATATTCGAAGTTTTACTTCAAACCTCAAAGTTGATTATGATGATGAGCATGCTAGCTCAACAGAACGTAGACTTTTTAAGACGCATGATCCCTTTTACGAAAGAACATAGAAGTAAGAACTTCCTTCCATTACAAGAACAAGAGTAACGATGGATTTGAGAACTTCATTCCATCTTGAGTGTAGAAAAGCAAAAGATTTATACGAAATTGTTCGACCTCGGCATGTGCGACTGTCGACTTTGATTTCGGGAAATTGTAACATCGACTTTGACATGTCGACTTTGGTAGCCTGTACTACCTCGGCATCGGTATGACTCTGTACTACCTCGGCATTGATAACGGCGTGCACGACCTTGGCGTCGGCATCGCTTATGACCTCGGCGCAAGCGCGCATAAATTTTCCTGCACTGCGCAGTGATTTTGTTTTGACTAATTCTCGATTGTGTGAACTCCGATTTACGTACGGTTTTCGCCTACGTGTCCCTAAGACACTGTACTTCATTTCTTATGAAGGACCCAATTCCTGATTCCTACTCCAGAATTCATGAGAATCTGTTGAAGTTAGTTTTATGATTTGTAAAGAATAAGAACGTTATAGTATGATACCAATCTTAGAATGTTACTAAGAAAGTAGGATCTCCAGTAATACAAGTAGAACCATGACACACATGAGAACCTTGTTGATGACCTATTACGAGTATATAAGTTTTCAAATTATATCCATTACCCAACTTCTGTCGTTGAGTTTAAATCTATGACCTAGTTCCAATTGAGAATTCATTCGAGTTTCTCACTTCTTCTGAAGAAAAATTTTCAATCCAAAAATTTATAAAATATCCTTTTGAAACCAAATCCTTGTGTGACTGAGAATATAATTGTGACGGGTCTGGCCAGCCCATATGACCAAAGAAATCTCAGTAGTCGTCATTCTGGTCTTCGGACCCTAGAGCCCCATTTATTCAATCCAAGGAACATATCGATTCAATCATTGAAAAGATGTTATCTTGATGGATGAGACAGTACCTTTTGTAGGTAGTCGTGATAATTTCTCCTTGATTCTTGAAACCATCAAGTATGATGAATGTTGACTTACAATGTCACCTAAGTGCGAATTAGTAAAGCGATTAATATCAGACATGAAATAGGTTGACTTATTTTAGTCACCTAAAAGTTTCAGACCAGTAAAGTGATAGACGTCAAGAAATTATGAGGTAAAGAAAATCTCGATGAAATGAGATATTTTTCCTATGATACACATGAATGTGATGACCCTTGATGGGCTTAACAAAGATTGACAACAGTGAAGTTATACCATCATACGACTGTTATGATAACAAAGTTATGAATAAGATACTCTTTAGCATTAAATGCAAAGAGTAAAAGTAAAGAAAAGTATATGATATCTATGGGATATGAATTTCCCTTATTATGTCATGACGAGAGCGATTACAACTTATCTTTAAGATAGTTGGATATCCTTGAAACCTCGCTAGTAGGTTAGACACGTTTAAAAGAATAAAGATGCATGCAAAATATTCTTTTCAAAGAATATATATATATATAGAAATGATAGCATCTCGAAAATAAATCTCTCGCCTTATACCTAATTAATGAGATTATGCTTGAGCATAATCAGTTCCAAGTAATTGAAACTTGGTTAAACAAACGATAATGAGATTGAGGAATCATAATCCTTGCGATTGTGTGAACAACGAGGATAGCCCTAGCATGTAAAACAAGTATGGAGAAAATGTCTCCAAGGCCAAGACATGGAAATAAGATGCTTAGAATTTAAGTTATGGATGCAGAATGTACTACCCTACCAACCATATGACAATGATAACGGTTCTAGTCACGAAAGTGGGAACAGAAGTATAGCGAAGTAAGATTACTTTCGGATACCATGCTCGAAAATGGACAAAAGTCAAAAATAGCGAGAAGAAATTATGAGCTATACAATTAGATAGTTCATGATATGATATAAGCTTGAGAGATGTTATGACTTGATAAGTAAGGTAATTCCTTGGAAGTAAAGAACGGATTAAGAAATGCAGATTCATTGTTTTGAAATGAATCTTAATACCTAAGTTATAATGACACAAAACGCTTGTCTCGTGTAACTTAATAGTTAACAAGCAAGATAGTTTCTATAGATCTTGCAAAGGAAATACGTCTAAGAGAACACAGGAAAAGATTCATATGGAAGGATCTTAAGGTGGACCTAATTGTAAATCTTACCCCCATACTTTTGTGACGACCAATAAAGTGGGATATTAAGTATCTCTGACATGGAAATGAAGAAATCATTCAATGTCGAGAAAATGGTAAAGATATTTGACGTCAAGGCAAAAGTATAATACATCCCCAGTGGACAAAGGATTTTATCTTATGCGAAATTGCATGATGAATCAATAAAGGATTAAGAAGAAATGACGTATATCCAAAAGGGGATATTACAAACGATGGCACTAAATGCCAGTACAAGGATTTCTCTGGAAATGAGTTTAAAGTAAGGATATATGAGAAACATATTCCTAAGATCGATAAAGTGAAAAGGGGAATTAAATCATTCAGGAATGAATGATAGTGATAGAGACATGACGATCTCTACGATAAGACTTAGTTATCGAAATATATCAATATCAAAGGATAGGTTGATGTAGACCTAATCACAAATGTTATTGGTAAAAGCATAACGAGACTGATACCGAGAAGTATAGGGTGAATGAGGCAGCAGAAGGCCATAGCAAGGGAACATAATGTCCCAATGGGAAGAACAATGACATATGAAAAGATGTTACTTGAATAGACGGAACATCGTAGACATAACCTATGCTTCGTAATCGAAATTGAGCGAACATAAAAAAAAAAAAAGGAGGCTGATAAGTATGAGAAAATTTCTCGAATACCTATAAGATTTTGTTCAATATAGATGCTTCGCTTTTGACATCATACAAGTATGCGAAGAAGCGATAGAACCCAAATTAGGGTAAGCGAATGAAGATTTAGAATCTCCTTACCTATACGAGAATTATGACCATCACAAGTGTTGCTCAAGCTTAGAATTGAACCTAGAATCACCTAAGGTTTTATCCAATGATTCGGATCATTATATCTATGTGGAATATAGATATAGTTCTAGAGATAAGAAGTTTCGAAAATAGGTTTCACCCACGTGATTCGAAACATGGACACAGTCTCTCCATTTGAAATTCTACGTGATGGAATTTTTGGTTCCTCAATTGCTTTAAAATTTAGATTGGCTCATCTAGAACTATCTGTATACAAGTGGCAAGAAAAAGGAGTCTGACGAGTAAAATTGTTAATCCCAAGGCCTACAAGTTTATAACTCGCACGAACGTATCGGCTCTTTTATTATGAACTAGACATGGATTTAGAACAGTTTTGGAGAAAAATTTTGCACCTACGGATGGATACTCGTAACTATGGGTGACGGATGAGGATGGTATCCAACAACTTATCCATCGTTTGCCAACGGATTGGCGAAATTTTGCAAAAGAAGGATCGAAAGAATATTTTCTCCATGAGAAAATTCCAAAGTTAAGCGGACTTACGAGTTTTGTCAACGGCTCAAGTATACATATAATGCGTATGAAATGACACCTCACAGTACTTGTCACGGTCCCGACATGTTATACAAAGATGGTATAAAGGAATGTTTGTACCCTGATGTTCTAAATGCCACCCCACGTCCTGTGCCGTCAATTATACCAGAAAGAGAAGAGAATGGCAAAAAGGACAGGATCTTATCGCCCTCGAGGATTGGGAGAATTACCGCTACCAACCCAACCATACTTTCTGATAAAAATAACACCAACTTACGGTATTGAAAAGAAGCGGGGCGGTGGACCACGGCTCTCGAAAGAGAATGATCATCGGAAGTATGAAACAAAAACGTACTTGGAGGAAGGCAAGTTTCCAAGGGAGGAGTACGACTCCGATGAAGGTCACTTAGAGATATAGAATCCTATGATAACATGAGACTTATATATAGATAATGGTATATGATGAAAATGGTGTGATTATAACATGTAAAATAAACGTAGTTTGGAAAATTTTGTGAATATGTTAAAAAGGTGTCAAAATTTTGGGTGAAAAAGAACTAGACGCCTTGTAATCAGTAGGCTCGATAGACCGACCCTCGTAAGTAATGTATGAAAAATCCTCACTGAGGCATTTTGATGAAATATTATATGGTCTTTATAAAATGATATCCGAATTACGAAACCAAGCTGTTCCGAATAAGACATGGCTACAATGAGATAATAGTTAAGCCATTCGGACTGACAAATGCACCAGCCCTGACCATAAACCTTAAAAATCGAGTGATCCACACGTACTTAGATAACTTTTATCTAATCTTTATGGATGATGTCCTTATCTACTCAAAGGACGGAGAGAACATAAAGAACATCAAGGACTCTTCGACTTTTAAAATGAGCAAATTTTGCAATCTGACTTTTAAAGAAATATTCCTCGAGCAAATTTTGCAATGTAGATCTAAAGCAACTAAAATGTAAAGTAATCGTGATTTCTTAGATCAATTGACTAAAGAAACCTATTCCTCGCTACCCTAAAATGGAATCACATAGTGTCATTAGCAAGATTGAGTCTAATTTATGGTATGTCATATAGAAAAGGAAAACTCATTAGAAAGTTTAAGAAAGCGAGCAGTAAATCGTCGGGCGATCGAGGACGAGCGTGGGTTGTACTCTCACAACCAGGGAAATATGACTAAAGAGAGAATGAAGATAGGAAGAGAATACAAATTAAGATAAGGAATAAAGGGCTGAAGGATTTTAAGGAGCGCAGGACAATGTTATATCGTCTAAGGAAGGATTATATATATATATTCCAAGCAATAATAAGCTTAGAAATGAAACAAAGAATGAAGTTCATGATCCTTCTCATACCGCCCACCTAGGCAACTTGGAAATATATTATGATTTGCGAGAAGAGTTAGATAGTAAGGAAAGAGATGAGATGTAACCGTCATTGTCGAGCAGTGTCTCGGTTACCAACAAGTGAAGGCATTGTATCATAGGCCTTATAAGAGGTTATAATCTCTTGAGATACACGAATGAAAATGGAATGATATAGCAATGGATCTTATGACAGGTTTGCCAAAGTCATAAAGAAGTCGCACTACCATATGGGTAGTAGTGGATTGACCCACCAATTATGTTTGTCTCTGCATATTCAGATGACTCGTAGATCCGATAAGATAACTCGAGAGTACATAAAGGAAATCGTATTTTTACAAAGTACCAAAACCTATCGTTTCTAATAGAGACTCGAGAGTACCCTAAATTTGCACTAACTCATAAAAGGAGTTAGACACGAGATTGAACCTTAAACATAGATATCCACTCACGGATAGGATAGACAAGCGAAAGAACAACTGAAACGTTTAAGCATCGAAGAGCATTAATGTTAAACGAGATGTAAGTGGGAGCGTGTTGTACCACTTGGTAAGTTCGATACTTCCATAGTCTGTCGAACAACGATCAATATAGCCTTATGAAGCATTATGTGGAAAGAAGCATCGACCACCATTTTATGGTAATAAAGTAGGTGAGAAAAGGTATAAGGTCGACATTGTAAATAAACGATTAAGATACACCCAACGAGGCAAAGAATAATAAAAGCTCGGGACGACAAAAGTGCTTACTGTCGATGGCGTAAATCGAACTGCATTCCTAAATGCGGAATTAGAGTTTCTTAAGATTTCTCCATCTAGAGAAATTATAAGATTTCAGATACAAGAATGATTAGATCACGTTTTATAGAACCTTACGAGCTTCTAATAAAGATAGGCCGAGTAGCCTATAGCTTAGTACTTCCACCAAATATGGGGAAAGTACAAAATGTTTTCCACGTGTCTCGATTAAGAAATACAAAATGCCCCAATTCACGTAAACCAACATGATGGCGTGACCTTTAACTCAGATGAGTTATGATGAAAATCTCGATTAATTTGATCGTGCGATTCAGCGATTAAAGAATCAAGCTTGGGTCTTTAATGAAAATCGAAAGAATGAACCATGGACAAAAAGAAAGCACGTGGAAAGTTATAATGTTATGACGTTAAGATACCCCATACTTTATGAGGTATGCAAATTTCGGGATGAAATTTCTCTTAAGGGGGTATGATGTAATATCGAAGAATTAGATGCTAATTACGGTATTTAAAACTCGTAAATTAGAAATTATTGAGATGATTCAATCCATAAGATATCGAATAATGATTTCGATTATTTACGAAGGAATGAATTCTATTTTATATTCTTGAGAATCGTGAATTAATGAAATGAAGTTTATAAAGCGTATCGATAATATTACTTTAACGTCGATTTAAGTATCGATAGTTAAAATATAAATAAATTTTTCTAAGCAATCAAGCTTAGAATTAAATTCCATTATTAATGGAATAATTTAATAAAGTGATTACGACTTTATTACGACCATTTCGAGATGAGTCGATAATTAACGTTTTGAAACGTTTTCAAACGTTAACGTTTAGAGATGAATTGAAAAGTGAGTTTAATGATCAAGGAATTATAGTAATTAATTTCCCATGATTATTATATGTAATTACAGTATTATTTAGCATTAAATCAATGCTAGATCATTAAGGATTTATAGGGATCAAATTTTTTCAAGCGTTGAAAACCTAATTTTCGAACTCGGTTTTCTCGCATAAAATGATGCCATTAATTTATCCTATGATATGAGTTATCATCTAAACTATATGTTTTGGCATGGAAAATAAAATTGGACCCATTGGCATAATGTAATAGCCGAGAACTATATACTTATATATATACAAGTTCATCTTGTTAATCTTCCCACTAATACATGTATCTATTAAGTGGCAATGTGATTAATTAAATAGCCTAACTAAACAATTAAATTCAGATATATATGTATATATGTGCATAAAAACCGTGTGTGTGTGTGTGTGCATGGTGAGAGTGTGTGAGTTGTGCATGTGTGTGACAAGTGTAGAGATGCATGTTAATATGGAAACACTTGTCACCCAACACCCCCCCATACCTCCCTCACCACCCAACAGAACCCCACACACACCCCATACCTCTCAATCAGCCGTCCCTCTCCTCTCCTCACTCCATCTCTTACAATGGAGACCCTTTTCCACCATAGCTAAACTGAAACTAGAAGTTGCTGCACGACCAGTAGATTGTGGAATTTATTTGACTAAGTTACAGTGTTCCGATGAAGGTTAAATTTAAGTATGTTTATATTAAGCATGAATAGTATCTATGTATAAAATTTCAAGTCGATCTGATGTTTTTTACTATTTTATTTATATTTTTCAAAACCACTGCACAAAACTGTGAAATTTTCCATGTTCATCACCCTCGGTTCATGATTTTAGTTTCGAGTTTGGATAATGGTAAAACTCTAAAATTTGTTATAAACAAAATTTAACATGTCTAGAAGATTTATGTACATTTTAAGAATTTTCTAAACATTTTTACTATTTATTCCATATTTTACAAACGAACTGCACAAAGCTGTCACTGTAGCGATAGCTTGTAGTAAAATATTTTTATCTCCCAATCTATTTTAAATCATTGAGTGAGGCTTTTTCTGAATTAAACTAGACTTAAGTGGATTTTCAATCTGATGGGTGGCATGTCCAGATTCTTTATAATGAGATCTCTGTAAATTTTTAAAGTTGACGCTTTACAGTGAGTCTTATTGACAAACTGCCTTAGTCAAATTTCTATGTTAATTAACTGTTCGAGTCCGACTTTTACGTGAGATGTTCAAACCATTTGTAGTCCGATTTTGACTTAGGTTTCTTCATAAGAAATGTTCCCTACCATGTCTAGTTGTGATCTGGAAAGTTTGACCTCAAACCAAGTCTTATAGGTATACCTTTCATTGACCCAAAGTCATCTACTTGAAACTGTCCATTCAACTAGTCAACTTTGAACTTAGTATAGAAGTCTTATAGGTATCCATGAAACATCGTTTTGAAGCTAAATCATTTTGAAATCCCTGAAAAAATTTCTAAGTATAGAAGTCGGTTTAAGTTGCCCACTTTGGGACTTTGAGCCCTATATCTCGGAACCACGACTCTTTTGGATTGAATTCCTTCTTAGAACTTGTAGACATGTTTAGAGGTTTCCGAATGTATCTGATCGGTCATACGTATTTTGAGCGAGAGTTGTGAATCGCCAAAGTATGTCACTTGGGTTGTTTAATTTGTTTCTTTGAAGAATAAACTCTTAAAATTTGACTAAGTGTTGGAACTCCCTAGGTGAAATATGCCTTATGTGAATAGGGTGATGATCGATTGTTATATGGATGATATTCTTACATATTAATGACCATAAGTGTATAATAATACACTATATGAATTTAAATTTTTTGGAAATCATTGATAATTTTAAGGATTACGAGAGCATTACAGAATTATAAGGATTTTAAATCCTTTCTAATTATGAGTAATAATATATTATATGTCTAAATATTATTTTGGACATATTTTGGATTTATAAATTTTATAAAGTAGATCACTATGTTTATAACGAAGCGTTATATTTAATAAAGTTATAAATGAATAACAAGGATTTATGGATAAATGGATTAATATTTAAGAAAATATTAATAAAGTTCATCGATTCGTGACAAATCGAAATTAGGACTTCACGAAAAGAAATCGATTGAAATCGATTTATAACATAATTAGTGAAATTACTATTGAAAGTCAAAATTGTTGACTTTTAAAGTCAACGTCTGAAATCGTTCGATAAATGCGCTAATCTGGCGTAAGGTACTAATTAGGTAAGAAACCTCATTAGTAAGAAAGATTTCATAATTGAAATCCTTATATCGAAACGTATATATCGTCGAGCGTTTAAACCGGAAGGTTAAAGCGATATGGTTGAGCGTGTCGCGGCGAGAACTATTCGATTGAAATACGTAATTGAAAGCGTGGCGAATTCATTAAGAATTCGGTTTATATCGATATAGAATATCAAAGTTTATTCTAGACTTTGAGAGTCTAGAAAGCGTGAGCGACGTACTAAAACATCGTTTTACGTAAAGGTGTGGGCAGACGCGACGGATCGGGACGTTAGCGAAACTTCGAGTTTAAGGCGAACAATACTCGGTGGGCTTTACTCTACTCAAAAATGAAATGCTATTGAAATATTTATTTACGATGCTTATTTCAGCTGTTGATAAAATGTTTATAAGATTACCCGCCAAAAATGTTTATGTTTTGTGTATGTATCATATCCGTGAGATGTTATGAGATGTTATGAAATGTTATGAATGTTGTTGGTCGCTCCCAACTTATGAATGAAAAAAGATTTTCGGATCTATATGCCGAAGGACAATACCTAGCTAGGATTAACGTGTACACCTAAGGTATTTGTGTCTTTGTAAGGACAATTCACGGCGATCGCGGCGTTGTAGAGGAGGCCTCGCTTCACGACGTTCGACTATGATGTTATGATGAAAGGATGTTAAGGATATGGATCATACACACGGAAAAATGCTGCCGGCGATGATTTTGAAAAATGATGAAAATATTTTAGTAAGCACAAGGCATTTCAACTAAAACCCTTGTGTCTTACCATGATGTGGCAGTGTAATCTACAAATGATAAAATATTTTTGGCATGAGTCGACTGAGTGCATTCTTGTACTCAGTCCTGCATGTTTGTTTTTAAATGTGCGAGTTGAGCGAGATGATGGATGGAGCGGTGTTGAGCAATAGGAATGTTGTCGTTGAATTGTTTATACCTTGATAGTGCAATTAGTAGGGATTGTAACTCTAAACAAGGGTAAAAGTGCAGGAGACTCTTTAACAATAAACCGTAATACATATGATGGTATGTTCTTGAACTTTAATACATAACTTAGGTTCTTGCAATGAAAACATGTGATATGTATATACGACGATGTACTATCAAGGTATAAACATTTCAATGACAACATTCCTATTGCTCAACACCGCCCATCCATCATCCGCCGACCGCATATTTAAAAACAAACATGCGTGGTGAGTACAAGAATGCACTCGATGGACTCATGCCAAAATATTTTATCATTTGTAGATTACATCGCCACATCATGGTAAGACAAGGGTTTTAGTTGAAATGCCTCAGCTTACTAAAATATTTTCATCATTTTTAAAATCATCGCCGCCTGTGCATTTTTCTCGTGTATGATCCATATCCCTTAACATCCTTTCATCATAACATCATAGTCGAATGTCGTGAAGGTGGCCTTCCTCTGACGTCGCGACCGCCGTGAATTGTCCTTACAACACACAAATACCTTAGGTGTACACGCTAATCCTAGCTGTGTATTGTCCTTCCCAAGATAGGATCCGATATCGATTTTCATTCATAAGTTGGGAGCGACCCAACAACATTCATAACATTTCATAACATCTCATAACATCTCACGGATATGATACATACACAAAACATAAACATTTTTTCGCGCTTAATCCTATAAACATTTTATCAACAATTGAAATAAGCATCGTAAATAAATATTTCAATAGAATTTCATTTTGAGTAGAGTAAAGCCCACCGAGTATTGTTCGCCTTAAACTCGAAGTTTTCGTCCTACGTCCGCCGTCGGCCCACACCTTTACGTAAAACGATGTTTTAGACGCCGCTCACGCTTTCGAGACTCTCAAAGTTGAATAAACTTCGATATTCTATATCGATATAAACCGAATTCATAATGAATTTGATAGCTTTTCAACTATGTATTTCAATCAATAGTTCTCGCTCTTCGAGACATCGCTCAACCGCATCGCTTTAACCTTCCGCTTAAACGCTCGACGATTTATCGCTTTCGATATAAGGATTTCAACTATGAAATCTTTTCTTACTAATGAGGTTTCCTACCTAATTAGTACGCCTTACGCCGTATTAGCGATTTATCGAACGATTTCAGACGTTGACTTTAAAAGTCAACAATTTTGACTTTCAATAGTAATTTCTTACTAATTCGTGTTATAAATCGATTTCCAATCGATTTCTTTCGTAAGTCCTAATTTCGTTTGTCACGTAAATCGATGAACTTTATTAATATTTTCTTAATTATTAATCCATTTATCCATAAACTTATTATTAATTTATAACGTTATTAGATATAACGTTCGCTATAAACATAGTGATCTACTTTTATAAAATTTTATAAATCCCAAATATGTCCAAAATAATATTTAGACATATAATATATTATTACTTTAATTAGAAAGGATTTAAAACCTTATAATTCCTTTAATGCTCTTGAATCCTTAAAATTACCAATGATTTCCAAATTTTTTCTAAATTCATATAGTGTATTATTATACATTTATGGTCATTAATATGTATTAATATCATCCATATAACAATCGATCATCACCCTATTCACATAAGACATATTTCACCTAGGGAGTTCCAACACTTAGTCAAATTTTAAGAGTTTATTTTTCAAAGAAACAGCTTAAACAAACCAAGTGACATACTTTGGCGATTCATAACTCTCGCTCAAAATACGTATGACCGCACCAGGATACATTCTGAAACCCTAAACATGTACTACACGTCAAGAAGGAATTCAATCCAAAAGAGTCGGGTTCTCGAGATATATGGTCCCAAAGTGGGCAACTTAAACCGACTTCTATACTTAGAAAATTTTTCAGATTTCGATTTAGCTTAACGACGAGGGTTTTTGAGGCTCGTAACTTTGACTCACAAAACCAAAATGACTGCAGGCTACCAATTTCAAACCTTGCAACAAGAACTGCATGTTTCATGAAGACCATACTGGAAAATATCTCGACGATTGAGAAATACATAAGTTCAAAGTTGACTAGTTGGAATGGACAGTTTCAAGTAGGTGACTTTGGGTCAATGAAAGGTATACCTATAAGACTTGGTTTGAGGTCACACTTTTCAGATCACAACTAGACATGGTAGGGAACATTTCTTATGAAGAAACCCAAGTCAAAAACGGATTACAAATGGCTTGAACATCTCACGTAAAAGTCGGACTTCGAGCAAGCAATTAACATAGAAAATCGACTAAGGCGGTTGTCAATAAGACTCACCGTAATGTTAACTTTAAAAATTTACAGAGAGCTCATTATAAAGAATTTGGAAATTCCACCCATCGATTGAAAAGCCACTTAAGTCTAGTTTAATTCAGAAAAAGCATCACTCAATGATTCAAAATAGATTGTGAGATAAAAATATTTGATCCAAGACGTGATGTATATGCCATTCAAGTGATCTATTAATCTACTAATAAGTCGTTTCATGGCGGTTCCTACAAGCTATCGCTTCTGATGATGCTTTGTGCGCTTCGCTTGTAAAATCGGAATAAATAGCAAACATTTTTAGAAAATTCTTAAAAATTACATAAATCTTCTGACATGCTAAATTATGTTCACGCCAAATTTTAAAGTTTTATCATTAGCCAAACTTGAAACGAAAACGATGAACCGTGGGTGATGAACACTGCAATTTTTACAGATTTGTGCAGTGTTTTTGAAAAATACAATTAAAATAGTAAATCAAGTTGGATTAACTTGCTTAGGGGTGACAAGTGCCTCTATACTAACATGCATGACTACACTTGTCACACACATGCACAACTCACTCTACACATACACATACACGTTTTTTTCTTATATATATATATATCAGTAATTAATTGTTTAGTTAGGTCGTTATATAATTAATCACATTGCCATTTAATAGATACATGTAATAGTGGAAAGTCAACAAGATATAATTTGTTAAGCACATAGTAGTTCTCGGCCATTCACTATACTAATAGGTCCAAACTTTATTTTCCATACCAAACATTGATATATGTTATAACATATAGTTTAGATGATAGATAATGTCATATGATAAATTAATGGCATCATTTTATGCGATAAAACCCGAGTTAGAAAATTAGGGTTTTCGAACGTTTGAAACATTGGTCACTATCAATCCTTAATGATCTAGCATTGATTTAGTGCTAAATAATACTGTAATTACATATAATAATCATGGAAAATTAATTACTATAATTCCTCGATCATTAAGCTCACTTTTCAATTGCCTCTAAACGTTAACGTTTGAAAACGTTAATTATCGACTCATCTCGAAATGGTCGTAATAAAGTCGTAATCACTTTATTAAATCATTCCATTAATAATGGAATTTAATTCTAAGCTTGATTGTTTAGAAAATTTACGACGCTTTAACTATCGATACGAAATCGACGCTTAAAGTAATATCGTCGATACGCTTTATAAACTTCTATTCCTTAATTCACGATTCTCGATGAATATAAAATAGAATTCATTCCTTCGTAAATAATCGAAATCATTAGTCGATATCTTATCGATTGAAACATCTCAATAATTCCTAATTTACGGGTTTTAAATACCGTAATTAGCATCTAATTCATGGATATTACATCCTACCCCTTAAAAGAAATTTCGTCCCAAATTTGCATACCTCATAAAGTATGGGTATCTTAACGCCATAACATCATAACTTTCCACGTCTTTTTTTGTCCACGGTTCCTCGATTTTCATTAAAAACCCAAACTCGATTCTTTAATCGTCAATCGCACGATCAAATTAGTCGAGATTTTCATCATAACTCATCTGAGTCAAAGGTCACGCCATCATGTTGGTTTACGTGAATTGGGTCATTTTGTATTTCCTTAATCATGACACGAGGAAAACATTTCGCACTTTCTCCGTGATTGGTGGAAGACTAAGTCATGTAGCTACTATGCCTATCATTATTTGTAAGGTTCTATAAAACGTGATCTAATCATTCTTTGTATCGTAATTTTATAATCTACATAGACGGGAAATCTTAAGAATTTTTATTCGCATTTAAAATGCAGTTCAAATTTACGCGCATCGATAAGACTTTTGTCTCGTCACCGAGATTTTCTTATTCTTCGCCTCGCTGCGATATCTTAATCGTTTCATTTACAACGCCAGACTTTATACCTTTGCTCACCTACTTTGTTACAATAAAGTGGTGGTCAATACTTTTCCGCAATACGCCTCATAAGGCTACATTGATCGTTGTTTGGCGACTACGGTGCACATAAACTTACCAGTGATACAATCGCTCCCGCTAACCTCGGTTTAACACTTATGTTCTATCGTATCCTTAAACGCTCATATAGTCCTTTTGATCCCGATACCTATTGGTTTATTAAAGATCAAGATCTCCTACCGAAAAGAACACCGATTGAAATCGTTTGATGAACTCACCCCCTGCGTGAGTGGATATCTATGTTAAGGTTCAATCTCATATCTAACTCCTTTTGTGAGTTAGTTCAAAATCTAGGGTACTCTTGAAGTTTTTATCCAAACGATAGGTTTTGGTACTTTTGTAAAAATACGATTTCCTTTACGTATCACCGAGTTATCTTATCTGATCTACGAGTCATCGAATATGCAGACAAACATAGTTATGGTCAATCCACTACTACCCATACGGTAGTCGACTTTTTACGACTTTGGCAAAACCTCGCATAAGATCCATTGCTATATCATTCCATTTTCATTCATGTATCTCAAGAGATTATAACCTCTTATAAGGCCTTTGATACGATGCCTTCACTTGTTGGCAACCGAGACATCGCCGACAATCATGGTTACATCACATTTCATTCTTACTATCTAACCTTTCTCATAATTCACAATATCACTTAATAATGCCTCGTGGGGCGATATGAGAAGGATTATGAACTTCATTCATGATTTCATTTCTAAGCTTATTATTGCTTGAAATATATATATATATATATATATATATATATATATATAATCCTTCCTTACGATATAACATCGTCTCGTCCTTCCTTAAATCCTTCAGCCCTTTATTCCTTATCTTAATTTGTATTCTCTTCCTATCTTCATTCTCTTTTTAGTCATATTTCACCTTGGTTGAGAGTACAACCTACGTTCGTCCCTGATTGCCCGACGATTTCTGTTCTCGTTTTCTTAAACTTTCTAATGAGTTTTCCTTTTCTATAAGGACATACCATAAATTAGACTGAATTTTATAACTTAGAGTATTAGATTCTACCTTAACCTTCCTTAGGTGATCATTTATCACAATTGTAATCTTTTACTGATTCGAGCCATCTTTTCTATCCTGTATCCAAGTTTCTTTGCTCGACGAATAACTTCAAACTTTTGTTATAGGAGTGATGTCTTCAAGACTTTGGTATTTTATACTATTGTCACTATTTCAAGTCATGAGTTGGGAAATTATTTTCATGTGGCCTAAGTCATTGTGATTGTAAGCTATTATCTTGCTCATATTAATACATAGCCTTACTTTTATTAATCCTCGAATTTGATTCCATTTTAGGGTAGCTATGTGATCGCCTCATACTTAGAGTGTTCTCACCGATTTCGATATTAGTCAATTGATCTAAGAAACTCACGATCTTATTTTAGGTCTTCGACGGCTTTCATTTTAGTTGCTTTATCCTTTGCTGATCTACATTGATTTTTCTAATGACACTATGTGCCCGAGGAATATTTCTTTAGCCGTAATTCACAATCTGCATTTCGCAAAATTTGCTCGGCTTCTTAAAAGTCGAAGACAATTCTTCGATGTTCTTTATGTTCTCTCCGCCCTTTGAGTAGATAAGGACATCATTCATAAAGATTAGATAAAAAATTATCTAAGCACGTGGATCACTCGATTTTAAGGTTTATGGTCGTATCTGATGCATTTGTCATCCGAATGGCTTAATCATTATCTCATAGTAGCCATATCTTATTCTAACAACTTGTTTTGTAATTGGATATCATTCTATAAAGACCATATAATATTTCATCAAAATGCCTCAGTGAGGAATTTTCATACATTACTTACGAGGGTCGGTCTATTAAGCATCGATTACATGGTGTCTAGTTCTACATTTACACCCAAAATTTCGACACCACATTTAACATATTCACGAAATATTCCAACCACGCTTATTTTACCAATTTAACCATATTATCTACATATGAGTCTCATATTATCATAGGTTCCATGTCTCTCGAGTGCCCTTCGTCGAGTCGCATCTCCTTGAAACTTGCCTTTCTCCCAAGACGCTTTTGTTTCATACTTGATGATCATTCTCTTCGTAGAGCCGGTCCACCGCCCCTGCTTTTTTTTCAATACCGGTTGGTGTTATTATTTTTTATCGTAGTATGGTTGGGTTGGTAGTGGTAGTTCTCCCAATCCTCGAGGGCGATAAGATCCCGTCCTTTTGCCATTCTCGCTCTCTTTCTCGTATAATTGACAAGACAGACGGGTGGCATTTGGAACATCGTGGTACAAACATTCCTTTATACTATGCCGTAACTTGCCGGGACCGGGACAAGTACTGAGGTGTCGCTCCATACGCATAATATGTATACTTGAGCCTCGCTGACAAATCTGGTAGTCCGCTTCTGCATTTGAATTTTTCTCAGAGAAAATATTCTCGATCCTTCTTTTGCAAAATTACGCCAATCCGCTGGCAAACGATGGATAAGTTGTCGGATACCATCCTCATCCGTCACTCCATAGTTACGAGTATCCATCCGTAGGTGCAAAATTTTTCTCCAAACTGTTCTAAATCCATGTCTAGTTCATAATAAAAGAGCCGATACGCTCGTATGAAGTTATAAACTTGTAGCCTGGGATTAACATTTTACCGCTTCGACTTCCTTTTCGCCACGTAAAATGTATAGTTCTAGATGAGCCAACCTTAATTTTAAAGCAATTGTGGATCCAAAATTCACACGTAGAATTCCAAATGGAGAGACTATGTCCATGTTTCAATCACGTGGGTGACATCTAATTTTAAACTTGTCTCAGAATTATATCTATATTCCACATAGATATAATGATCCGAATCATTGATAAAACCTTAGGCTATTCTAGGTTCAATTCTAAGCTTGAGGAACACTTGTGATGGTCATAATTTCGATAGGTAAGGAGATTCTAAATCTTCGCTACCCTAATTGGGTTCTATCGCTTCTTCAGATATCAGATGATGTCAAAAGAAGCATCTATATCGAACAAAATCTTATAGGTATTCTCGAGCAATTTTTCTCATACTTATCGTGCCTCCCGTTTTTATGTTCGTTCAATTTTCTGCAAAGCATAGGTTATGTCTACGGTGTTCCCGCTCATTCAAGTACCATCTTTTTCATATGTCATCGTCCTTTTCATCGACATTATGTTCCATTACTATGGCCCTTCTATCGCCTCATTCACCCTATACTTCTCGGTATCGGTCCGCTATGCTTTTACCAATAGGATTTGTGATTAGGTCTACATCAACCTATCCTTCGATATCGATATATTTCGATAACTAAGTCTTATCGTAGAGATCGCACATGTCTCTATCACTATCATTCATTCCTAATCCAAGATGAATGATTTAATTCTTTTCACTTTATCGATCTTAGAATATATTTCATATATCCTTACTTTAAACTCATTTCCGTGAGAAATCCTTGTACCGCATTTAGTGCCATCGTTTGTAATATCCCTTTTGATATACGCCATTTCTTCTTAATCCTTTATTGATTCATCATGCAATTTCGATAAGATAAGATCCTTTGTCCATCGGGATGTATCATACTTTTGCCTTGACGTCAAATATCTTTACCATTTTCTCGACATTCAATGATTTCTTCATTTCCATGTCAGAGATACTTAATACCCCACTTTATTGATCGTCACAAAAGTATGGGGTAAGATTTACAATTAGGTCCACCTTAAGGTCCTTCCATGTGAATCTTTTCATGTGTTCTCTTGATGTATTTCCTTTGTAAGATCTATAGAAACTATCTTGCTTGTTAACTATTAAGTTACACGAGACAAGCGTTTTGTGTCATTATAACTTAGGGTATTACGATTCATTTCAAAATAATGAATCTGCTTTCTTAATCCGTTCTTTACTTCCAAGGAATTACCTTACTTATCAAGTCATAACATCTCTCAAGTTTATATCATATCATGAACTAACTAATTATATAGCTCATAATTTCTTCTCGCTATTTTCGACTTTTGTCCATTTTCGAGCATGGTATCCTCAAGTAATCTTACTTTCGTATACTCTTGCCCCACTTTCGTGACTAGAATCGTTATCATTGTCATATGGCTTGGTAGGGTAGTACATTCTGCATCTCATAACTTAAATTCTAAGTATCTTATTTCCATGTCTCGCCTTGGAGACATTTTCTCCATACTTGGCTTACATTCTAGGGCTATCCTAGTCGCTCACGCAATCTCGGGGTTATGATTTCTCAATCTCATTATCATCTGCTTAACCAAGTTTCATTACTTGAATCGATTATGCTCAAGCATAATCTCATTGATTGAGGTATAATGCGAGAGATCTATTTTCTGAGCTGCTATCATATCCTTATATATATATATATATATTTTTTTTTTGAAAGGAATATTTTGCATACATCTCTATTTTTTTTTTTACAGATCTAACCTACTAGCGAGGTTTCAAGGATATCCAACTATCTTAAAGATAAGTTGTAATCGCTCTCGTCATGACATAATAAGGGAAATTCATATCCCACAGATATCATATACTTTTCTTTACTTTTACTCTTTGCATTTAATGCTAAATAGTATCTTATTCATAACTTTGTTATCATAACGATGTATGATGGTATAACTTCATCGTTATCAATCTTTGTTAAGCCCATCATGGTCATCACATTCATGTGTATCATAGGAAAAATATCTCATTTCATCGAGATTTTATTTACATCATAATTTCTTTATGTCTATCACTTTACTGGTCTGAAACTTTTAGGTGACTGGAATAAGTCAACCTATTTCATGTCTGATGTTTATCGCTTTGCCAATTCGCACTTAGGTGACAATGTAAGTCACCATTATTCATACTTGATGGTTTCAAGGATCGAGGAGAAATTATCACGACTACCTAAAAGGTATTGTCTCATCCATCAAGATAACATCTTTTCAATGATCAATCGATATGTTCCTCGAATCAATAAACGGGGCTCTAGGTCCAAGACCGTAATGACGACTACTAAGATTTCTTTGGTCATATGGGCTGCCGCACTGTCACAAATATTTTCTCACCACGCAAGGATTTGGGTTCAAAAGGACACTTAATGAATTTTCGGTTGAAAATTTTCGTAAAAATGAGAAACTCGAATGAATTTCAATCGATCTAGGTCATGAGTTAAACTCAACGACGTAAATCGGGTAATGGATATAACTTGAAAATTTATATACTCGTAATAGGTCATCAACAAGGGTTCTCATGTATAACAAGGCTCCACCGGTATTATCGGCAATCTTACTTTCTTAGTAACATTCTAAGATTCAGATCATACTATAACGTTTTACGCTATATAGATCATAGATCCTAACTTCAACTGATTCTCGTGAATTCTAGAGTAGGAATCAGGGATTTGGTCCCTCATAAGAAATGAAGTACAGTGTATTAGGGACATGTAGGCGAAAACCGTACGTAAATCGGAGTTCACGCGATCGAGAACAAGCCGAAACAGAATCACTGCGCAGTGCAAGAAAAATTTACGCGCGTTCGCGCCGAGGGCATAAGCGATGCCGACGCCAAGGTCGTGCACGCCGTTATCCCTGCCGAGGTAGTACAGAGTCATACCGATGCCGAGGTCGTACAGGCTACCAAAGTCGACATATCAAAGTCGATGTTACTAATTCCGAAGTCAACGCCGACACCGAACATGTCGAGGTCGAGTCGAGGTCGCACAATTCGATAAATCTTTTGCTTTTCGATACTCAAGATGGAATGAAGTTCTCAAATCCATCGTTACTTTGTTCTTGTAATGGAAGGAAGTTCTTACTTCTATGTTCTTCGTAACAAGTGATCATGCTTCTTAGAAAGTTCACGCTCGCTGAGCTAGCATGCTCATCATCATAATCAACTTTAAGGATAGAAGTAAACTTGAATATTCATATGTAGCTCATCTCAGACGGATGTATTTCGTCGAATTTCAAGAATTCAACATATCATTTTCGACAAATCAATGTCCAATCTCAATCATTTTAAAACATGAATAATATAACTTTGTTCATAACAATGAACCCTTATCAATTTCGTGAATTAAACATTTTCTCTCGCATATCTTGCAAAACTTTCTCATATCATTGTCATCATCTTTCTTATATCTTCCTTCTTTTCATAACTTTCGACAAATCATTTGTCATAACATTCATTCTCAATCTTTCTCATAGCTTTCATTTTTTTGAAAGATCATTTCAACCATTCTTCACTTCAAACTTTTCGCTTTATTTGAAAAAATCATTTCATAAACATTCGTCAAAGCAAAGCTAATTTTCAAAACTTTGAAAAGAGTTATTTACCTCATTCCAGCTGAGCTTGATGTGATGGAGTGTTGAGCATTGTCACCGAACTCTAGAAGTCTAATGACTCTATTTAGACTTAACCTTAAAGGAGAGTTTTGAGTTTCAAGAGCGAACCGCCTCGATACCACTCATCACGACCCTAAATCCTAATTACGATTTAGTAGGGATTATAACTCTAAACAAGGGTAAAAGTACGTGGAGACTCTTTTTAACAATAAACTGTAATACATATGACATGTATGTTCTTGAACTTTAATACATAACTTAGGTTCTTGCAGCGGAAAACATGTGATATGTACATATGACGATGTACTATCAAGGTATAAACATTTCAATGACAACATTCCTATTGCTCAACACCGCCCATCCATCATCGCTCAACCCGCACATTTAAAACAACATGCAGTGGTCGAGTACAAGAATGCACTCGGTGGACTCATGCCAAAACATTTTATCATTTGTAGATTACATCGCCACATCATGGTAAGCATACGCGGTTTTAGTTGAAATGCCTTGTGCTTACTAAAATATTTTCATCATTTTCAAAATCATCGCTGGCTAGGCATTTTTCTCGTGTGTATGATCCATATCCCTTAACATCCTTTCATCATAACATCATAGTCGAACGTCGTGAAGGAGGCCTCCCTCTACGATGCCGTGATCGGCCGTGAATTGTCCTTACAAGACACAAACACCTTAGGTGTACACGCTAATCTAGCGCTATTATCCTTCCCAGATAGATCCGATATCGATTTTCATTCATAAGTTGGGAGCGACCCAACAACATTCATAACATTTCATAACATCTCATAACATCTCATGGATAGATACATACACAAAACATAAACATTTTTTCGGTGTAATCTTATAAACATTTTATCAATAGTTGAAATAAGCATCGTAAATAAATATTTCAATAGCATTTGAGTAGAGTAAAGCCCACCGACTATTGTTCATCTTAAACTCGAAGCCACAACGTCGTACTGTCGCGTCCGTCCCACACCTTTACATAAAAACAATATTTTAGTACGTCGCTCACGCTTCTCGAGACTCTCAAAGTCAGAATAAACTTCGATATTCTATATCGATATAAACTGAATTCCTTAATGAATTCGATAAGTTTTCACCACGTATTTCAATCGAATAGTTCTCGCTCTTCGAGACACGCTCAACCGCATCGCTTTAACCTTCCGCTTAAACGCTCGACGATTTATACGCTTCTCGATATAAGGATTTCAATTATGAAATCTTTTCTTACTAATGAGGTTTCCTAGCTAATTAGCACGCCTTACGCCAGATTAGCGTATTTATCGAACGATTTCAGACGTTGACTTTAAAAGTCAACAATTTTGACTTTCAATAGTAATTTCTTACTAATTATGTTATAAATCGATTTCAATCGATTTCTTTTAGAAGTCCTAATTCTCGATTTGTTACGTAAATCGATGAACTTTATTAATATTTTCTTAATTATTAATCCATTTATCCATAAATCCTTATTATTCATTTATAACGTTATTAAATATAACGTTTAGTTATAAACATAGTGATCTACTTTTATAAAATTTTGTAAATCCCAAATATGTCCAAAATAATATTTAGACATATAATATATTATTACTTTAATTAGAAGGATTTAAAATCCTTATAATTCCTTTAATGCTCTCGGTAATCCTTAAAATTACCAATGATTTCCAAAAAATTTAAATTCATATAGTGTATTATTATACACTTATGGTCATTAATATGTATTAATATCATCCATATAACAATCGATCATCACCCTATTCACATAAGGCATATTTCACCTAGGGAGTTCCAACACTTAGTCAATTTTAAGAGTTTATTTTTCAAAAAACATCTTAAAACAACCCAAGTGACATACTTTGGTGATTCATAACTCTCGCTCAAAATACGTATGACCGCATCAGGATACATTATGGAAACCTCTAAACATGTACTACAAGTTCTAAGAAGGAATTAAATCAAAAGAGTCGTGGTTCTAGAGATATAGGGTCCCAAAGTGGGCAACTTAAACCGACTTCTATACTTAGAAATTTTTCAGATTTCAGATTTAGCTTAACGACGAGGGGTTTTATGAGGCTCGTAACTTTGACTCACAAAACCAAAATGACTGCAGGCTACCAATTTCGAAACCTTGCAACAAGAACTACATGTTTCATGAAGACCATACTGGAAAATATCTGACGCATCGAGAAATACATGAGTTCAAAGTTGACTAGTTGGAATGGACAGTTTCAAGTAGGTGACTTTGGGTCAATGAAAGGTATACTTATAAGACTTGGTTTGAGGTCAAACTTTCCATATCACAACTAGACATGGTAGGGAACATTTCTTATGAACATCTCACGTAAAAGTCGGACTCGAACAGTTAATTAAAATAGAAAATTGACTAAGGCAGTTTGTCAATAAGACTCACTGTAATGCGTCAACTTTAAAAATTTACAGAGAGCTCATTATAAAGAATCTGGAAATGCCACCCATCAGATTGAAAAGCCACTTAAGTCTAGTTTAATTCAGAAAAAGCCTCACTCAATGATTCAAAATAGATTGGGAGATAAAAATATTTTACTACAAGCTATCGCTACAGTGACAGCTTTGTGCAGTTCGTTTGTACAATCTGGAATAAATAGCAAACATTTTTAGAAAATTCTGAAACATTACATAACTCTTCTAGACATGCTAAATTATGTTCATGCCAAATTTTAGAGTTTTATCATTAGCCAAACTTGAAACGAAAACGATGAACCGTGGGTGATGAACACGGCAATTTTTACAGATTTGTGCAGTGTTTTTGAAAAATACAATTAAAATAGTAAATCAAGTTGGATTGACTTGAAATTTTACAGAGACGTGATAGACATGTTTAATTTCAACATAGCTAAATTTCACATTCATCGGAACACTGTAACTAAGTCAAATAAATTTATGAAGTTACTGTTCGTGCAGCCAACTTCCAGTTTTCATATAAGCTTATAGTTCAACATTAATACTTTGATTTCTTGCAAGCCTTTCATCAACACTTCATATGCACACATAACACACGAAATCTTGGTGAATTTATCACCCCAATCCACAACCAAGTTCATCAAAACAAACATGCAATGGTCAAAAGTGATGAATCTACTCATTTAGTTAACATGCAATTACATTTAAACAAAGACCCATCACTACACATGCAAGATTTGATCGACTCAAGAATCGAAGATATAGATATCTACCTTTGGTAGGTGAATTGGGTAGGGGCAGAGGTGACAAAGCTGGCTCATCTCATGCTAATGGTGGCATTCGGCCACCTTGACTGGTCAGTGAGCTCAAGGCCGAACAAGCCCGATTAGGAGGTGAGTCTTGAGCTCAAGAGAGAAATAGTGTAGGAGAAGAAGAGAGGATGGAGGAGATGATGGGAGGGGGACGGCTACAATCTGAATTTTGGGGAGAGAGGTATGGGATGTGTGTGGGGTGGTTGCTTAGGGGTGACAAGTGCCTCTATACTAACATGCATGACTACACTTGTCACGTATATGCACAACTCACTCTACACACACACATACACATTTTTTTCTTATATATATATATCAGTAATTAATTGTTTAGTTAGGTTATATAATTAATCACATTGCCACTTAATAGATACATGTAATAGTGGAAAGTCAACAAGATATAATTTGTTAAGCACATAGTAGTTCTCGGCCATTCACTTTACTAATAGGTCCAAACTTTATTTTCCATACCAAACATTGATATATGTTATAACATATAGTTTAGATGATAGATAATGTCATATGATAAATTAATGGCATCATTTTATGCGATAAAACCCGAGTTCAAAAATTAGGGTTTTCGAACGTTTGAAACATTGGTCACTATCAATCCTTAATGATCTAGCATTGATTTAGTGCTAAATAATACTGTAATTACATATAATAATCATGGGAAATTAATTACTATAATTCCTTGATCATTAAGCTCACTTTTCAATTCGTCTCTAAACGTTAACGTTTGAAAACGTTTCAAAACGTTAATTATCGACTCATCTCGAAATGGTCGTAATAAAGTCATAATCACTTTATTAAATTATTCCATTAATAATGGAATTTAATTCTAAGCTTGATTGCTTAGAAAAATTTACGACGTTTTAACTATCGATACGAAATCGACGTTAAAGTAATATTGTCGATACGCTTTATAAACTTCTATTCCTTAATTCACGATTCTCAGTGAATATAAAATAGGAATTCATTCCTTCGTAAATAATCGAAATCATTAGTCGATATCTTACTGATTGAAACATCTCAGCGAATTCCTAATTTACGAGTTTTAAATACCGTAATTAGGCATCTAATTCTACGGGATATTACATTTCCTTTAAGATAAGATTTGCTAAAGATATTTAATTAAAGATAAGATAAGGTAATTAATTATGTTAACCAAAGAGATGATATTTATGCTTTAATAAAGTGATTACATCAAGTAGATAAAATTTTTGTCTTTATCTTTATAATTTTAAAAAATGTTGAATAAATGAGTAGATTTTTACCAAATAATTTATTTAATTGCACAAGCTTTAATACTTGATAAATATCATAGAATCAAGGTCAATCTTATCTCCTAAATATCATATGAAATTCGAAATTTAATGATTAATGGAAGAGTAAAAGAAAAATTGTTATTTAATTTCTAAGCTTGTAATTTTCGAATAAAATGGGAATTTTGCTAGATTTGTCCAAGTAATTTATTTTATGATAAAAGAGCATTAATTTTATATAATCCTTCATTAAAATATTTTAGCTACTAAAGGAATGAAGATTTGATAATTTATTCTTAATTTCTAGTTATAGATCGAAGATTTCACTTTAGTATATAGAATTGTTCTTAATTATTTTTCCTATGATTTATATTCTATCATCTAAGACTTATATTATGTCACATAGCTATTAATTGGAAGAAAATAAAATATGTAGCATATATTTATGCATAAGGACAGAAAACTTGCATAAAGGTGTGAAAAGAAGAAATAATTCAATCTTTGTGACATTGATGAATATTATTATGATGTGGAGATATTATTAATGTTAAGATAAGGTGAATTATTAATTAAACAAGTAGATGTGTTATTTGTTTGAATATGGCCGAAATTTTTGACTAAAATAAGAAAGAAAGAATTTTGAAACTCTTTGATAGTGATGTTTAATCTTTGAAAATGATATGTATTAAATGATAAAGTATAAGATAAGATAAAATTTTGTCTTATATTACAACTTGATTACCGAAAATAGAGAGGATAATTAGAGTGTAAATTGTTGACTTTTAAAATAAGATATTTTGCTAAAGTATGATTAAAATATCTTATAACTTCTATAAAATAAAGATCACCCCTCTCACATATTATTATGACCGAAAATTGAGAGAAACAAAGAGAGAAATTTTTCTTCAAAATTCTTTTCAATCCTAGGTAGAAAAAACGTTGTCGTCGAAGATCAATCCTGATTAAAATGTTAGAAATCGTACATGCTTTTTATATATGCAAAAATATTAGAAATTCATCCATGAAATATTAAGTTATATGCTTTTGTTATTTCATATGATAATTGAGAAATTTTGTTAAATGTTTAAGTTGTTAATTAAATATGTTTATAAGATGATTGTAAGCTTATATTATGAATTTAGTACAAAGTTGAGCATGTTATAATTTTCTCCATGAAAACCGAAAATATGTAAGATTTATATGTTGATGAAAATGAATTTTAATTATTGTTTTGAGCATGAATTGATGATAGTTAGTAATGTTTAAGTATGTATGATTTAAATCATAATTTTTGGAAAAATATGGAACAATATGTCATGATAATTTCAAAAATTATAGAGTATGGAATATTGATGTATAAGTTGTTTATGATGGATATTAAGGTATATTATTGATGTATGATGATAATAATGTGTTGTGTAAATTAATTAGAATTTTTGAAAAATGTTTATGTGGTTATTCAAGATTTTCGAAAACTAGGGCATGAAGAGTTATGATGTTAAATTTTTCTGTGTCTAATGTTATTTGATATTATGGATCCTATGTTAATGTAGTATGATATGTGAAATTATAGGAATTTATGGATAAGTTTTGTAAATAACCTAAAAAGGACCGAAAATAAATAAAAAAAGGAAAGTTAGAGTTGAAATTTATTTTATTACATGTGATCACATAATTAGGTCCAAAATTATGTTTAAGATATGCTATGAATTTATGTGAATCTTTAAATGAAATATAAATATGTTCACGTTGAAACGTTTTGCTAAGTGACGTAAGATTTTGAAGAATAAAGTATTATGATTAGTTTCATGTATGTAAGTGGGCATGATTGAATGTTAGAGTGGAATTATGAGATTTATTGAAAGTATGTTAAATAATAAATTGGAATTAGAGAATATTATGCAAGATTAATTGTTTTATATGTTCTAAAAGTAAATTATGAAAATACATTAGTTCAAGTTTGAAATAATTTGATCAAGTATGAAAGTGAAATACGTTAGTGCTTGACGGTTAGTTATAAAATTAAGATTTGTAATCTACACGAAATGATGTGGACTGAAGAAAAGAATATAAGGATGTAGTATCATCTCTTCAAGACGCGATGAATCTAATCAACGTAATATAGTTGTTAAGTGTGATAAAAGTGTAGGAAATCGATTTCACCTCTCGAGGATCTATCTTGGATGTTTAATTCACCATACATTGATTATATTCCTAGCATGCACCTATATAATTAATCGCAACACGTAGGATTTTCTCGTGTTTACCTCAATCTTCGGGGATGAACGGATCGAGACTGGTGCTTTGATCTTACTCGACTGTATCCGGTTGCCCAATCTCCAATATCGAGTAAGGATAATCTATGGAGAATGCTACGTAAAATCACCTCAAACCCTCTAGTATTTTGAAAATCTCTCCCAAGGTAAACCCTAGTATTCTCGAAAATAATAGATGGATAATTATGATTAGCCTTGATCTTATCTCTTACCTTATATTTATAATGCATTACCATAATCCCATAAGGAAAAGATCCATGCATATCCCATAAATATAATAATATCCTTATGGATAAAGAGAATAAAATCACATCCATAGAGAGGGAATAGAAGCCGATTTACGTGTACACGGCCTGGATGGGCGACCTGGATCAAATCACGAGGAATAAAGATGGGCCTCAAATAAATTAATTATCTTATGTTCAGCCCGTAACATAAATTAATTTATAAACATTCATTCATGCCACTAGAGAATAAATGCCGACATACCCATTTATTACCGAAGGTGAGTCTGACTTGACTTAGACATTACGAATCCTCGTATTTAAGATATCGCACGTCCATTAATTATTTAGATCATTCTCGATCGCTTTAAATAATTAATATCTTTAATTCCTTAAGTAGTACCACTCAACCTTATTATTGTACTTTGAGCTAACTCAACTGCAGAGTTTAGTACAATAAACATTTTGAGCTTCTTAAGGACGCCATCATCCTAAACGGATACGGTGACTGACACTGATAACTAGCATGACATACAAGCACCGCCACCACCCAAGATGCGAGAATATTGGGTAGAACATATAACCTCACCCATAACAAGTCAAAGTGATGGTCAAGAACTCATACTCACCTAATACCTTATCGAGATTTAGATCATCGTAAGTCACAGAGATCTGTGTTCTTCACGACGGTCGATAGAAGAACTCATCTCACCGTGATCCTTCAATACGCCGAGACGCATCAAAGATAGACAAGCAACCAAGTCAAGTCACTTATCTATACCGCATTCATACCGACAACTCGCCCTCAAGTTGTCTCACCGTGGAAACATTTTATATCTCATTAAGCTTGACCAATCATACGCACTTACGTGATCTTCTACACAATCGTATGATCTAACTTATATATGAGATAAGGGGACACGATATATGCAATCAAGTAATCAATTCAGATAGAGATTGTAATAGTGGTAATAGGAAACATTGTATACAAGCTCAACCAAAACGCTTTCAAGATACAACCAACAAAAGAATCCTTTAACGTTAAAAGGATTGATGTTAGTGAGTTCGTTGTTTCGGATCGATGATTTTCGGAAAAGCGTACTGATGTATGTTGGACTTAAAAGATCACTAATAAAGTCCCTCGCAATCTAACGAGGTCGTCCTAGCAAGCAAGTTAATCCGAGTCGTCTCTCAAGGAAAACTTAACAGGGTGTTACTAAGTTACCACACGAAAACAATTAAATTCCTAAACATTCTAATCACTAAGAGTCGTTTGATCGTCACTTAAAACTGTAGATTACCTAGGCGAGGAATTATTAAGGAAAGAGAGGCGAATTAACTAGGCGGAAATTAACAAAGCAAATAAATTATCCGACAATAATTAAACCCTAGATTGAAGAGCACATAATCAACATGATGAACCCTGACATAATTCAAGGAATAAAGAAAAGACAAGAATAATTAAATCAATACCAATACGAATCAACACCAAAGCATAGAAATCAACATCAAGGAAATACGAGAACACGAAAGAAAGCATACAAATAAGAACAACAATGGAATTGAATCTTAAAGCATTAAAGAGAAACCAACAATGAAAACCTTACAATTGTAATAGATGTAATTAAACTTTAATCCTTGTTTTGGATCTTAAATGACAAAAAGAAATGCAAGAAATATTTGAAGGAAGAAAAACTAGGGAGAAGGCGCTCCTAAGGAAGAAGAAAAACTGAAGAATGAAATGGAGACTAGGGTTTTCAGTGGTAATCAAGATTTATAGCGCAGAAATTTCCGCACCTAGCGCCGATGCGCCAAGTCTTCGACGACTTACGCAGCAACCGACGCGACGGCGCCGGACGCAATGAAGCTTACGGATAGGTTTCATCACTTGCGTGCGCCGGACGCGGATGCAGCGGGCGCCGGTAGCCGCGGGTCTTGCCGGGCGCGACGCGACATGCGGACGAGAGGCGGGCGGAGGAGCGGGCAGGCCGCCGAACACGCGTGGCGCTGGGCGCTGGCGCCGCGGGCGGCGGTGGTGGCAAGGCGGCTGCGGCGGCGTTGGCGCGCGGCGCAAGGCGGGCGCGTGCACGCACGTGAGCGACTTCGATATTTCACCCGTTTTTTCGCCCAATCTCCGAATTACAAACCATTTGTGCCTATGAACTCCTATCGATATGCTCTTCAATAATACATGATCCTTGGCAGATTCATTTTATCCTATTTTATGCCGTTTTCTACAGAACATCGAAATAAATGAAGTCCGACTCGATAAATACTAATCAAACAAACGGCATAAATAGGACAAACCACTAAAAACAACATGCAAAATAATACCAAGGATAAGCACAAAATGAGACTTAACAACTCCCCCACACTTATCCATTTGCTTGTCCTCAAGCAAAGTCTATACTAATAAGAGTAGAAAAATAACTCATGCAACATAACTCTTAGTCCAATCAATCAAACCTCTTTTTGGAATTCCCCCAAACATGATGAATACATAATCAAAGTTAACGTGAAACAAATCTAAGATTGTGGAAATATCAAACAAACAAGTAAGTTATTTTTGCTCGCACTCAACTCTCCGCTAGGGGTGAATTAACTAAAGTGGCCACTTTAGCAACAAGTTTCCTTTAGAACACAAAGAAAGTATTAATGATTTTGGAACAATGTTCGAAAGGTGAACCTCAATGAACTCGAGTCTCCTATCGTGGTTTCCCATGTCCATTTCTCAATTTACGAAAGAGGATGAATTACATCCTCCATTTCAACAATCTCAATCATTTTCTTTTTCTTTCATTTTTATTTAAAATGAAACAAGTATATAGGTAACCACAATGTTAACACTACCCGAGGCATTAGACGGACAAATCACGCCAATAACCCCCAATTTAAGATCAATCCACACAATCTCGTCAATACACATTGCACTTTAATCACATATCAACAAGAGAAATGGAATCACATCAAGTCCGATCAATACCACAGAGTTCAGTTGCACAAATCAAAATCCTAACTTACTCGCATATACAATACTCGATTCCAAGAGATCAAAATAAGCACAAAGGCACATCACCAAGCATACAAATAGATAAGATACGCCCACAAAACCAAATAATCATCCCCCACACTAAATTCGAGCACTATCCCCAGTGCTCAAAACATTAATAACACAAAAAGGCCAATAGAGGATGATACTTCCCTGATAATAGATGAGCGTTCACTGCAGAATTGGAGTATCATGGCTTCACCACACTGCTAACAATGTCCCAATACTCAAGAATAAACAACACCGAAACCTGCACCACACAAAACTAAAACAAAGACGAAAGCACAAACACAAACCAAACCAAAAGAAAACAAGAACAAAACATAAAAGAAATCAAATGGAACAACAAAACAAACAAAAGAGAAAGAAAGAAAAAGAATAGAAAACCGTGGGTAAACTCCCACGTAGTACTCGCTTAACGTCAGTGAGTCTGACGTATTCCAATGACAACGGACTATCCATAGTTCTTTACCGTAGGAATACCATCTCGGCGAGTAGCATCATGAGTAACATTATAAGCATAAAGGACAAGAAGAAAGCAAATCGAATCATTTAAGCTCAAATCGAACATCCTCTTCTCCACGTAAAAATAGATAATTTTAACTCCCAATGCACAATACTTTGGTGAATTAGATGTTGATATATTATGGATGCTACCTCAACCTTTGTCCTCTCTTCATCCTCCTCCAAGAACACATTCTTCAAGTGTCGAGGCGCTTTTTCTCCGGAGGGGTTTTGTAGGAAAATCGATTTTAACCTCTCCCGAGATCTATCTTCGATGTTTAATTCACCATACATTGATTATATTCCTAGCATGCACCTATATAATTAATTGCAACACGTAGGGTTTTCTCGTGTTTACCTTTGAATCTGCTCGGGATGAACGAATCGAGACTCGTGCTTTGATATTCTGTGATCGTATCCCGTTGCCCCCAATCTCCAATATCGAGTGAGGATAATCTATGGAGAATGCTAAAGAAAATCACCCTATTTCTCTCTTTGATTTTCGAAAATTCTCTCCCAAACCCTATGGGATTCTCGAAAATTATGGATAATAATTAAGATTAACATTGATTTTATCTCTTACCTTATATTTATAATGCATTACCATAATCCCATAAGGAAAGGATCCATGCATATCCCATAAATATAATAATATCCTTATGGATAAAGAGAATAAAATCACATCCATAGAGAGGAATAGAAGTTTATCGTGTACTACGGGCCTGGACGGGCAACCTGTGATCAAATGCAAGGAATAAAGATGGGCCTCAAATAAATTAATTATCTTATGTTCAAATTTAACATAAATTAATTTATAAACATTCATTCATGCCACTAGAGAATAAATGCCGACATACCCCTTTATTATCGAAGGTGAGTCGGGCTTGCACTTAGACATTACGAATCCCGTGATTTAAGATATCGACGTCCATTAATTATTTAGAGCATTCGATCGCTAAAATAATTAATATCTTTAATTCCTTAAGTAGTACCACTCAACCTTATTATTGTACTTGAGCTAACTCAACCCGCAGAGTTTAGTACAATAAACCTTGAGCTCCTTAAGGGACGCCATCATCCTTAACGGATACGGTGACTGATACGTATAACTAGACGACATACAAGCACCGCCACCACCCAAGATGCGAGAATATCAAGTTAGAACATATAACCCTCACCCATAACAAGTCAAAGTGATGGTCAAGAACTCATACTCATCTAATACCTTATCGAGGTTTAGATCATCGAAGTCACCGAGATCTAGGTTCTTCACGACGGTCACGATAGAATAACTCATCTCACTATGATCCATCAATACGTCCGAGACGCATCAAAGATGTAGACAAGCAACCAAGTCAAGTCACTTCTTCTATACCGCAGCCTATACCAACAACTCGTCCTCAAGTTGTCTCACCAGTGATTCTTTTATATCTCATTAAGCTCGACCAATCATACGCACTTCTATGATCTTCTACACACCGTATGATCTAACTTATATATGAGATAAGGGGACACAAATATATTCAATCAAGTAATCAATTCAGATAGAGATTGTAATAGTTGTAACAGAAACATTGTATACAAGCTCAACCAAAACCGCTTTCAAGATACAACCAACAATCTCCCACTTATACTAAAGCAAACGCTTAGTATACAATGTGTCTCTCTACTAGCTATTACAAACAAAACCATCACTTTGCTTCTCCCACTTATACAAAAGTTTCTTTCTAAGTGGGTGCCATCAGCGCAATCCAAGTCCTCGAACGTGCACTTCAGAGACCTTTTGCGGCAAGCTCTTTGTGAATGGATCCGCTAGGTTATCCGTCATCAATCTTTTCAATCAAGACGTCCCCTCGCCTAACGATTTCTCGTATGACATGGTACTTTCTCTCTATGTGTTTGGTCGCTTTGGGTCCGTGGTTCCTTCGAAGTTTGCATCGCACCCGAGTTATCACAAGAAACTATGATACTCTTGGACAAACCAGTACCACACCTAGATCCACGAGGTAGTTCTTGAACCATACAGCCTCCTTAGCAGCCCTTCAAGCGGCTACCTATTCGCTTCCATGGTAGAGTCCGCAATGCATCGCCGCTTGCACTCGCCAGATACGGCTCCACCTCCCAAGGTAAACACATAGCTCGAGGTGACTTTTCTCATCATGGTCGACTTGAAACCGAGTCTCAGATAACCCAAAGGCATTAGACTATCTCAGACGGTAAACTAGCATATAATCTCGAGTCCTTTTCGTGTACTTGAGTATATGCTTTACCGCATTCAATGAGCTTGTACAGGTTAGACGATATTCAGCTACTATGCTACCGTGATAGCGTATATCGGTCTCAGACATAGATTACAGACATGAGACTTCCTACGGCAGAAGCGTATGAACTTGTCTCATTTCCTCTATCTACTTTTCACCATAGGTGATTGCTCCTTAGATAAAGGAACGCCATGTCCGAAAGGTAGCAATCCTTTCTTGGCGGTCCGCATACTAAAACGAGTAATCACAAGATCAATGTAAGAAGCCCGAGATAAGCTCAATATTTTCTCTTGCGATCTCGGTAAACCTTGATCCCAAGAATGTACCGCATCTCCTAAGTCTTTCATTTGAAACCGATCGGATAACCAACTCTTTACGCTCGATAACAACTTCACATTGTTGCCAACGAGAAGAATGTCATCTACATAAAGTGTAAGAAATACCACATCACCGCTGACATCTAAACGATACACACAACTCGCTATGCAACCGGTAAATCCATAGACTTTACCACCTCGCCAAAGCGTAAGTTCCAGGATCGTGAGGCTTGCTTAAGCCCATAAATGGACTTCTTAAGCTTCCATACTAGATGCTCTTCACCCTTCATCACATAACCTTCTGTTGTCGTGCATATAGATGTCTCTACCTTCCTCAAGGTAACCGCTAGAAAAGCGGTTTTCACATCCATTTGCCAAACCTCGCGTTCAAGTGGGTCGCTATGGCCAAGAATTCTCGATGGACTTGAGCATTGCTACAGCGAAAAGGTCTCATCGAAATCGATGCCCTCAATCTGAGTGTACCCTTCGCCACAAGCCCGGTTTTAAAAGTCGAAACCTCTCCATCCGAATCTCTCTTCCTTTTATATACCCACTTACTACCTACGGCTTCCTCGCCATCCGGTAGAGGTGTCTTTTCAGATACATCTATAGCTGTTATGGACTCAATTTCTAAGTCCATAGCGGTGTGCCATGATCTTGCATCAATGTCTTCAGACGTCATCAGATTTCCATGGGTCGATTATTGCTGCTCGCTTCGCTCGACTAAATTCAAGATTCACCCATCGAACATAAATCGCTCGGGTCGACGAACAACCTCCCACTCTGACGACTCGCCATCGGCACAATGGCAACGGTGGGTGCAGAACTTGTGGTTCTCTATCTTGCACAACTTGTCGGATAGGAGCCACTGTACGGCTTCAGATCTCCAAAGGAACTCGACCCACTTCAATTTCTTGAAGTATCTGGTGTCGATCCTCCCACTAGACCCGACATCTCGCACCTTTGGCTTAATCGGTGGTGGAATACGATCATCTTCTAATTCACGAAGAATGATCTCAACTTTGGATTTATGATTTTCATATAATCCTCTTCTAAGAATCGGGCATTAGTGCTAATAATGACCTTCGATCCTTAGGACTATAGAATAAACCACCTTCGTCCTCTAGATAGCCAATAAACAGCCTTGCGCCGGATCTAGCCTCCAACTTGTCGCCTTCTTGTTCAAGACATGTGTTGGATCGCCCCATATCCTTATGTGGCTTAAACTAGTTGCGCCCAAACCACAACTCGAAAGGGGTCTTTTCGAATGACTTTGATTGTACTAGATTTAGCAAGTATGCCGTCGCTTCTAAGGCATACCCCGTAACTAAATAGGCAATGTTGCATAACTCATCATTGATCTAACCATTTCTAAAAAGTCATATTTCCTCGCTCGATACACCATTTTGTTGTGGTGTGCTCGGTGTAGTGGTGGGAGGTAATCCCACACCGCACCAAATAGTCCATAAACTCGTTCGAGGTATTCGCCACCGCGATCGATCTGCAGATGATTTGATACTTTTACCAAGCTTCGCCTCCACTTCCGCCTTAAACTCTTTGAATTTCTCAAAGCATTCGAATGCGGTGGCGGTATATGTATCCGCACTGAGTAATCGTCAATGAAAGTGACAAAATACTGCATTCTCCACGAGCTTGTGTGGACATAGTCCACATAGGTCGAATGGACTAGCACCAACACTTCTTTGGCTCTATAACCCTTCGCTTTGAAGGGTCTCGGTCGACATCTTACCTTCTATACGTGATTCGCAGATCGGGAACCGAGTAATCGTGAGATTACCCAACGCTTCATTCTCGCCGCCTTTGATCCTATTTAGATTGATGTGACCTAATCTAAGATGCCAGAGAAATGTGGTGTCATCTTACTGAAGAAAACTTTCTTTTTAAGGTTTGAAGAAGATGCAACATAGTTATAGGTATTATGTTTTGCGTAAATAGTATAAAGCTTAATTATATAATGTGCCAACACGTATAACTTCGTCATTTCTTATGATATAAACACCACTATCAAAAATAATGTAATATCCATGAATAAATAATTTCAAACAGAACAAGGTTCCACGAAAATCCGCACATACAAAACGCCTTTTAAAACTAAAACTGTTGAATCAAAACATAAAGTAACATCTCCGACCGAAACGGCCTCGACTTTCACGCGCTGCCCATGGAGATCGTTATCTCGCCATCATACAGCCTCCTTTGTCCGTAGGAACCCCGCAGGTGTAATAAGCATGATCGATCAGACTTTTAGTGTCTACTACCCATGAATGAGTAGAACAAGTCGCTAAGCATGTTTCCGTTACTAAAGCAAATGGCGTACTGAGCCTTGAGCATAGGGCACTTGGCCTTCCAATGCCCGCCTTGCCAAGACAAGCACTTGCCCCTCTCCTTTGGCTTTTTGCCTCCGGTGGCGTGCATGTTCTTGCTCCCATTACTCCCACTATTTCCTCGCCTCGCCACCTTTGGTGCCCCTTTTCTTTTCCATTTTGCAACGGAAAATTTGGGCCTCTAGATGTGCTAGCAAGGGCATGTGCTCCTTTGCCCATAACTCCTTCCGCACCACGAGATCATTAAGCAATCGACTAAGTGTATACTCGGTCTTGCTCATGATCGCATCCACGCCGAAAATTCTCAAAGACTTGGGCAAGGTGTTAGATGATATCGACCTTGGCCACCACAATACCTCCCCAACCGATCAAGGCTATCCATGAGATGAATCATGTGGAGACATGTTCATGGACCGAACTTCCTTCTTCCATCTCACACGCCAAGATTTCTCTCATTGTGTGGAAGTCGATCGTTCGATCCGATCGCCCAAACTTACTCTCGAGACTTGACCATATTTCGCCGCGTCTACCATCGATCGATGTCGCAGCTGCAAGCCTTTGGACATAGTAGTCATCATATAGCATTTGCCATATTGTTTGACTTATGTCAAAGTCCGCCGACTCGCCGCTCATTCGCCGACGCGTCGATAAGGCATCGGGTTTAGGAGTAGTGAGAACAAACATGTGTTCTTCAATGATAAGAACATATTCCATGTTTCGTTTCCACTCGATAAAATTCGGACCGGATAAGGGATTTTGTGCAAGCATATTGATAATCGATGTAAGAGACATATCTGAAAAGATAATGTAAAACACATAAGCATACGATCGCACATAATTTCGTAACAATAATATTGTAACCTTTGATAAAACAATATTAATGAATCCTCCAATCGCCCAAGGAATTCCACATGCAAGCCACGCGTGTGGACGCTACACATGAACCCCCACTGCACTAAAATATACCTTTAGTCGCTTAATTTCAATCCATGTCAACTTATCCTTATGACAAATGAAATTAATGATTGGACCTTACTAGACCACATCACTATCGCAAGAAGGACTTCATGGAAGTTGTACTCGAGGTGATGTCTAAGATTGGATCACAATTTAACAACAGAAAATGAATTATTAGAATTGGCATAGTCACTGTGACCATACCGCTTCAATCCAAATTCCTTTGTTATCTCATTTTATATCCATCTCTAGAGAACTTATGAAAATCGCACACTGCAAGCTAGCGCTGTGGATGTTTACACATGAAACTACCACTTCTCAATAGATTTAAAAGTTTTATTTAGAAATCTCATCTAACAAACTTATGATAAACAGTGCAAGCAAGCCACGCGTGTGGGCGCCACTCACAAGGCCTCACTTTGTTTAGAGATCAAAAGTGGAGGTCTTGATATTTTAATTTAAAATTAATATGTCGGGTTACTTGCTTAGTCTTTTTGTTCAAAAGGTTTGTCCATGCAGATCACGTAATCCTAGCATGCTTTTCTATAGAACTCAACATGTAAAACATGCTCGCAGAATTCAAAAATATGTTTGAAAACGTGATAAACCTAGCATGATTACTATGCGCATCCAATCACGAAAACATATAATAAGTTTGTTCACGTAATTTAAACTTACATAGCATGCTTCAAGATAATTTAAACATCCACCACATGCAATGAACGATTAAAATAAAATAAAACGCTCATCGCGGCCCACTCGTGGAACCTCGCACTTTTCCCGCCTAATCTATTACATAGAATTGCAAAGCATGATCTTCATAAAATTTGAAAAACGGGCCTCGCGTGCACGGGCACGGACCGGATTCGTCAAAACTGGATTCGGGCCGGAAAATCGGATTCGGCCGAAAAATGGGTCCGGGCCGGATTCGCCCAAAATGGCCGGGCAGCGGCAGGGCACACCACGCGCGCCCGATCCGCCCCTACGCCGCACCGCCGCGTGCTCCTTGCGGGCTGCCTCGCGGTAGCGAAGGCGACCGCGACCGCCGAGCTCGCGTCGCGCGTCCATGCTCGCGCCGCGCTCGCCGCCGCTACCCACGCCAAGCGCGCCGCGCTGCTGCCTCGTGACCGCCCTTGCGGTTGCAAGGCTGCTCGCGAGGTGTCGGGGATCTCGCACGACAACACGTGCCCGCCGCCCGCGCCGGGATCTCGCCACGACAAACGCTGCACACCTCGCCGGCCGCCCCTCGTAATAACTTCCTCATGGTCGTGCTTCGCTCTCATCCTTTAACCGTGTGGAAAATGGATGACTTCATCCTCTTTCTATTTTTCCACCTCCGTGGTTGCAACGTTCGTCTGCCTCTCCCACCCCGCTCTCAACAATTGGGTCACTTTCAAGAATAATGACCGCCTCGAGTCGATTGGGTTGGTTTGGAAGTTCACTCATTGCACGTTGCTGCAACAGCTCCTTAAGGAAAGAAAGGCGAATTAACTAGGCGGAAATTGACAAAGCAAATAAATTATCTGGACAAGAATTAAACCCTAGATTGAAGAGCACATAATCAACATGATGAACCCTAGACATAATTCGAAGAGAATAAAGGAAAGACAAGAATAATTAAATCAATACCAATATGAATCAACACCAAAGCATAGAAATCAACATCAAGGAAATACGAGAACACGAAAGAAAGCATACAAATAAGAACAACAATGGAATTGAATCTTAAAGCATTCAAGAGTAGAAATCCAACAATGAAAAACCTTACAATTGCAATAGATGTAATTAAACTTCTTAATCCTTGTTCTTGGATCTTAAATGACAAAAAGAAATGCAAGAAATACTTGAAGGAAGAAAAACTAGGGAGAAGGCGCTTCTAAGGAAGAAGAAAAACTGAAGAATGAAGTGGAGGCTAGGGTTTTCAGCATGTAATCAGTATTTATAGCGCAGAAAATTTCGCACCCAGCGCTGGACGCGCCAAGTCTCTGGACGACTTGCGCAGCGTCGGACGCAACGAAGCACCGGACGCAGCGAGTTTCTGGATAGGTTTCATCACATGCGTTGCGTTGGACGCGGATGCAACGGGCGCTGGGTAGCCACGGCGTGCTGGGGCAGGCGACACGGACATGCGGGCGAGCGCGCGCGGAGGAGTAGGGCGAGCACTGGAGAACGCGCATGGGTGCAGCGGGCGTTGGGCGTGCGAGCACGTCGGGCGCTAGGCGCTCGTGCACGCACGTGAGCGACTTCGATATTTCTCTCCGTTCTTTCGCGTCTGATGTCCGAATTGCAAACCATTTGTGCCTATGAACTCCTATCTAGATGCTCTTCAATAATACATGATCCTTGGCAGATCCATTTTATCCTATTTTATGCCGTTTTCTACAGAACATCGAAATAAATGAAATCCGAATCGATAAATACTAATCAAACCAACGGCATAAATAGGACAAACCACTAAAAACAACATGCAAAATAATACCAAGGATAAGCACAAAATGAGACTAAACAACTCCCCCACACTTATCCATTTGCTTGTCCTCAAGCAAAGTCTATGCTAATAAGAGTAGAAAAATCACTCATGCAACATAACTCTTAGTCCAATCAATCAAACCACTTTTTGCAATTCCCCCAAATATGATGAATACATAATCAAAGTTAACGTTAAACAAATCTAAGATTGTGGAAATATCAAACAAACAAGTAAGTTATTTTTGCTCAGACCCAACTCTCCGCTAGGGGTGAATTAACTAAAGTGGCCACCTTTAGCAACAAGTTTCCTTTTAGAACACAAAGATAGTATTAACAGATTTTGAAACAATGTTCGAAAGGTGAGCTCTCAATGAACTCGAGTCTCCTATCATGGTTTCCCATGTCCATTTCTCAATTTATGAGAAAGAGGGACAGAATTCCATCCTCCATTTCAACAATCTCAATCATTTTCTTTTTCTTTCATTTTATATAAAATGAAACAAGTATATAGGTAACCACAATATTAACACTACCCCTGGCATTAGCCGGACAAATCACGTCAATAACCCCCAATTTAAGATCAATCCACACAATCTCGTCAATTCACATTGCACTTTAATCACATATCAACAAGAGAAACGGAATCACATCAAGTCCGATCAGTACCACAGAGTTCAGTTGCACAAATCAAAATCCTAACTTACTCGCATATACAATACTTGATTCCAAGAGATCAAAATAAGCACAAAGGCACATCACCAAGCATACAAATAGATAAGATACGCACACAAAACCAAATAATCATCCTCCACACTAAATTCGAGCACTATCCCAGTGCTCAAAACATTAATAACACAAAAAGGCCAATAGAGAAGCGTTCACTGCAGAGTTGGAGTATCACGGCTTCACCACACTGCTAACAACGTCCCAATACTCAAGAATAAACAACACCGATACCTGCACCACACAAAACTAAAACAAAGACGAAAGCACAAACACAAACAAAACCAAAAGAAAACAAGAACAAAACATAAAAGAAATCAAATGGAACAACGAAACAAACAAAAGAGAAAGAAAGAAAAGAATAAAAATCCATGGGTAAACTCCCACGTAGTACTCGGTTAACGCTAAGTGAGCTGACGATTCCAATGACAACGGACTATCCATAGTCCTTTATCTGTAGGAATACCATCTCAGCCAGAGCATCAGTAGTAACCTTATAAGCATAAAGGACAGTAAAGAAAGCAAATACTGAATCATTTAAGCTCAAATCGAACATCCTATTCTCCAAAGAAAAATAGATAATTTTAACTCCCAAAGCACAATACTTTGGTGAATTAGGATGTTGATATATTATGGATGCTACCTCAACCTTTGTCCTCTCTTCATCCTCCTCCAAGAACACATTCTTCAAGTGTTGAGGCAGTTCTTTCTCTCCGAGAGTGGGTTTTGGCATGCTATCAACTTCATGTCCCCACTCTTCCTCGTCAGCCGTCCCTGTAACAACTTCCTCATGGCTATGCTCTTGCTCTCATCCTTCAACCGGTGTGGAAAATGGATGACTTCAGTCTCTTTCTCATTTTCCACCTCCTATGGTTGCAACGGTTCGTCTGGTGCCTCTCCCACCCCGTTCTCAACAATTGGGTCACTTTCAAGAATAATGACCGTCTGAGTCTGATCGGGTTGGTTTGGAAGTTCACTCATTGCACGTTGCTGCAACCGCTCCTTAAGCATGCCATTAATTTGCCTCATTTTCGTCTCCAAACGCTGAAGTGTGGAGTCTTGAGCATCCATTCTTTGAGTGGACAGCTTCCTTCTTTGGGTGAACACATCCTCCAAAGCCGGTCTCTGAGGCGGAGGCGGTCAGCTGGTATGAATCTTGAGGCGGAGGTGGTTGTTCCTGTAGGGATTGTAGCTTGATGCTCATACTGCGACGGAGTGGTTGGTCCCAAGAGGGATTGTAGCTTGAGGCTCATGGTAGGTATCATAAGCTTGATGCCCATACCGACGGATATCCTCAAAATAGTCGAACTGGGCTCCTTTTTCATAAGAAGAAGTTGCCCAATACAACGATATTTCCTCCCCCAGCCTGTTTGCCCATATTCGCATTGCTGGTAACCCTGCATTAACAGACACCAATAACAAAAACAGGATCACACGCACCGGCGGGAGAAAAGCAATCATGTACAAAATAAGAAAGGCAATGAGAACAATAAAAACGAAAAACAGGCAACATTTAGAAAACGCCTAAAGTTTTCCCCGGCAACGGCGCCAAAATTTGTTGGACTTAAAAGATCACTAATAAAGTCCCTCGCAATCTAACGAGGTTGTCCTAGCGAGCAAGTTAATCCGAGTCGTCTCTCAAGGAAAACTTAACAGGGCATTACTAAGTTACCACACGAAAACAATTAAATTCCTAAACATTCTAATCACTAAGAGTCGTTTGATTGTCACTTAAAACTGTAGATTACCTAGGCGAGAAATTATTAAGGAAAGAAAGGCGAATTAAATAGGCGGAAATTGACAAAGCAAATAAATTATCTAGACAATAATTAAACCCTAGATTGAAGAGCACATAATCAACATGATGAACCCTAGACATAATTCGAAGAGAATAAAGGAAAGACAAGAATAATTAAATCAATACCAATATGAATCAACACCAAAGCATAGAAATCAACATCAAGGAAATACGAGAACACTAAAGAAAGCATACAAATAAGAACAACAATGGAATTGAATCTTAAAGCATTCAAGAGTAGAAATCCAACAATGAAAACCTTACAATTGCAATAGATGTAATTAAACTTCTTAATCCTTGTTGTTGGATCTTAAATTACAAAAAGAAATGCAAGAAATACTTGAAGGAAGAAAAACTAGGGAGAATGCGCTCCTAAGGAAGAAGAAAAATTGAAGAATGAAGTGGAGACTAGGTTTTTCAGCATGTAATCAGGGCCGGACGCGACGCAGCGCCAGACGCGCCAAGTCTCTGGACGACTTGCGCAGCACCGGACGCGACGAAGCACCGGACGCAGCGAGTTTCTGGACAGGTTTCATCACTTGCGTAGCGTCGGACGTGGATGCAGCAGGCGTTGGGTAGCCGCGTCTTTGAGGCGGCGACGCAGACACGCGGGCGAGCGCGCGAGAAGCGCGAAGGCCGAGAACGCGCGCAAGGCCGAGTGGGCGTGCGGGCTCGGGCGCTGTGGTGGGCATTGGCGAGCGCGGTGCAGCGCGTCGGCTTCGTGGCGGGCGTTGGGCGCTCGGGCTCTCGTGCACGCACGTGAGCGACTTCGATGTTTCGCTCCGTTCTTTCGCGTCCGATCTCCGAATTGCAAACTGTTTACGCCTATGAACTCCTATCGAGATGCTCTTCAATAATACATGATCCTTGGTAGATCTATTTTATCCTATTTTATACCGTTTTTTACAGAACATCGAAACTAACGAAGTAAGTCCGAATCGATAAATATTAATCAAACCAACGACATAAATAGGACAAACCAATGAAAACAACATGCAAAATAATACAAAGGATAAACACAAAATGAGACTAAACAATGTACTAAATCTCGTTTCTTACGTTGATAAGGTCCGGCTCAGAAGTGAAAGGAGACGGCAAATGATCAATAATAACATAAGAACAATAAGTTCTTAAGGTGGGCTTTCTTATTTAAACAAAAGGGCTCTCTTGGAAAATGGGATTTTATGGAAAATATTTACTGTTATTACTTTACTGTTTTTCTTATACTGCAAATGTTGAAATACGATATTGTCTGCCAAAATGTTTTATGTTTTTATATATCCATTCGGGTTGGCGGGCAACGTGAGATTACAATCGGATCCTACTAGTGAGATGCTAGTTAGGATTATGTACACTTAGCCTCTGAACCGTTCGCGGTCAGTCGTGCGTCCGGGTGAAGGGAGGCCTTTCTCCCGGTGCGTTCCATAGCTGACTTGGAATATACATTGTAAGAAAACACCTGGCCAGGCAATGTTTGCGAAAATGATGAAAATGTTTTAGTAAGCACGAGGTCTTTCAAATAAAACCCTCGGTCTTGATGTGATGGTGGCGATATAATATTTCGTGAATGGAATGAAAATATTTTCGCATGTGCCCATTGGTACTTTGTACTCAAACCGCATGTTTGTTTTAAATGTGCGGTTGAGTGATGATGGAACCGAGCTTGATTGGCGGAAATCCTTTGTCAACGTAGTATGAAACATCTTTTGTTCACCTTGAGAATGCATCTTCATATGCATGTCTCACACGTTTATTCCGCTGCAAACTCTTGAAACTCTTTTAAATTCTATAACTATGTTAAGTCCTTGAATGTCTTGTTGGCACAATCTCTGAAACAATCCTTTGTGTAAATTATTTCCTTCTATCCTTAATCTCGTTTATGCTTCTGCAATATCTTTGCTTCCTCACATTGTGAAATGAGTTGAAAATCTCCTTCTTTTAATATTTACTTAATCCAACCCCAAGTCGCGGTCCGACAAGGCAGTCCTTCGGGATTAGCCGAATCGGGCTGTGACAAATCCAGTGAAAAAATACCGAGATGAAAAAAGAGTACTCGTCTAAGAACAAGTTTATCGAAAATTCTCAAATGAAAAAAATAATGTAACTTACACAAAATACTATTGTTCCACCAACCGTCAGGACCCTAAGGTTGGCCATAGCATCAAAAACCCGGTCTCCCTCCAGGTAAACAACATGTACCGAATAGAAGAGAGAATACGTATCTGACACGCCTTAAAAGGCCAAGGAACAAGTAACGAACGTGGGTTGAACATTATAAGAAATTCACTCGATCAATGACGGACACACGACGAAAAATTTTCCACCGTTGATTAGCGACGGAACAACGGCGGAAGATCTCTTTTTATATATTTAAAATATTCCGTTGAGTGTCTGTCGTTGATCAACGACGGAGTGACGTCTGTCGTTGATCCACGACGGACTTACGATGGAATATCCGTCGTTGTTTACTCCGTCGTAATTTCGTCGTTGATCAACGACGGAAAAAAGACCGTCGTTGATCAACGACGGAATTACGACGTATTGTTTTTCGTCGTTGTTTTACCGTCGTTGATTTTTTAAAATAAGACGGGATTTCACCTTTGTATTTTGATTCAAGCTTTTGAACCCTAAACCCTAAATCCACTGCGCCGCACCGTCCGCCATGCCCGAAGCTCCCACCTCATCGCCTTCACTCGCCTCGGCTCGCCGTCGTCTTCTCCATTTGCTCGTGATTCTCCCCGCCTCCGCTGCCTTCTCACGCCTCCCCGCCCGCCCCACCGTGCCCCCACCCCGCCGCATCCTCGCTACCCTGCCCCACTCGCCCACGCCGCGCGGCCCCACGCCACCGCGTCCTCACCTCCGTCCGCCTCGAAATGTCCCGATCGAACCTCGCCTCACCCCGCCCCGGGCCGTCCCTTCTTTGCCCCGTCTCGGCTCCGTCAGCCTCTGCCGCGACCCGTCCCGTCCAGCCTCTACGCCTCGCCCAACCCTCGATCAGAAGTCCGACTCATTTCAATTACTCTTGCTATTTTATTACCTCTGTAAATTCATAATCGTGGTTTTCTTTGAATATGTCAATATGTGATGAGATTGAGCAATATGTGTTGAGATTGAGTAATATGTGATTATATTTCGACGTATATGTTTAAAATGTTTTGATTGTTAACTTGTTGGGATGATAAATTCTCCGTAGTCAATATGTTATTGATTGTTATGTTCATGTCTTCAAACCGTATATATAGCATTGTTACTAGTGTATTTTAAATATTGATATCGTTAAAGAACAAATTTAATGTTCTTCTTATGAACGGGTAATTTAGTGTATATATATATAAATGTTGAGAATATATATATATATATATATATATATATATATATATATATATATATTAGTAAATCTCATTTAAATGAATTCTCCTTAAAACACTTCGATTTTGCAACCCATACTCCATCACTCTTAAACAAATGCCCCTAAATTAAGTTCAACACGGCAACAACCAACCCAATAAAAACTATTAAAAAGAAAATTAAAGGTAACAACCAAAACAAAAGTCTCAAAGCTTTGAATTTTCGCTTGGGTTAGATTCAACTTATATCCCAAGTTATAAAGGTTCCATTATCTTTTTGTCTTGTGTGTTATATATATGTATAACATGTGTACTATGGACTTAATATTCGTTAATTAACATTCAAATGTTTCTCTAACTAATTATAAATATATTATCGTCAAATATTCTTTAGGGGCGTTTTACAATAAGTAAAGATTAAATTGACAGAACATAAGATTAAATTTTTGAAGAACGTAGCTACATGATCAAATAATTAATTCAAACTATTCAATCTATTATTTTTATATATCTAAGATATCACCCAAACAAACACCTACTGATAAGATAATTTTATATAGTTGGACAAAATGAAAGAAAGACGAACATAGTCGTAGTGGGTATTGATTTTTGGATGAATTATTGAAATTTTAAATTGGGGGATGTAGTGGTAATATTTCACATATATTAATATTATATGTATTTTCTAAATAAGTGGGTATAGTGAGTGATGTATATAATTATCCTTAATTTATTGAGTGGTCTAAGGTTTTGTTTAATAGTAGTGTTCTTAGGCTTTTTGAAAATATACTTGATAAGTTTGGTTAAATATATTTGTAAAGTATGTAAAATATTACACGGATTTACCCAAATTAATATGTGATCAAGAATGACCCTACAACCTCTATAACAACTATCTTACTAATATAAAATCATAAATTTGAACATAAAACTTAAATTGCAAAGAAATAAAACTACTTAACATATCATATCATCTTTTGCTTATTTACATCCATTTTATTTTTGATTTTTTAATATTCTATGGACTTAAGTTGTTTACAAAATAATATCAAGGAATATATAAATTATCTATAAAGTTAAACCCAACAACTATGATCATATTTAATCCAACATTATTATGAATATATTATGTTGGGAATTTGGAATCGAAGCAATGCTTTGATTAGATTTTGTGAATAAAAAAAAGATGTTTTTTTGATTCACATATAGCTAATAAGTTTTTTTTGAAAGTCATATTCACATTAATATCTGCACCACGCGGATACCCCATTAATATTAAAATATTAATTAATATGGTTAATTACTAATTAATTTTAATTGATGTTAATTAATTTTAATTAGAGTTTGCTCAATTAGTGTAGTAGCCCAAAATTTTATAGTAATTAATAAAGTTTAATTAAGTATTATTAAAGGCTTAAAAGCTATTTAAGCCATAAAATTCCTAAAAATTCAATATAGTGAAATATTAATCGGTATGAATCCGATTAATTTAAGATTGATTATATGGAATCGGAAAATGTAGAGAATTATTAGAAATGAGTTTATTTGTGATAAAATGTGAATTTTGTGATTATTAATGAATGTTTGTATGAAAATGCTATAAATTAGAAATTATGCTATGAATTGCATTAATTATTTTGCATGTTATTTTTCTTATAAAATGAGATAAAATATTATTTAAGATATTAAAGTCTTGAATAAATTTGTTTTATTAATAATTAATTATTAAAGAATTAATTTAGGTAATTTTCAAAATTTGAGAAGTATTATTGAAATGAATTGAATTTTATTAAATAAAGTGATTTAAATTATGCTACATGAATCTAAATTAAATTATGAATATAAGTTGCATTAGATTTTATAATTTAATTGAGGTATAATCCTATTAATTAAATAATACTAAAGTTTGGAATTAGAAGAATTAGGGGTGTAATTATAATATTTTTGAAATTAGTGAATAATTATCTTGAAATTTTAAATAAATGCACATTAAATTAAAATTTACATTCTAGAAACCTAATACATGTAATATATCATCTTCCACCCCATTTTTCTCCCAATTTTCGGCACACACACACAAGAGCAAACACAAAATTTTAATCTTCAATTTTAAACCATAATCAAGGGTGAAATTAAGGGATAATCATTCCAAGTGAGGTAATTCCTTGATTTAACTTAAGTTTGTGCAAATTAAATTCATGAAAAATATGTTTTATACTCTCATAATTTTTGAAAATTATGGGTGAATGATTATGGTTGATTTGTTTAAATTTTGTTATGTTTATTGGTTTAAGTATGTTTATTATGCATAATTAACATGTTCTATGGTTTTAAATTGTTTAAATTCATGAAGATTAGAAATTCAAGAATGTTACCTAAACCCTAAATTTTGGATATGATTCATATGTTATGATATGATTGAATTAAGCTTGAATATATGTTTAGGGATGATTATAAACATCATATAAATGAAGAAATTAAAAATTTAATCATGGTTGTTTAATTCTTGAAATTTTCAAAAATTTCAAGTAACATGAACTTGATGATTTTGATTTTATTTAATCTATTTGACATGATAATTATGCTTAGGGATATGAATAATGTATAAGATGAATTTATAGGAATTTAATTCAACCATATACTAATAACCCTAAATTTTCGAAAATGAAGGGTATATGTTGAACTTTGATTTCTTGATTTTATTTGATATATTTGAGTTGATATTTGAGATCAATGATAAAAATAATGCCTAAGTAGAATTTATGGAATTTTGAACATAGGTATCAAAAGTTAGAAAATTAAAGTTTAGTAAAGGTTATGATTTTATGTGAAAATTTTAATCAAGACTTGAATGGATGATGGAATTATGATCATTGATGATAAATGAGTATGATTATATTTTATTTGATAATTAATAGATTGTGGATATTAAAGATATTGAAATCTTATAAATGCGTGATTGAAGTACATTAACCGATTAAAGTATAAATGAATAAGTTTAAACTTATTTTAAATTCCTAAATGTATATTTAAGCATATATTGATGATATTGGGGAGTTTGGGATGATATTTGTGTAGTTTGGTGTATTTGGGCTATACATATTACAGATGTTACTCTGCCGAAATTTCGGTAGAATTTGATATGAATAAGATGTTTTAGATTTTAATTGATTACTAATAGTATAAATAAGTAAGAAAGATTACTAAAGTCAATAATAATCTTATGTTACAAGGATTAAGCAGAGGAAACCGGGAGGTAAAGAACGAGGAAACAAACTTATTGGATTAGACGTCACGAGGTGGGTAATGCGTTACAAATTTATTTTGAAGCAAAACTTATGATATTTTATGGGCTTGTTTTATCATGAAAGTATTTTAATCACCACATGATGAGTATGTTGAAAATGAATGTTTTACCACATTGTGGGTATGACGATTTACCTATCTACGGTGAGGAAATTGTTATGTCTTGTGCATGTGTAGATGGTGTGAGCTTGCCCGTGTAGGCCGGCCATGGTAATCTTGGGAGGAGCCTACTTCCTTTACCGAATAGCGTAGATAGGGTATGACCGTAGTTGTGATCCTTCGGGACCAACTCGGGTATGTGTTGCCGGTATGTTTACAAATAAATTGTGGTGATATGTTATGAGGATAAATGTTTCTTATGAACAATCAAATTTCTTATTTCTAAAAGTTATTTGAAAGAAAAGTTTACTTGAACAAGGTTATAAGTTTTGAATATTATGATAGCATTTACCCACTGAGTACTTCTGATACTCACGCCCAATAAGTGTTTTATGTTGCAGGTTGAGCATGGAAGAGGCGTGGCCTGGAACTGAGCTGAAAAGTTATTTTGTTTTCTTATTGCGAACTTTTGCGGTCGAGTGTCATGTCTTCATACATGACATTCATTAGTCTTCCGCTGTTGGCCTTGAAAATGTGAAACCGAACTTTTGATAAACCCTGTAAATATTTCAAAAGTTTATATATATGTATTTCCGAGGTTATGTTCTCGTTTGTGAATATTGCTGTTGTTGGTTATCTTCTGCATGCAAGTTGGCTCACTCTATTTACAAACGTTATATTGTCCGTTTGCTTTGAAAACTTATTCTCTAAACCACTCTTTTATTAGAAGATTATCCTTAAGTAATCCCGTCACGGCTTGATTGTTTAGTTAATTAAGTGACTAATTAGTCGGGTCGTGACAGAGTGGTATCAGAGCATTTGTTCGCTTTGATCCTGTAAATTTTTCTTTCCTTGAGCCAACCTTTTTGTAAATCTTTGAGTCATTGGTAAAAGCTCAGTGTTCAGCCCATCTCTTCAGCTCAACCAGGTAAAGTAAGATGTGAATGTCGTGCATATGTGAACGAAATGTGATTGTGATGATTTTAAGATGTAGTATGTATGTGATTCCTCTTGAAGAATTATGTTGTTTCTAATTAGTATAGAAATGATATCTGATTATAGGATGCCAAGGATAAAATCCACTGCTCGAAAGAATGTCGGGTATAGACCGCCAGGCTTAGGAGATATCAATAAATTTTATGCGTTGCGAATGAGACCAGAACAGGGCATGCAGTTCTTCCTTCATCATTACAAGGTCATGTGGCGATCAGTTTTGAAGTGTGGAGTGATCGAGCTCGACGGGCTGCTTCAACTGGTGCAAGCTTTACCTCCTGGTTGGAGGGGATGGGCATCCGAAATAGCTTTCGATTATGTGCATCCGGATATGGAGTGTAGAATTACAGGTAATCTTAAGAAGTTCATAAGAATTCTTAAAGACCAATATAGGACGGGGGAAAATCCTCCACTCATTCCCTACCGTCCCTTTGATTACTTTATCCCTACTGTTCATCAAATCTTGTCAGATATATTAGATCCACAAAGCCGAGAAATTAAATATGTATCTCATGAGCTTGTTAGAGCCAGTCCTAAATATGAATATTGTGATGATGATGATGATGATAATACTACTCTGTTCCCACTTGGACCTCAGTGGACTATGGATGATCTGGATTTATTTGATCAACCATTTGCACTGAAAACCCCTTCACCACCCCTATCTCCTCTTCCTGAAATTCCATCTATAATGTCTTCCACTGAGGTAGAAAATGAGTTTAATCAGCAATCGTTCGTTGGCACTTCTAGCTTACAACCTTTGTCTTCTAATGAAATGCCTTCGTTGTCGGATCCATCCCTTCTCTTGCCAGGAGAGCCAGCTAATTCGTCTGTTGATCACACTTCCGCTCCTGAAGAAGAAGAAGACCCTGAAGAAGAAGACCCAGAAGAGGATCCTGAAGAGAATGTAGATGGTTAAGGAGAAATTAGGTTAATTAATTATGATAGTAGGCGAGCTACCACCTGTAATATGAAAACTAACACGTGTAAAAGTCCTCGATGAGGCAATTTTCTTGTAAATTATAAAGCTGTTTTGTTATCCTTGATGTGATAAATAGTTATGTTTTTATCTTTTGTTGATGATTATATCTTGTTGTTGCATGTTAAAATCCCTTTCCTTTGTTGATATTTTATTTACTGTTGTGAAAATAATAAATTTCTTTTGAAGTGAAATGCCTCCTCGAAGACGAAATCAGAACATGGAAGAAAGAGCAAGTCAAATCACTCCTCAAAACATTCCTGAACAAAACCATTATGATCGTGAACCTTCTCCCGAGCAGGAAAAATAGCGAACTTTTCTTCGTCGAACCCACCTAACTTCACGGGGTGGTAGTCCCGTCGAAGCAGAAGAATGGGTAGAAAATGTGGAGAGAATTTTTAAGTTTTTGGAATGCAGTGATCAGGAATGCTTACTATGTATAAACTTTCTCATGAAAGAACCCATGAGACTTACGGTGGGAGGCCGACGAAAAACTCTCACCCGAACAAATGGCGAACTTTACTTGGGAGCAGTTTAAGGAAAAGCATGCGCCAAGTTCATTCCTCGAAGCTATAGGAAGCAAAAAGAAATTGAATTCATGAATTTGAAACAATGGAATAGGGCGTGGTGAGTACGATCGAAATTCGCACATTATCCCGATATGCACCTTACAAGGTGAAAGCAGATGAAAAGATGGTGAGATGTTCCGCTCGGTTGAGACACGAAATCCGGATTATTTTAGATGCTCAACCACCCATGTCTTACGCGAAACTCTTAAGCGTCGTTAGACATGGAAATGGAGATAAAGCGAGAGAAGAATGCTACCGAGTCAAATCTTTGGTGTACCACAAGGCTGTACCATCAAGATCCTCCCAAATGGAACAAAGATATAAAGGAAAAGAAAGTGGGAGATGCGAGGAAATCCAAACAAGAGGCGTTTTCAGGCGAGGACCCACAGTGTCGAGATCATTCCGACCGCCGACCAGGTGGACAACCACTCTTTTCTCCGAATCGAGATAAGACCACCCATGTGCCCTCGGTCTGACCGTACACATTTCGGTTTATGTAGAAGTGGGAGCAACACTTGCTATTCATGTGGACGGTATGGTCACTTTGCTTCACTTTTGTCCATATAGACGAAATGTGGTTGGGAGAGGAGAAGAGGAAATCTTCTCGACCCATTCGAGACTTGTGAAAGCAATGACGGGATATCCACAACCACCTCGCTATCAACTTCCTCCACCACACCGACTGCAATCGCAGAGACTTCACTCGTGCGCTATCTCAATCTCTACAAGTTCAACCTCAACATCGCAGCGCGATGCTTTGAAGCGAAGCAACGAAAAGAGTATAGGAAATCTAATGGTATGGCCCGGTTAAAGGTGTACTGTATAGTTTTGTTTGATCGGAGCATCGCGTTCTTTCATTTCTACCGCATGTGTAGATAATCTTGAACTTCCGTAGAATCATCTCAAGTAGGTTTCAAAGTGCTTACTCCAATAGGTGGGCGACGGTAGTTGATAAAGTATGTCTAACTTAAAATTCCAGTTAGGATCACTTGATTAAAAGGCGAATCATTCGCCTCTTATGCATGTGGGACGTAGATATTATCTTAGGTATGGATTGGTTAGCTGAGAATTTCGCAACAATTCGTTGTGAGCAAAATCGCATTTCAACCACCGAGAACGGAACCCACGTGCTTTTATGGAATCGATGAGAGAAAAAGAAGGTGCTGTGATATCGACTGCGGTAGAAAGGTTGATAAGATGTAACGAAAATCGTGTCTATCTTGTATGCTTAAGCAAGGAAAACAAGAAGGATAGGAAGATTGATGATGTGCGAGTTGTTCGAGAATATCCAGATGTATTTCGGAAAAGTTACCGGTGTACCGCCGGATCGACAATTGGATTTTGCGATCGACCTCGAGCCGAGATCTGCGCCATTTCCAAAGCACCGTGTCGGATGGCTCCTAAGGAGTTACAAGAATTGAAAGTCCATTACGGAAACTTTTGACTTAGGATTCATTCGACCAAGCGCATCACCTTGGGGGCGCCCGTGTTATTGTTAAAAGAAGGATGGCACCTTAAGGATGTGTATTGACTACAGAGAGTTGAACAAGGTGGCGTTGAAGAACAAATACCCTCTTCCTAGAATTGATGATTTATTCGACCAATTGAAAGGAGCTAGGGTATTTTCAAGATTGATCCGAGATCGGGTTATCATCAGTGAAAATCAAACCCGAGGACATATCTAAAACCGCTTTTAGGACCCGATACGGACACTACGAATTTGTAGTGATGTCGTTTGGACTAACCAATGCTCCAGCTGTATTCATGGACCTCATGAACCGTGTATTCCATGAATATCTTGATAAATTTGTGTTAGTGTTTATCGATGATATTTTGATCTATTCGAAGAGCGAACAAGAACATGAGATACATTTACGAATTGTATTGGAAAGGCTGAGGGTGCAGAAATTATATGCCAAGTTTAGCAAGTGCGACTTCTGGCTGAAGGAAGTAAATTTCTTAGGGCATATAGTCTCAGCTGAAGGAATTATAGTGGATCCTGCCAAGGTCCAAGCGGTTCAAGAGTGGAAATCACCTACGACTCCGAACGAGATTCGTAGTTTTCTGGGCTTAGCTGGGTATTATAGAAGATTCATCGAGGGATTTTCCAAAATTGCTAAGCCAATGACACAATTGCTGAAGAAAGGGGTAAAATTTCAATGGACCCCGGAATGCGAAGACAGTTTCCAAGAACTCAAAGAAAGATTGACCAACACTCCTATCCTAACTATACCTGACCCAGAGAAAGATTATACCATATACACGGATGCGTCGAAAAATGGAATAGGATGTGTTTTAATGCAAGAAGGAAAAGTCGTCGCATATGCTTCACGACAATTGAAAATTCACGAACACAATTATCCTACTCACGATCTGGAACTCGCAGGTGGTGGTTCATGCTTTAAAAATCTGGAGACATTATTTATACGGATCAAGATGCGAGATTTTCACGGATCACAAAAGTTTGAAGTATTTCTTTGAACAAAAAGATTTGAATATGCGGCAACGAAGATGGCTCGAGCTGGTCAAAGACTACGATTGTGAGATCAAGTATCATCCCGGAAAAGCTAATGTCGTTGCTGATGCCTTGAGTAGGAAAAATCAGGAAAAATTAGGGATTCTTTTTACAAATCAAGAAGAATTTCTAAAAGAGTTCGAAAGGATGAAGCTGGAGATCGTATTGCCTCCTCAGGACATACAAGGAATTATTGCAGCGTTGGTGGTACTTCCAGACTTGAGAGCTCGAATAGTTGAAGCGCAAAGACGAGACGATCAACTTGAAGCATTAAGAGCTAAAATCGAATAGGAATCTTCCTAATATCACGGCGAGGAGACAATGCAATTATGTTCGAATCGAATATGTGTACGAATGACAACAAATTGAAAGATGAAATTATGAGTGAAGCTCATAATGTTCCGTACGTTGCACATCACGGAAGCACGAAGATGTATCAAGACCTCAAACAGAAATTCGTGTGGACAGGAATGAAACAAGACATTGCATCTAACGTTGAACGATGTTTAGCGTGTCAGCAGGTAAAAGCCTTACATCAAAGACCGTATGGAAAGTTACAGCCTTTAGACGTGCCTGAATGGAAATGGGATCACATCGCGATGGATTTCGTAACGGGATTACCCAAGTCTAGACGAGGAAACACTGTTATTTGGGTAATCATTGATCGATTAACCAAGAGCGCTCATTTCATTCCAATTCCGATAACGTATGGAGCTGATAAGTTAGCGCAGATTTATGTTCGAGAAATTGTTCGTCTACATGGAGTGCCGGTCTCAATCACCTCGGATCGTGATGCCAAATTCACCTCTCGATTCTGGACTACTTTTCAAAAAGAATTAGGTACTCGGTTAAATTTTAGTACCGCTTTTCATCCCCAGACAGACGGTCAGACCGAGAGAACAATTCAGACCTTGGAGGATATGCTCAGAACCGTGGTACTTGATCGGCGAAACCAATAGGAACAAGTTCTATCACTTATAGAATTTGCTTACAACAACAGTTATCAAGCTACAATCGGCATGGCTCCTTACGAAGCACTTTATGGCAAAAAGTGTAGATCACCTCTGTATTGGGACAAAGTAGGAGAACGGAAGATTCTTGGCCTAAGCGATCGAAGAAATGGTCCAAATTGTGCGACGGATAAGGCAGAGGATGAAAGAAGCCCAAGAGGCAGAAAAATCCTATGCCGATAATCGTCGTATGTAATTGAGGTTTGAAATAGGGACAAAGTTTTCTCAAAGTTTCCCCAACTAAAGGAATCCATCGTTTCGGAATAAAAGGGAAACTTAAACCAAGATTTCTCGGACCTTATGAAATCTTGGAACGGATCGGGCCTGTAGCCTATAGGTTAGCGTTGCCTCCAAACTTCGCTAACGTACATGACGTTTTTCACGTATCTCAGCTCAGAAAGTATGTGTATGACCCACAACACATTCTTCATCATGATGAAATAGTTTCCGATGCTGACTTAAGCTATGAAGAAGAACCTGAAAGCATTACGGACGAAAAGAGCAGGTTAAGAAATAAAGTTATTTCTTTAGTGAAAGTTCAATGGAAACATCATGGTCCAGAAGAAGTGACATGGGAACTGGAAGATCGAATGAGAGAAAGTACCCTAACGTGTTTAATAAGGTACAAAAAAATTGGACGAAATTTCTTTAAGGGAGGAATGTAGTAGCCCAAAATTTTATAGTAATTAATAAAGTTTAATTAAATATTATTAAAGGCTTAAAAGCTATTTAAGCCTTAAGAATTAATAAAATTCAATATAGTGAAATATTAATCGGTATGAATCCGATTAATTTAAGATTGATTATATGGAATCGGAAAATGTAGAAATTATTAGAAATGAGTTTATTTGTGATAAATGTGAATTTTGTGATTATTAATGAATGTTTGTATGAAAAATGCTATAAATTAGAAATTATGCAATGAATTGCATTAATTATTTTGCATTTTATTTTTCTTATAAAATGAGATAAAATATTATTTAAGATATTAAAGTCTTGAATAAATTTGTTTTATTATTAATTAATGATTAAAGAATTAATTAGGTAATTTTCGAAAATTTGAGAAGTATTATTGAAATGAATTGAATTTTATTAAATAAAGTGATTTAAATTATACTATATGAATCTAAATTAAATTATGAATATAAGTTGCATTAGATTTTATAATTTAATTGAGGTATAATCCTATTAATTAAATAATACTAAAGTTTGGAATTAGAAGAATTAGGAGGTGTAATTATAATATTTTTGAAATTAGTGAATAATTATCTTGAAATTTTAAATAAATGCACATTAAATTAAAATTTACATTCTAGAAACCTAATACATGTAATATATCATCTTCCACCCCATTTTTCTCCCAATTTTAAACACACACACACAAAAGCACACACAAAATTTTAATCTTCAATTTTAAACCATAATCGAGGGTGAAATTAAGGGATAATCATTCAGTGAGGTAATTCCTTGATTTAACTTAAGTTTGTGCAAATTAAATTCATGAAAATATGTTTTATACTCTCATAATTTTTGAAAATTATGGGTGAATGATTATGGTTGATTTGTTTAAATTTTTTATGTTTATTGGTTTAAGTATGTTTATTATGCATAATTAACATGTTCTATGGTTTTAAATTGTTTAAATTCAAGAAGATTAGAAATTCAAGAATGTTACCTAAACCCTAAATTTTGGATATGATTCATATGTTATGATATGATTGAATTAAGCTTGCATATATGTTTAGGGATGATTATAAACATCATATAAATGAAGAAATTAAAAATTAAATCATGTTTGTTTAATTCTTGAAATTTTCGAAAATTTCAAGTAACATGAACTTGATGATTTTGATTTTATTTAATCTATTTGACATGATAATCATGCTTAGGGATATGAATAATGTATAAAATGAATTTATAGGAATTTAATTCAACCATATACTAATAACCCTAAATTTTCGAAAATGAAGGGTATATGTTGAACTTTAATTTCTTGATTTTATTTGATATATTTGAGTTGATATTTGAGATCAATGATAAAAATAATGCCTAAGTAGAATTTATGGGAATTTTTGAACATAGGTATCAAAAGTTAGAAAATTAAAGTTTAGTAAAGGTTATGATTTTATGTGAGAAATTTTAATCAAGACTTGAATGGATGATGGAATTATGATCATTGATGATAAATGAGTATGATTATATGATATTTGATAATTAATAGATTGTGGATATTAAAGATATTGAAATCTTATAAGTACGTGATTGAAGGACATTAGCCGATTAAAATATAAATGAATGAGTTTAAACTTATTTTAAATTCCTAAATGTATATTTAAGCATATATTGATGATATTGTGGAGTTTGGGATGATATTGGTGTAGTTTGGTGTATTTGGGCTATACATATTACAGATGTTACTCTGTCGAAATTTCGGTAGAATTTGATATGAATAAGATGTTTTAGATTTTAATTGATTACTAATAGTATAAATAAGTAAGAAAGATTACTAAAGTCAATAATAATCTTATGTTACAAGGATCAAGCAGAGGAAACCGGGAGGTAAAGAACGAGGAAACAAACTTAATGGATTAGACGTCACGAGGTGGGTAATGCGTTACAAATTTATTTTGAAGCAAAACTTATGATATTTTATGGACTTGTTTTATCATGAAAGTATTTTAATCACCACATGATGAGTATGTTGAAAATGAATGTTTTACCACATTGTGGGTATGACGGCGATTTACCTATCTACGGTAGGAAATTGTTATGTACTGTGCACAGGTAGATGGCTGTGAGCTTGCCCATGTAGGCGGCCATGGTGCTTGGAGGAGGCCTACTTCCTTTTACGAATAGCGTAGATAGGGTATGATCGTAGTTTTGATCCTTGGGACCAACTCGGGTATGTGTTGCCGGTATGTTTACAAATAAATTGTGGTGATATGTTATAAGGATAAATTTTTCTTATGAACAATCAAATTTCTTATTTCTAAAAGTTATTTGAAAGAAAAGTTTACTTGAACAAGGTTATAAGTTTTGAATATTATGATAGCATTTACCATCGAGTACTTACGATACTCACGCCCAATAAGTGTTTTATGTTGCGGTTGAGCATGGAAGGCGTGGCACAGGCCGGTGAAAAAGTTATTTTGTTTTCTTATTGCGAATTTTTGCGGTCGAGTGTCATGTCTTCATACATGACATTCATTAGTCTTCATTGTTGGCCTTGAAAATGTGAAACCGAACTTTTGATAAACCTTGTAAATATTTAAAAGTTTATATATATGTATTCAGGGTTATGTTCTCGTTTGTGAATATTCTTTGTTGTTGGTTATCTTACGCATGCGAGTTGGCTCACTCTATTTACAAACTTTATATTGTCGGTTTGCTTTGAAAACTTATTCTCTAAACCACTCTTTTATTAAAATATTTACCTTAAGTAATCCCGTCACGGCTTGATTGTTTAGTTAATTAAGTGACTAATTAGTCGGTCGTGACAATTAGGATTTACTAATCCTTCATTAGATTTATTAAAGGATCTATTGATTCTATTTTTCAATTAGAGTTTATTGATCTTCAATTATAATTTATTAATTATGAATTAAAACTTTTAATCAATTTAATTAACAATTAATTTAATGAATAGGTTGAAATTAATTAATTATTAATTAAATAGGTGTGATCTCCCTTATCCACAACAATCACCATGTGAACGAAAACACATGATACCACCCCTCTTCTTATTTAAGTCACTAAGTTTCTAATGGTCGTAATTTCTTATAACAAAAAAACTCATATATTGAGTAATTTATAGAATTTTCTAGTCAAATACTTACACGTAACTTGCACTTTCTAAAATAATAGCTTTTTCAAGAAATGAGTGCAAATCGTACTTGGATGTATAGTGTTTAGTATGAATTTGTGATGATTCTTGGTGTTGTTTTACATGTCATTTCTATGGTTTGTTCTATTTATGCCGTTGGTTCGATTAATATTTATCGATTCGGACTTACTTCGTTCGTCTCGATGTTTTGCAGGAAAACGGCAGAAAATAGGATGAATTGGATCTGCCAAGGATAAGATATAATTGAAGAGCATCTCGATAGGAGTTCATAGGCGAAAGCGGATCGTAAATCGGAGTTCAGACGAAGGAGAACGGGTCGAACGACCAAAGTCGTGCACGCCCCGCACGCGTGCGAGCGCCCACGCCCGCGCACCCGCGCCGCACCGCGCCCGCGCACCCGCCAGCCAGCCTCCCCAGCCAGCGCTAACCGAGTGCACGTTCATAAATTTTACTGCGCGTTCAACAAGCGCGCTTCCGCTTGCTCGCCTCGTCACGCCTCGGCGCCGCCCCCGTCCCCCGCAAGGCCATTCGATGCCATTACCGGCGCTTCGGCTGGCGTCCGTCGCCCGCCACCTCGCTCACCCAGCAGACGATCCGGCGCCCATCCGCTTTGCCCGGCCCTACTCCAAGCGCGTTGCAGCCAGCCCAGCCGCCCACGCAAGCTTCTCGCCGCGCGTCCCTCCGCGGCGTCCGCCCTTCGCTCCCCGATGCTCGCTCCATGCTCGGCGCGCCGATCTCCCAGCGTCGCGGCGTCTCCGTCCGGCGCTGAGTAGTCGGCGCCGCCGTCCTTGACCATCCAGCGCTTTCGGCTGTCGTTCGTCTATTTCCACGCACGTTCGACTTGAGCCGGCGCTCGGTTGTGAAGCGATTGTTTTCGGTAGGAGTTCATTTTGAACCAAAGATTCATATTCAAGCGAGAATGTATTACGGCGTCGTTCATTACAACGCTGCTCACTTTCATTTAATATAAATATACGTGCTTAGGGTTGAGTGAAGGGTCCGCATAATTCGATCTTCATTTTGGGTTTTCTCTCCATGCGCGGCCGTTTCTTAATTTCACGGCATTTCTTGAGCAACATTACGTATACAATCCTTGTTTTAATTCCTATTCTCTTTTCATCATTGAATGTTTAGTTCATCAATTTATGTTTTGGATTTACAGCTTCTTGTGGAATCAATTTCATAGTTTATTGCTTGAGAATATTTATTGCTTGAGTAGATTGTTTTCATGTTGCTTTAATTTATATCGCATTCGATTTACTCATGTTCTTTGTGATGGATATATGATTATGATTTATCTGCAATTAGATTTAGATTAGGGATTGACAAACCCATGAATAATATGATTTCATATGCTTTTGTTTATCGCTTTTGATTTATCGCTTTCGTAGCTCAACTAGGGATTGACAACCCCTGGTTTAGATTTATCGCTTTATTAGTATAGCTCGGGATTGACAACCCCTAGCTTAGGATGTTGTTTAATTTCTCGTATTTCAATTCGAGTATGTTTCAAACCCTTGTTGGCATTAGAATGTTTAGGTTTTAATCGCTTTCTGTGTGCGACACGAACAATGGCCCTGTTAAGTTTTCCTTGAGAGGCGACTGTGTTAACTTATCACGCCACGATTACCTCGTGCGATTGCGAGTGAATTTGAGTGTGTTTTAGCTCGATCAATTTTGGCGCCGTTGTTGGGAAAACTTTAAGCGTATTGTTTGTGTTGATTTATTTTCGTGTTTCTTTTGTTTTATTTTGTTATTCTCCGGTTGCGTGTGATCTTTTCTTGTTTGAGTGTTTTGTATGCTAGGTGCCGCATCTAAATAGACCGCTTGCTACCCCGTTGGACCACACTTGAACAACTAAAGGTCGCTTTCGAGCGGAGGAGTTTGGTACCACTTCGAGGTGGTGAGCAATCGAGCGCTTTATCACGGATCGACCAATTGTTGAAGATACTCCCGTTGAGAGAGATGGGTGAGAATGCACGTGCTCGCGTGATTTTTATAGGCGTTGATTGGGGCGCCACGTCCCAATTGTTCTTGGACCGCGATCCGACATTACGTATTTTTGGTTTCTCTCTCAATTGCGCTACCGGAGCTCTAGTTCATCTGTTCTTCCAATTTCTTCAATTCGATATTGTTTAACGTCACGTAATCGGTACTCGATTACCTTGGCTTTATTCTGATTCTTGCAATACGTTGTGTAATTTTGATTGGATTGAAAGTAATTGATCGCCTTTTGTTCAATTGTTCTTGATCATTCGTTTACATATTGATTAGATTACGCTTCGATTAATCCACGTCTTGATTAGGTTCTTGATTAGTTCTTGTTTCCGGTTTAATAATCAATTCTATGCAAGTGGTGTTGAACTTTAAATTCATGTTTAATCGTTCTTTGTTGAATTTCATTGATCCTTGTTTGAAGATCTAATTTAATTGCTTTTGATTTGTTTCACATTCCTGTGTTTGGTAGTTAATCATCTAGGGTTTGTGACCTCTAGTTTAGATCTATTGCTTTCGTAATTTAGCTCGGATTGACAACCACGGCTTAGGTTGTTTGTTTAATTCTCGTGTTTGATTCCTCGTATGTTTCAAAACCCTTATTGGTATTAGAGTGTTTAGATTTAATCGTTTTACGTGAGCAACACGAACATTAGGCCTGTTAAGTTTTCCTTGAGAGCGACTAGGTTAGCTTTCCCTACTATAACACCTCAAATGCGATTATGAGTCAACCGAGAGTATACTTTTGGTTGAACAAATTTTGGCGCCGTTAGCAGGGAAAACTTTAGGCGTATTGTTTGTGTTGTTTGTTTTACGTGTTTCTTTTTTGTTACATTTGCTATTTTCTCCCCGTGCGTGTGATCTTGTTTTTGTTGTTGGTGTGCATTAATGCGGGGTTACCAAAGATGCAGATGTGGTCAAGCGGTGGGGAGGAAGTTCCCATATTGGGCAAATTCTTCTTTCGAAGAAGGAGCCCAATTCGATTTTCTAAGGGATGTCCGTTGGGCTACGAGCATCAGCGTATGATCCTATCACGAGCAACAAGCCTATAATCCATATTGGGATCAACCACCTCCACCATACTATGAGGATCGAGCCTCCAATCCCTATTGGGAACAATCGCCTCCGCATGACTATGAGGATCGATCCTACAATGCCTCACGGGAGCAACCACATCCTCCACCTCAATATGAGTACCCACAACAATCACCTCGATTTTCGTACCCACAACACCGCCTCCGCTTCCACCGCAATCATACCCGCAGCAGCCCACCTCCACCTCAAATGCCGACTTGGGATGATAAGTTCACAAAAGTTGGATCTTGTGACACCAAAATCAAAGCGCTTGCAAGCAAAATTAGAAATGATGGTGAAGTTCGGACGAGTTGCTGCAACAAGATGCAATAGGGGAGCCTCCAAGCTCACCCTATGAGGCTCGGCGACCACCCACCATCGAGTTCGCCATTAGATGATAGAGCGCAACTCTTGGCGTTTAGAGGAACAAGTGGGCTGTTTGCTGAAGTGGTTTGAGTATCAACAACGTGCAGCGAGGAACTTCCAAACCAATCCGGTCGGTTCCAAAGGGTCATTGTTCTTGAAAGTGACTCAATTGTTGAAGATGTGGTGGGAGAGACACCTGAAGAGCCGCTGCAGCCAAAGGAGGTGGAAATTGATGAAGAATGGGCACGTGAGGATGAGGAGCAAAATCAGAGCCATGAGGAAGTTGATACCACGACGGCTGACGAGGAAGAGTGGGCACTCGAAGTTGATGACATGCCAAAACCCACTCTGGAGGTGGAAGAGCAACCCAAACACTTGGAGGAGGATGAAGAAAGGTCAAAGGTTGAGGTAATTTCTATAATTTGTCAACATCTTAATTTACCAAAGTATTGTGCTGTAGGAGTTGAAGTTATTTATTTTACTTTGGAAAATAGGATGTTTGATTTGAGCTTAATTAATGTATTACTTGCTTTCTTTACTATCCTCTGTTCTTATAAGGTTGCTACTGATGCTCTGGCTGAGATGGTATTCCTGCAGGTGAAGGACTATGGATAGTCCGTTGTTGACGGAACACGTCGTGCTCACGACGTTAAGCGAAATCTTCGCGTGGGAGTTGACCCACGGATTATTTTTGCTTTTCTTTCTTTCTTTCTTTGTCTTGTTTTGTTGTTCTTGTTGATCTATCTGTTGTTGTTGAGTTTGTTTTGCTCGGATCCGGAAAGTTGTCAACAATGAGATGAAGCCGTGGTGCTCCAACTCTACAAACACATTAAATCGATTATCGGGAAGTATCATCCTCTATAGTCATTTGAGCTTTTAATGTTTTGAGCAGGGGGATTACTCGATTTAAAATGGGGATGTTTACTCGGTTTTGTATCGTGATGTATTGTTTTGTTGCTTAATAGCGTGCCCTTGTGCTTATTTTGATTGTTTGGGCGTAAGCTTTGTCTATGCGAGTAAGTTAGGATCTTGATTTGTGCAATCGAACTACGTGGTATTGATCAAATTGATTTTGAATTTACAAACTTTTGGTGATATATGATTTGAGTATAATGTGAATCGACGAGGCGTGATTGATAGAAATTGAATAGGGAAATTGATGTGATTTGTCCCGCTAATGTTAGGGAGTGTTAACATTGTGGTTGCCTATATACTTTCATTTTATATATAAATAAAAAATGTGAAAAAAGTAGAAAATGAGGAGAATGAAAGCTCCAAAGATCTTGTTGAGATTGTTGAAATGGAGGATGGGATTATGTCCCTCTTTCTCGAAATTTGAGAAATGGACATGGGAAACCACGTTAGGAGACTCGAGTTCATCGAGAGTGCACCTTTCGAATATTATTCCAAAATCTGTTAAAACATTCTTTGTGCTTTATAAAAGAAACTTGTTGCTAAAGGTGACCACATTAGTTAGTTCACCCCTAACGGAGAGTTGGGTCTGAGCAGAGATTACCTTTTTATTTATTGGAAGTCAATTGTCGTTCTTGATTTATTTCGCATTATCTTTGAATTCGTAAACACCAAGTGTGGGGGAAATGCAATAAGGTTTGATTGATTAGAATAAGGGTTAAGTTGCACGAGTTATCTTTCGACTCTTATTAGTATAGACTTTGCTTGAGGACAAGCAAATGGATAAGTGTGGGGGAGTTGTTTAGTACGAATTTGTGATGATTCTTGGTGTTGTTTTACATGTCATTTTCTATGGTTTGTTCTATTTATGCCGTTGGTTCGATTAATATTTATCGATTCGGACTTACTTCGTTCGTCTCGATGTTTTGCAGGAAAACGGCAGAAAATAGGATAAATTAGATCTACCAAGGATCAGATATAATTGAAGAGCATCTCGATAGGAGTTCATAGGCGGCGGATCGTAAATGGAGTTCGAGACGAAGGAGAACGGGTCGAATGACCAAAGTCGTACGCCCGCGACGCTGTCTGGCGCCCACGCCCGCACACCCGCACCGCACCGCACGCCCGCGCCTCCCAGCCAGCGCGCTAACCGAGCGCACGTTCATGAATTTTACTCGCGCGTTCAACAAAACGCTTCGCTTCGCTTCGCCAGCCACGTCGCGCCTCGACGCCCCAGCGCCCCAAGCGTCAGCCTCGTTCCAGCGCCATTACCAGCGCTCGTTCAGCGCCATTACCCGGCCTTCGCTCTTGCGTCCGTCGTCCGCCATCCGCTCGCCATACAGCGATCCAGCGCCATCCGCCTTGCCGGCGCCCTTCCTCCACAGCGCGCATTCGCGCGCCTCGCCTGGCCTGCTGCAGCAGGCCCACGCCCGCCGCCGCTCAAAGCACCGCTCCATGCTCAGCCGGTGCTCGATCTCCCAGCGTCGCGGTTTCTCCGTCGGCGAGTAGTCGGCGCCCGCGCCCTTCGCCATCCAGCGCTTTTCGGTCGTTAGTCTATTTCCACGCGTTCGACTTGAGCGGCGCTCGGTTGTGAAGCGATTGGTTTTCGGCGGAGTTCATTTTGAACCGGCGTTCATATTCAAGCGAGAATGTATTACGGCGTGTTCATTCGAGCAACGGCTCACTTTCATTTAATATAAATATACGCTTAGGGTTGAGTGAAGGGTCCGCAATTGATCTTCATTTTTGGGTTTTCTCTCCGCATGCCGGTTTCTTCTTAATTTCACGGCATTTCTTGAGCAACATTACGGATACAATCCTTGTTTTAATTCCTATTCTCTTTTCATCATTGAATGTTTAGTTCATCAATTTATGTTTTGGATTTACCGTTTTTGGAATCAATTTCATAGTTTATTGCTTGAGAATATTGTTGAATTCAATTCTATAGTGATGATAGATTGTTTTCATGTTGCTTTAATTTATATCGCTTTCGATTTACTCATGTTCTTTGTGATGGATTGATGATTATGATTTCTCTGCAATTAGATTTAGATTAGGGATTGACAAACCCTATGAATAATATGATTGCATATGCTTTTGTTTATCGCTTTTGATTTATCGCTTTCGTAGCTCAACTAGGGATTATCAACCCCTGGTTTAGATTTATCGCTTTATTAGTATAGCTCGAGATTGATAACCCCTAGCTTAGGATGCTGTTTAATTTCTCGTATTTCAATTCCAGTATGTTTCAAACCCCTGTTGGCATTAGAATGTTTAGGTTTTAATCGCTTTCTATGTGCGACACGAACAATGGCCCTGTTAAGTTTTCCTTGAGAGACGACTCATGTTAACTTATCACGCTACGATTACCTCGTACGATTGCGAGTGAATTTGAGTGTGTTTTTAGCTCGATCATATAGGCGGTTTCAACCATATGGAACTTTCGATCCCGAATTTCTTAACGGACTTAATGAATTCATGGATTTTGCAATGACTCAAACAATGTTATTGGATTGGGACAAAGTTAAGTGTCCGTGCAGAAGATGCGATAATATGTATTATCATGTAAAGGATAGAGTTCAATATCACATTGCAAAAAATGGATTCGTGCGAGGTTACGAGCTTTGGAAGTTTCATGGGGAATTTGAAATACCAACGGAAAATTATCATAATTTAGAAGATGTTCAGTACGAACAAAGTAGCTACCATACTATGGTGACGGACGTTGCGGTGTCTCAGAGAAATTTTCAAGACTTTGAAGAGTTGCCTAATTCGGAAGCACAACAACTGTATGATATGTTGGATGCTGCAGATATGGAGTTGTGGCCAGGTTGCAAGTCTCATTCATAGTTGTTGCTTGTGGCTCGTCTATTGTCCTTGAAGACTGAGGGTAACATGTCTGAGAGAAATTTTGATCAATGGACTGAATTGATCAAGGAAATTGTGCCAGAAAATAACTTGGTTCCTAGTAACTTCTACAGTACGAAGAAGTTATTACGTGGCATGGGACTTTCCGTAGACAAGATTAATTGTTGCCCTAATAATTGTATGATTTATTGGCGCGAGGATTGTGAATTGGTTCAATGTAAATTCTGTAGTACTCCTCGTTACAAAGAAAATAATCGAGGATCGAGGATTAGTGGAAAAACACTAGTAGCAGCAAAGAAGATGTACTATTTTCCTCTTAATCCTCGACTACAGAGATTGTATGCATCTAAAGCTACAGCAGCAGACATGCATTGGCATGCTTCGTCAGTAGATGATGGAGTTATGCGTCATCCTTCGGACTCACCTGCATGGAAACACTTGAATGAAATTTAACCTGATTTTGCTGAAGAGCTTCGAAATGTTAGATTAGGGTTATCCACGGATGGTTTTCAAACTTTTGGTCAGTCGGGGCAACAATATTCTTCATGGTCGATCATCGTTACACCATACAATCTACTACCTTGGATGTGTATGAAGGAAAAATATATGTTCCTTACAATCTTAGTCCCCGGCCCACATAATCCAAAGGAGAAATTAGATGTTTTTTTGCAGCCGCTAATAGCTGAACTGATAGAGTTGTGGAATATAGGTGTTCTTACATACGACGTGTCGGTGAAGCAAAATTTTTAAATGCGAGCAGCGTTTATGTGGACAATTAGCGATTTTTCTGCCTACTCTATGTTGTCTGGGTGGAGTACCGTCGGAAGACTTGCATGTCCGCATTGCATGAATGAAACTGAAGCTTTCACCCTAGCACATAGTGGAAAACAATCATGGTTTGATAACCATCGAAAGTTTTTATCTGAGGACCATCCATTTTGAAGAGATAGAAAAAATTTCCACAAAAATAAGATTATTACAGTAGAACCTCCACTGGCAAGATCAGGCGAAGATGTATTAGCTGAAATAGAGATGATGTGATTATTAAAAGTTCTTGAAGAGAATAGTGATACAATTAATAAGGTTGTAGCTCGTCGTTTTGGCACCGGTGGAAAAAGCGTAGTATATTTTGGGATTTGCCATCACACACCTTTTAATTCGTCCTGACTTGGATGTCATGCACGTTGAGAAGAATGTGTTTGATAATGTGTTCAATACGATGTTGAGCGTGCGTGGAAGACAAAAGATACGACCAAATCTGGGAGGAGCTAAACATGTACTACTCCGGGCCATCTTTGAAAAGAATGATGTGATAAAAGTATCCAAAACTTGTTACACACTTGACACGAACGATAAGAAAATCTTGTTTGAATGGGTGAAAACCTACGATTTCGAACGGTTATGTATCAAATATGGGAAGATGTGTCGACATGAGTAAACTTAAGATGTTTGGGATGAAAATTCACGATCATCATGTGTTCATGCAACGGCTTCTACTGTTGCTTTTGTGAATTACTCCCAAAAAATGTGTGGAAAAGCGGTCAGAGTCGAGTTTATTTTTCAAAGACTTAACCTCTCGAATATACAAAGTGAGGACATGTGCTTGAGACTCGATGACAATATCCTATCACTTTATGCAAGCTTGAACGCATCTTTCCACCCACTTTTTGATTGATAGAGCATCTTCCAGTTCATTTAGTCGACGAAGCTCGCTTGCATGACTGCTGAATATAGATGGATGTACTATTTGAAAGGTGGCGAAAATAACAAAGTTGCCCTTATATCTTATATGTATATGTAAACTAACTCCATTTTCATGAATAGGTACATACGAAAGTTGAAAAACAATGTAAGGAACAAGGCTAGAGTGGAAGGTTCTATTTGTAATGCTTACTTAGTGGAAGAAGCATCTACTTTTGCTCATATTACTTTGAGGAACATGTGAGCACAATACATCTGAATGTGCCTCGTAACTTTGATGGTGTAGATGTTGTTAGATCGGCGAACATCCGGATAGACTATCGATATTCAAACAAAAGGACATTATTTTGAAAAAATATCGAAGAGATACTTGGATGACAAAGAGTATCATGTAGCTCACACATATGTTCTACTCAACTGTGTAGAAGTTACAGAGACATATCTCAAGGATATACTATTACTAAATTTTACCATTTATTTGTATATAGATTATTATATGTAACGTATATATTGTGTTTAAGGTTATTTGTGGATCAGTTGCGCGTGTACTCTATCTCAGAGCAAGAAATTAACGATCAGATGGAAGCACAATTTGCGTCGTGGTTCCGTTCACTAGTGAGATTATCTAGTCTTTCTATAATAATACTGCAATCATGGTTTAAATGTAGATAAGAAGTCTTATTTTCACATTATTTTACTATTACAGATCTTAAATCCAACAAGCAATGTTGAGAATCAATTTTTGATTAGTCTTGCAAAAGGTCCATTAACATTAGTCACGACATACCCAGGATACTATGTAAATGGATATAAATTTCATATGATGTCTCATGGGTCATCTCGATCCACTATGAACAGTGGTATCTGCATAAAATGTGATTGTTATGGTTCAGATGATAACGGTGAACTCGATTATTATGGACGTTTGTTGGAGGTGTGTGAGCTAGAGTATCACGGTCTACCTTAAAAGACGACTACATTATTCAAGTGTCAATGGTTTGATCCATCTACGTCTGGGACTTCAGTGCATCCTCAATTCAAATTGATTTCTATAAATCATACGCGTTGGTATAATAAGTACGAACCATTCGTACTAGCTGACCAAGCCATCCAAGTATATTATTGTACTTATCCGAGTATGAATCAGTCTAAGAAGGATTGGTGGGAAGTTTGTAAGATAAAAGCACGTTCCAAAATTGAAGTCTCATTTCAAACATTAAAATCTGAAATACCATTAGACCAACCATATCAAGAAGATGACTTAATCATCTCAACTAATTCAGATATAGACGATGACGACACAATAATACATCATGGTGGTGGCTTGATAGATATAGATGAAAACAATAGTGAAGATGACGAAGATACATACTTGACGAGTGAGGAAGATAACAATGATGATGGCTATGACGACGATAGTGATTAATATAAGGTTTATATGAATCAATTAGATAGAAAAATGTTTCGATAGTATGTTTTCATATGACATATGAATTGTTTACTTATTCAATTGATCTATTTTGCTAGATGCCTAGAGGACGTGGATCCTCATCTGCTAGAGGACGTGGGTCCTCATCGCCTATGTCGTCAGGATCAGAGGGATGCATCAATGCCTCTGTTGATCGCATCCGACTGGAGAATGAGCATATCCCTGATACAGCTCGAACTATAGCTTCAGCTTCGGGGTCGGGTTCTGTCTCAATGAGGACAGGACGGACTAGGCTTGCGTTCGATGATATGGGGTATTTGTTATACTTTCAATTACAATATGTATTTTTATTTTGTTGAACTAATGATATTTATGTTTTATGCAGTAACTTAGTCCCATATAATGTGGTTCCTGGCGCCTGCACTCGTATATTCAAACAGGTCAGAAACCCAATGGGTTTTAGCTGGAGACTGACGCCACAGTTAGTGAATGATGATTATTACAATGAGTTCAATGTAACAAAAAAGAATGTTTATAAGCTTGTTTACAATCTTAAACACCTTTTTTGTGATTGTTAATTAGTTGTTCTAATATTTGTGGTGATTGTTAATTCATCTAGGATCTAGAATTATATTGGTAGTTTTTTTGTTTGCTAATTGATGCTCATTCGGTTATTCATTATCAATAAACATATAGTCATAATTTGTTATTGAATTGGAATTTTCTTTTCACTTGAAACCGAAATGTTTCTGTTGGGACGAGGCTATCCCAGATGAGGTCATATATGACCTTTGGCATCCTATTGCCGCACGGCGATATAGAGACTTTATTTGTGGCATCAAGGCCACAAGGTATGACGAGAGTAGGGCGAGACCTCCTTGCATCCACGTGGATGAATGGCCTGATTGGCTTGCTTATTGGGACAGTGAAGAAGTGAAGGGAAAGTCAGAGATTGCAAGGCAGTGTCGCATGTCAGAGCCTGGTAAGATTACATAAGGGATGCTCCAAACCTATTCTTCAGTATGCTGCTGAGTTGGTAATGTTTATATAGATGTTATGACTTTCTTTTATTACTAATGTTATATAGATTGTAAGATTACACTTTTTTGTTTGGTTGCAAAAGGCTACACAGAAAGGAGTTCATCCGAGCAGTTGTCTCTACGATGCTTATAACATCCTTCACGTCAACAAGGATGGATCTTATACTGACGAGACATCCAGATCTATTGGGGTATGTGTTAGTTTAATTGCAATTAACATACTTTATATGAACGTACATCAACTATATAAGTTGTACGTTATATATGTAGATGAGATTCCAAGAGCTAGTCACTCAACGAAGCCAGCCTGTAGAAGGTTCGAGTGACTCGCCAGATTTGGACATGAGCCAAATCTATGTGGATGTTGTGGGTGGGCTACACAAGAAGAAACGGATGTTCGGTGTTGGTGCACTTGCAAAGAGTTTGAGAAGCGAGTCTTCAACTACCACATCTCAATTCGTGTCCCCAGTATATGAACAACGCTTAGTAGATGTGGAGAAGCAGCTGCAGGAGGAACGGGAGGCACGAATGCAGATGGAGGAGCTTCAACGACAGATAGACGAAGAGCATGAGGCATTGAGGACACGCTTAGAAGCTCAACAGCGCATACTGGATCAACTTCTAGCACACTCTGGGCTTGCACCACCACCACCTCCCCCTCCCTATTGATCATACTCATTGTTATGTATTGTTTATTTCACACTCTGGACTTGCACACTTTGTTTTTATTTGCTTTCTGGATGATGAATTATATTTATATGCTTTTTGTATGGATTGAATGTATTTGAATGGATTATACGATTTAGTTAATTTAGTTATTTTAATGTATTTGAATTGAATATTGAATTGAGATTTCATGTTTGTTGAGGTGTTATTGAATTGAATGATGAATTGTTGAGTTTGTTGAGGTATGGATAAAACAGGTGACGTCGATAACTGGGTACGATAAATGTGAATAAATGGGTTTATTTTTTAAAACATTCACGACGGATCAACGACGGACTGTGATCCATCGTCGATCAACGACGGACTATCCGTCGCCGATCAACGACGGCTAGTGTCCGCCGTTGATCGGCAACGATTGTGCGTACACAACGGCGACGTCTACATCCGTCGGTGATTCAACGACGGACTATGAGTCCGCCGTTGATCGGAATAGCGACTATGTTTGTACCGACGACCTGTTTCCGTCGTTGTTCCGTCATTATTTTAGATCACCGACGGACTTATTCGGTATAACGACGGAAAATTCCGTCGTTAATCACGAAATTCTTGTAGTGGAACAAATAATAGAATCATACAACGAAAACCACCCTTCTCCAAAGCAAACTCAATCATCAAAAGCAAAACCTACTCCATTCAGGCAATAAATAAAAACCAAGACTAGTATGAAAAATACCTCATCCATGCAAATTTCCCAGCATACCATGAACTGCATAAATTTTCAACCAACCACCAAACAACTTCCATAAAGTCGGGAAAGGCCCCAAGGTCCGCCGGTGTTAAAAGATCTTACAAGTGTTTGGACTGTATAGCCCATTTTTATACCCGATGAAGCTGCAACCCGCACAATTATGGATGTCAATGAGTGGTTTTTACTCAGACCGATCCGGAACCATTCAAAACTCATTAAATTTTAAAGCAGCAATTATGGTTCCGGTTCCGGTTCCAGACCCGCTTTAGACCCGGACCATTTAGCTCCATAGTTTGATGGTCCTGTCCGGTCCAGATCTGGTTCCGGTTCTAGAATCAGAACCAATACTTATTTATTAGTTTTGGTCCGAGGTAAAACCGCCTATCGACAAGCCTAAGTTTAAATAGACTTGTCAATGAGCTAGTTTCATCCATATCGATTCGAATAACTCATTAAATTATAAAGCAACGGTTTTGGTTCCTACTCGGTTCTTGTCCTGTTACGGTTCTAGACACTTCGATTAGGACCGCTCAAGACCCATAATTGATGATCCTGGTCCGGTCCGAATCCAATGTCTAATGGGTCGGTTCCAGAACCAGAACCATTACTTATTTATTGGTTCTGATACGGGTAAAACCTATCCATTGACATCACTACGTACAATGGCGATGAGAACTATCTATCAATTTTTTTGCCATCTTGAAGTCTAAATAGCCCAAAACACAAATCTTTAAAAGGTTTCCTGTATGCGCACTAAAAAGAACAAGACATAAAAAAGACATACTATAAATATGATGAAGGGTTGAGATTTTTCTTTCCTTGATCATGCTGAAGTTCTAACGATTATTAATATATAAATATATATTCTGAAAGTTTTCATCCTTTTTGGAATTGGTTCCTCAAAATTTGTTATTGATTGCATCATCAAGTTGTTGCTTCTTTCAGATGAGAGGTTTCAGACTCTAATAAGTTGATTTATGGTCGTGTTCAATTATAAATTTATAAAATGGAAGTAGTGTGTGACGGTAGTCTTCAGAGGATATAATAATGAGAAACAAAAAAGAGTAATGAAAGTATAACATGAGACATCTGCCTTATTTATTTATTTATGACACATGGACAACCCATTTCTCAAATTCATGACCCCAAAATACATTCTGCGCGAAACAATGTGGTCTCCGATCATCCACGACCACGACTTCTTCAACTTACGACTCCAGTTTTCCACATAATTTCCAGAGGCAGCTCCATGATTTCCAAATTCCAATATTTATGAGGCAGAGCCTGAATCAAGACCTAACAAGTAAAATGAAAAGGAGCTTAAAATACATTTAAAAGGAGAAAAATCAGAGGCGGAGTTGCATAAGATTTATTGGCGCAATCATCAGCATCTGGACGGAAATGGAATAGTCATTATCCTTACTGAATTCGACCTAAACCTCATTCAAACAGAAAACAGTTACGCAGAGTCAGCAGCTTCCACAGCCTTTGGTGCCTCCGCTGTTTTCAACTTCTCCAGTGCTGATACGCGTTCGTCTAGAGACTTGTAAATGCTATCCATCTATTTCAAAATAAACAAATTAGACCATACTCACTAGCTATTAAAAATCTATATTAAGCACAACTCTAAAGAGATCATTTTCAAATTATTCGTGTTATCAAATAGTTAATCCATCAGACATGTTGTCCGCTCTCCCTAATCTCAGTAGCTATTTTATATTTTTAATATATTTTCAGCAGCATTTTTTCAATTAATGCATTTAGCTAAGGAACTGATGCAGAAATCTCAATGATGATATCCTGAGTCGCAAATCCTTGTACTGGACACTCCATGCATCCGATTAGGTCAATGCAGTACTATCAGATTTAGACATGAGAAATACTGGGCTTCGTCCGAATGACTTTTAGAGTTGTATCAATGAGCTAGTATGAAAGACCAGAAATCCCCTCAACACGTGTGACTTGGGAAACTGGTTGAGGAAATGCAATTATTTAAAACAAAACTTGACCAGGAATGAAGGCAATAAAACATGTTTACAAGATAGTTATATTGGCTTGTTAGTGCACCATGTGTGACCCAATACAAAACGTGCATGAGAACTTATGTTCTCAGTCGGCTATCAGTTGGCATGAAATTAAGTGGAGCTTGAAGGCTTCTTTTACATTGTAAACATCAATCAGAAAAACTTACAGAACAAAATACATATATGCATTTCCAACTCATAATCAATAGTCCCAACTTACCAACTTACCCAGCAAGAAAGGAGCGACATGATGTACAGAAACTCATGCTGATGGAATTTACTAAAAATATCCAGTCTATCATGTTGAATCATAGGCATTGGTTGGTTGTCATACTTGGAAGGAGGAGGAGGCTAAGCAGTAAAAGAGGCAGCATTAGAGAAAACAGCTCTGTTTCAGTTTGTTTGAAGCTTCTCAAGAAATACAAGGACCCAAGCTCTTTCTTTAAAAGAAAGTGTTAATTAAATTTTAGTTTGCGTTATGTTGTAACGTATGCAATAAGAAACAAGGTATAAATATATGTTTTAAGCACCAAGGCGTTTTCTAATAGCCTCACGAGGTGTAAGCCTCGAGGCAGTCCGAGGCGTAAATTAAAAAACATATAAAACTATAACTAATACAAAACATATAAAAAAATAACAAGTATATTAAAACACGAAAAAAACATAAGCTAAATAGTGATTAGGGAATAAATTAAATATTTAAATATTATTTTTATGTGTTTCTTTTTTTTTCTTTTTGTTATACTCCATTTGTGTGTGATCTGTTTTGTTTGAGTTTTGTTTATGCTAGGTCGTTGCAGTCTCAATATACCGCTTGCTACCCCGTTGGACAACACTCGTAAGCTTAAGAGATCGCTTCTTCCGGAACTAGAGGAGTATTGTGCCACTTTCGAGAGTGGTGAACAGCCAGAGTGGATAATCAGAGAAAATCCTTCTTTTGAGAATACACCTCCGCTAAGAAAAATGGGTGAAAATGCACGAGCTCTGCGTGATTTCTACAAACCTGTGATAGGGGCTGCTACATTCCCTATTGTTATTGGACCAGCAGCTCGTGATTATGAGCTTAAACCGAATCATTTCTCACTCATGCCTACTTTTCATGGGCTTGCTAGTGAGGATGATTTGGGTTTCATCAAAGAATTTTGTTCAGTGCTGCAATCCTTCCCGCTGGGAGGACTAAATGAAGATCACCAAGATCATTGTTTCCGTATATCCCAAGGATATGGCAAAGTCTTGGTTCTGGCACTCCCCGCCAACTCTCTGCAGAACTGGAATGTCGTGGTAGACAAGTTTATGACCAAATACTACCCAAATAAGAAGAGTCAGGAGTTGAGGTCACAGATCATGACCTTTAATCAGACGTCAGACGAACCATTCCATGAAGCTTGGGAACGGTTCAAGGACTTATTGCAGAAATGCCCTCACCATGCCTTGCCACATGAGATTCTTTATCATTTTTTCTATGACGGGTTGACTTAGAGTTTTCAATACATGGTGGACAATGCTGCAGGTGGAGATATTGGTTTTCGAACGGCAACAGATGTTGTTGATATTTTTAAGGCTATGGCTGCTACTTCAAAGCAGAAATCCAGTCGAGATGGAAGAGCCAAAGCACATGCTATCACTCCTTCTTTCGACGTGAATAAACAAGTGGTTGAGCTAATGAGGGAGGTGCAAGAGCTTAAGATTTATAAACCGATCCATCACCAAAGACGAGGAATTCATGGAACCTTATGGAATCTGCAATGAACCCGGACATAATGTTGATACGTGCTCAAGGATGGGAGAGCATACCTTTGAAGGCGAAGCCGAAGCTTATGCTATCTGAGATTCCAACCAGACGGATCGAGCCTAATCGACAACAACCTGGCTCGGGCCTAGGAACCAACCTAACGTGGGATGGAGGAATCAGAATCAAGGGCAGAATTCAAATCAGAGTGCCCCATACCGAAAACCTCCACACCGCAGCGGCCTCCCAAGCAGCGGTTCTCACAAAACAATTCTCACAAAGCAAGAAGATTTGAGGCACCTCCACCACCACCTCGTAGGTCATCTTTGGAGGATATGTTCTCCCAAAGAATGGATGCTCAAGACTCCACTATTAAGCGTTTAGAGACGCAAATGGGACAGATTGTTAGCAAGCTTAATGAGCTATTGCAGCAAGGAGCATTGGGAAAACTTCCAAGCCAACCCCATCAGGCTATCATTGTTCTAAGGGTGGTCGGGTAGTTGAGAATAAGGTGGGAGAGACATCGAGACAACGGATGCATATCACCAATCATGCACATAAGCGAATCAAGATAAAACCAAATACTCTCCACACACACTAAATTTGAACATTGTCCCTAGTGCTCTAAACATTAATAGCAAAATATGGACAATAGAGATGAGACTTCCTAATAATAGATGACGAAAGAGGCGACTCACGCATCGTATCCCATAAGGAGGCCGTAGTAGACACCACAAAAAGCAACGGAAAACCAAACAACCAACCGAAAGAAAACCGAGAGAAAATAAAGAAATATGTACATACTTTCCAACAGTGAAGGATCCTTGTTGGTCGCGATGGTGGCGGTGGATGAGCAGTGTGGGATAGGGATCAGGCGTCAGCAGCCTCGAGGCGACGGATCTTTGCTCTTGGGTGTCTAGTCGCTGGTAAACATCTTGTCGGAAATCCCCAAACACTTGTGTGAGATTGGTGAAATCGATGAACCGACAAGATTGGGTGTTAAGGCATGATACACTCGTCATGGAAATCTCAAACCCGCGGGTCATTGATTGATTGAAATTTGTGAATTGTCGACCCATCTGGCGCTTGTCTCCCAAAATTGACTCAAAGATGAGCTAAAGTCCCCAGCTAACGTGAAGTGCTCACTTGGCCGCCAAAGCTGAGTCAGTAAGCCTAAAATCCTTTGAAGGCGTCGTTGTGGGGTTGATGGGTGTCGGGGTAAGTCAGGAGGGGCGTCTCTTGTGCTCCCGCCTCTCCTTCTTCGGTGGCCTCATCCTCGGGGATATCTTCTTCCATTGGTGTAGTTGTGCTAGCGTGAGACCCGGACGGACGGTGCTGCTTAATCATAATATACTCTTGCAGGCTGCGTCATACCTCAGAAGGAATCAATGTAGTCGGGTCAGATGCTATAACCTGAAAGTCGTTGAACGTGATAGGAAAGTTTTCAACGACATTGGAGCCTGATTGTGGAACATTATCTCCAGTTAGTCCCCCAAAGTACTTCGCCAAAATCAAATGGTACTGGCTCAAAGAAAGATGCACCTTACGGTGGCGCCTCAAATAATCAAATCGCCGCCACAAGAACGGCGTTGTACAAACCTTCTTGTTATTCATAGCACACCACAAGAAGAATACTTCATGAGCACTCACTTTATTTGCATGTTCTTTCCCGGTGAGGTTATATGCAAGGAATTTGTGGGCGACAACTAGAGCTGGATCCTTAATAAAGGCACTAGAAGTGCCCGTTGATGTCCGGTTATTAAAACCAGGTAAAATTTTCCATGTTTCAGCGAGAGGGAAATCATTTGGTATGTGAGAAAGTCCACTAATATGAAAATCAAATGCCTCTTGCATAACCTTTGGGGTAAGAGCATATCTATTCCTCTTGTCAAACAATAAGTCGATTTAAAATTAGGATTAATCTCGGCGACACAAAAATTCCCTAAGCAATGACTTAATACCATTCCGGTTCCTTATTGCCAATCAAGTAAACCCCACAATTTCGAGATAACGTTTCACGCTTGCATCAACACCCAACGAAGCGAAAATATTCCAATCATAAGAGCGTAAGGTGACTAATATCCTTAGAACGGACAACCGAAGAAAATACCTTCTTGTGGCAAATAAATTGGGTACGGGCGTTGTAGTTTTCCTTAAATTCTCGGGCGTCTCATTGGATCCCGAAGGTCTGCGTCTGTTTCGCACTTTTCGCGAAAAGGCGCAGTGGATTCTTTGTGCGAACCATGTTGAAAGAGATGTCGGAGACTTGTTGAATGGGCTCGGCTGGCGAGAGTCCGTGGCGTGTGGAGGCACACGATCGTGGCGTCGGGTGTCTTTGCCGGCGAGCGAAACGCGACCCTAGCGAAGTGAGCAAGCGCGGATGCGGGCGAAGGGCGCGAGCAGCGGTGGTGGGCGTGGCGGGCGCATGGAGCGCACGTGTGCGACTTTGAAGAAATGCTCAATTCTCCCTCGTCCGAACTCCGAATTGCGATCCTTTTGCACCTACAGACTCCTATCGAGATGCTCTTCAATGACTTCAATTCTTGGCAAATCCATTTCGTCCCGTTTAATGCGTTTTTCTATAAAACATCAAAACAAACCAAATAAGTGCGAGGCAGATAAATACTAATGAAACAACGGCATAAAGCGGACGAACCATCGAAAGCGACATGCGTAAGAATACGAGAATAAGCACAAAACGAAACCAAATTTTTCTATTCTTATTAGTATAGACTTTGCGAGGACAAGCAAATGGATAAGTGTGGGGAAGTTGTTTGGTTTGGTTTGTGCTTATTCTCGTATTCCTACGCATGTCGTTTCCAAAGGGTTGTCCCTTTATGCCGTTGTTTTCATTAGTATTTATCGATCCGCACTTATTTGGTTTGTTTCGATGTTTTGTAGAAAACCGCATTAAATAGGACAAATGGATTTGCCAAGATCAATATTGAAGAGCATCTCGATGAAGTCCGTAGTGCAAACGGATCGCACCGGAGTTGGGGACGGCGGTAACGGAGCATTTCGCAGTCACGCACGCAGCGTCACGCGCCCACCACGCCACCGCGCCGCCATCTTAACGCTGTTCGGCACCCTTCGCCCGATACGGCGCTCGCTCGCCTAGTGCTCGCACAAGACTCGCCCGACATACACGCCACCCGCCGCGCAGTGATTTGGCAATAAGGGAACCGGAGAATAGTATTAAGTCATTGCTTAGAAAATATTGTCGGATGGGAGGGAATAGATATGCTCTTACCCCAAAGGTTATGCAAAAGGCATTTTGTTTTCATATTAGTGGGCTTTCGATATACCAAATGATTTCCCTCTCATGAAACATGGAACATTTACCTAGTTTTGATAATCGGACATCACGACACTTCTAGTGCCTTTATTAAGGATCCAGCTCTAGTTATTGCCCACAAATTCCTTGCATATGCAAATAAAGTGAGTGCTCATGAAGTATTCTTCTTATGGTGTGCTATGAATAACAAGAAGGTTTGTACAACGGCGTTCTTGTGGCGGCGATTTGATTATCCGAGGCGCCACCGTAAGGTGCATCTTTTTCGAGCCGTGATCTTTGATTTTGGCCAAGTACTGGGGACTAGCGGAGATAATGTTCCACAATCGGGCTCCAATGTCGTTGAAAACTTTCCTATCACGCTCAAATGACTTTCGGATATAACATCCGACCCGGCTACATTGTTTCCTTATGAGGCACGGCGCAACGTGCAAGAGTATATTATGATTAAGCAGCACCGTCCGTCCGTCCGGGTCTCACGCTAGCACAACTACACCAATGGAAGAAGATATCCCCGAGGATGAGGCCGCCGAAGAAGGAGAGACGGGAGCACAAGAAACGCCTCCCGATGCACCGACACCCATCACCCCACAACGACGCCTTCAATGATTTTAAGGCTCACTGACTCCAGCTTTGGCCAGCAGCCACTTCACGCAGCTTGGGGACTTTAGCCTGCTGAGTCGAATTTTGGGAAGACAGGCGGCGGATGGTCGACAATTCACGATTTCAATCAATCAACGAGCTGTGGATTGGAGATTTCCGTGATGAGGTGTATCGCGTCTTAACACATAATCTCGCCCAATCGATTTCATCAATCAAGACAAAGTTTGAGATTTCCATCAAGATGTTTACCAAATGACTAGACACCCAAGAGCAGATCCGCCACCCTGAGGCAGTGGGACGCCCGGTCCCTATCCCACACCTGTTTATCCACCGCCACCACCGGACCAATAGTGATCCTTCACCGTTGGAGTAGTATGTACATATTTCTTTATTTTATTTTCTCTCGCTCTTCTTTCGGTTGGTTGTTTTCTTCCCTGTTGTGGTGTGTTTTCCATTGCTTTTATGGTGTCAACCGCAGCCTCCTTATGGGATACGATCGCGAGTGGCCTCTTCTCGCCATCTATTATCGGAAGTCTCATCTTCTATCGCCATATTTTGTTATTAATGTTTGAGAATCGGGACGATGCTCAAATTCTTGGGGGGGTATTTGGTTTTATGTCATATTCTGTTTATATGCATGATTGGTGATATGCATCTGTGTTTATTTTGACCTCTTGGACTCAAGTTTTTATCGATGTGGATGAGTTAGGATTTTGATTTGTGCACCTGAACTCTATGGTATTGGTCAAACCTTTATGTAATCATGTTTCTCTTGGTGATATGTGATTGAAGTGCAATGTGAATTGACGAGATTGTGTGGATTAATCTTAAATCGGGGGTTATTGGTGTGATTTGTCTGACTAATGTTAGGGGTAGTGTTAACAGTGTGGTTATCTATATACTTGTTTCCTTAAAAAAAACAAAAAAAGGAGAATGAAAACTCCAATAAATTGTTGAGATTGTTGAAATTGAGGATGAGATTCTGCCCTTTTTTCTCATAAATTGTGAAATGGGCATCCGGAAACCACGATAGGAGACTCGAGTTCATCGAGAACTCACCTTTCGAACATTGTTCCAAAATCTGTTAATACTTTCTTTGTGTTTTCAAAAGAAACTTGTTGCTAAATGTGACCACTTTAGTTAATTCACCCCTAGCGGAGAGTAGGGTCTTAGCAAAAATCACATACATGTTTATTTAATATTCTCACAATTTTAGATTTGTTTCATGTTAACTTTGATTATGTATTCATCAAGTTTGGGGGAAAGGCAAAATGTGGTTTGATATGAGTTATTTTTCTATTCTTATTAATCTAGACTTTGCTTGAGGACAAACAAATGGATAAGTGTGGGGGAGTAGTTTAGTATGTTTCTGTGCTTATTCTTGGTTTTCTATTGCATGCCGTTTGCAGTGGTTTGTCTTATTTATGCCGTTGTTTTGATTAGTAATTTCAGTTCAGACTTATTTGGTTTGTTTCGATGTTTTGTAGAAAAACGGCATTAAATAGGACGAAATGGATTTGCCAAGAGTTGAAGTATATTGAAGAGCATCTTGATAGAGTCCGTAGAAGCAAGCGGATCGTAATTGGAGTTCGAGACAAGAATAACAAAACATATCATCAAAGTCGCATACGTGCGCCTGTCGACCGTCGCGCGCCACCGCAACGCCGCCCGTGCCGCCGGCCTCCTCTGCCTCTGGCCGCCACTTCGAGCCAACGCCACCTTTGAAACAGGAGGACACGAGACGGCGCTCGTCTCCGGCCCACTTTAAAATAGAAGAACCCGCGCGCACTTCGCTCGGCAACCGCGCCACTCGTTGTTATATATATAGCCACGCACGCTGAGTTAAGTCAAGCAGTTTTTCACTCACTCAATCAATTTTATTTTAGTTTATTTTCAAGCTTCGGACGAGAGACAGAGACGATCAGAGTTTTGTTTTCATTCTTGCTTTTCATTCCGTTTGATTTACGCATTATATCTTGTTAGTTCTACACGATTCGAATTCATAGTAGATTTTGGATTATCGCTTTTTCTTTTGGTACTATCTTCCCTTGCATTCTATCTTTTATGTTTCAAAAATTTTGATACTTAAATTTATTATTATGTTGAATCTTTCTTCATCGTATTTATTGCTTTCCGTTTGATGAATTCAGCTTAGTTTTGTTCGACGCTTTTACTTTCCGTATTCGTGATATCTTTAGGTATCAATTAGGAATTGACAACTCCTAGTTAGGTTTGCTTTTATTTATATTTATTTTTCTGTATTTCAATTCTCGTTTGTTCCAAAGCCCCCTTTGGTATTAGAGAGTTTAGGATTTACCGTTTTTGTGTGTGACACGAACAATAAACCCTGTTAAGTTTTCCTTGAGAGACGACTTGGGTTAACCTTCCCTCTACGATTACCGCATTCGATTATGAGTCAATTAAAAGAGTGCTTTTAGTTGAAACACTACTCTCATGGGCTTTCGTTTAATTTGGTTTAATTGGGAATGGGGGTTGTTAAAAAACAACCCAAATTAAAAGAATTGACTTAATAATTAACCTAATTTATTCCCTAATCAGTATTTAACTCTTGCGTATGTGCGTCCTCTCCCTCCCTCGTGCTCATGCTCTTGCTTCCTCTCCTCTCCCGCTCGCCTTTCCATCTCCTTCCGTCCGCGACTCGGACGCGTCTGCAACACCGTCCGGCAGATGTGAAGAGACCAACCGTAGCGCCTTCTATTTCTATAAAGTTTGCTTTTTAAGATCTATAATTTTTATATGTATTTATATGTCTTTGTTATATTTTTATTGTATTATTATAATTTTGTATAAAGTTTGTTTTGAATAAATTTTTATATGTATTTATTGTATAAAGTTTGTTTTGTATTAATTTTTATACGTTTTTATTGTACTAGTTATAATTTTATATGCTTTTATAATTTACGTCTCGATTTTATGCCTCAGACCGCCTCCAGGCTTATGCCTCGTGAGCCTATTGGAAAACACCTCGGCGCTTAAACGTATATTTAAACATTGATTATTGATTGTGAGATGCATCTAGGCTTGTTTACTTTGGGTGATTAGTCTAGATATAAATAGATAAATAGGCTAATCCACCACATTGTTTGATGGATGGAACACCTTTGCGACGCCAGGCGTAAGTGCGGAGTGATCGGTCTTGGGTGGCATGGACAAGGAAATGACTCGATTAAGGCTTCAAAGCGGAGGTACATTAATGAACCAAACGCACCGGAACGAGAGGATTTCGAGAATATGCGGTATGAGGCGCATATTCGAGGAAAGCTTAAAGGATTTGATGTATCTTTCATACCAACAAGATGCATCTTCTTTTCGGGAGTCAATCTCATAAAAACTCTAAAGTTAAGTGTGCTTAGCTTGGAACAATTGTGGGATGGGTGACCCCTGGGAAGTTTTCTCAGGGAGTGTGTGAGTGAGGACAAAGCACACTGAAAAGACTTGTGTTGATATGTGGGGTCAGTCGTCAATCCGGAAGCCGGATCGTTACACCTTTGAGCTTTTTTGATCATGCAGTCCTTCAAATACTCAATCACATGTTGTAAAAACTAAAGCGTAAATGCCACCTTAAGTATTAACCACAAGAAGCTATTTTATCCAGATAATGCCATGATCAAACATGGGAGATGACCATCCAAGACACGCACCAAATAGGACTGTTATCATGCATAAAAAGATTGTTTGAACAGAGATGCATAGACTGAATGATATTAGCTGAAGCAACATCAACTTAGGCCTGGATCCGAGTCCTCAATATCGAGGTAAAGACTCATAAACAGACTATAAACTTAAACAAATTAGATCGTTGCTCACATGTTGACCGACCAACTACTTTTCACTGCACCAAGAAATGATATAACATTCATCAATATCTAGTGGCTATCAATCCATGCCAGTTGCATGGAAAATTATAAAACAAACATTAAGACGAACGTGTGAAAACCCACTATGGCAGTTCCACATCCATCTTCCTTAGCATCGGTTATACACAGAACCATCTTCACTAAATAATTTAAATATCATTCTCTCGACATTTCACAAAAGCATAACAAAATGCAAAATATGATTCTATATTAAACCGCAATTCCACTATATCTCATTTCTCAACCATTTTTTATTTCTACAAAATTCATCCATTTCGTATGGCACTCTTCTCTCGAAGCCTTAGACTGAACATCATCTCTTTTCCATAATCATAAACTTAATTAATCTAAACGAATTTTTACATTATCAGATTCGCGTGCAACAATTGAGACTTACAAACCAAGCTCATGTATCGTATTAAACAAAATAAAACAAAATAGGAAAACAATTTCAACACAAAAGCATAAGAGGGGTCAAAAAGAGAAACCTGTTGAGCGATGGCGTGGTGAGCAATTTTGTAATCCTTCTGGAGATAATAGAGACCAGCGGCGGACGCCAACGCGGCGCCGGTAAAGAATGAAGCCAATCTAACCCGCAGCACATAACCCATTTCTCTCCCCCGCTCCGATTTCACAGATCTCAACTCCACAAATTCTTTACAGTAGTATTTACTTCTTTGTTAAAATGAAAGGGGAAAAAGTTGAAAGAAAAGTAAAATGAAGATGGCGATTATGAGCCCAAACACATTGAGCAGTTGGGCCTTAGTTACTATCTGCGGTCGGTCAGAAATTGTATATGATTTGTAAATCACTAAATTGTAACATCTGTGTAAATGCAATCAGGCTTTTAAACCTTTTAAAACTACACCAATTTTTTCGTCAAAAAAAACGAAAAAACAAATACAACATGCGGTGCGTGTACACAATCATTTAGCTCAGGGAAAGAAATGCTATTTTATATATTTACTAGTGCGTCACCGGCCGAGTTCGACGGAGAATCACTTTCTGTTATAATTTATAAATATCATTTAAAAAGTAAGTAATATTTTAGTTTGAAATAATAGTATTTCGAAAATGGAGCAAATTCTACATAAGGATGTCAGTTAATGTTAAGATCCGATTAACAATAAAACTTATTAAGTAATTATAAAAAGGAAACTATTAATTTGGCTAAATTAAGTTGATGCAACCATTTATTTGGTCAAATTACATTGAAAAACTATTTATTTAACCAAATTATATTGATATTCCAATTCGAATGATATCTGTTTCGGATACTCTATCAATTAAATATGGAATTTTGATAGAGATGAGATGAGTATCATTTTTTATAAGTTTTCAATTGATAATGCCTCATGAAAAGTCGATATTGAATCCAAGAATTCTCTTATTTAAGTTTTCCATTGGCAAAGTCTCATAAAATAATTGATTTGAGGAAATTAGAACATTCAAATTGAAGAATTTGACGTGTAGGGTTCTTGATCAATGTGATCAAAATAAATTGGTGTTGTAGTTCGTATGACATCAATCTCAACTACTCTAATAATAAATATGAAGTTCTGATGAGAGGATAGAGATATCCTTTTATATATTCAGATTTTTCATTTATGATGTCTCATAGAAAATCGATATGGAATTCAAATATATTTTTATTTAATATTCAATTAATGAAGTCTCTTAAAAAAAATAGATGTGTAATTTAGAATAAAAAATACAAGAATTTAGAAAAATAAGAATAAAAAATTCCACATAAGATCTTATTGTCGTGCTTCGAATTCGTAATTATATAAGTAGATATAAATAAATCATAATAGTACTAGTCAAATTATTCCAATTTTATTCTCATACATATTATATATATATATATATATATATATATATATATATATATATAGGGTTGAGTTATAATAAAACCTATTTTTTCGTAAGAACCTAAAAACCAATGCATTTTACGTATAAAGTTAATGCATTTTATGTATAAAACTAATGCACCATTGAGTTATGGTAAAAGCCAACACTATTCATCAATATTTTGTAGTGCAGTAACTTTATACATAAAGTGCATTGGTTTTTAGGTTTTTACGAAAAAATTGGTTTTTATTTGAACACTTCTCTATATATATATATATATATATATATTGGGAGTGGTTATTATAAAAGTCATCCTTAAAGTATAAATACGAATTCATGAAATTGTTTGAATTCGTCGTGAAAATATTGAATTCGCCGTGAAAGTGTCTGGACTCAATCATATATATAAAAATGTCATGAAAATATAACTTCATAATTTGTTTCTCTAAGTCATATACTATATTATATAATAACATGTAATACATAATGCAATTAATGTGTCTAAAGCTGAATATTATGTATAATATAAATGTAATATTTGACTAATCAAATATAATGAAATAACAATCTACGCATGGTTAGGGATGGGTCGGTACGGTACCGAAAATTTTTCGCCTTACCGTATACCTTACCGAAAATTACGGTATGCAAAAATTCATACCGATACCGTACCGAACCGTTCGGTATACCGAAAAATTATGGTATGATAAAATTTTATACCGTTACCGTACCGACTTTTACGGTATACCATACCGAACTTCGATATACCAAAATTACCGAATTCATACCGTACCGGACTTCGGTATACCGAAAATACCGAATTCATACCGAATTTTTTGATATGTACCGCGATACCGATATATACCGACATACCGATATGTACCGCGATACCGATAAATACCGACTATGTACCGATAAACGGTATATACCGCGGTATGGTATATATCGGTATACCGCGGTATCTAAAAAATTGATACCGTTACCGTACTGAAAATTATGGTATATCGAAAATTCGGCATTTTCGATATTTTTTCGACACGGTAAGTTCGGTGTACTGATTTTTCGGTATTTTTTTCCACCCCTACGCATTTAAAAAGTCGATAAATATAATATTTGGTAAATAATGTTTTTTGGAGTTATTTGTTGATCCGATTCATTAATATAATTAAGTTCATACTAAGCAATCAATACTTTAATTATAGTTGTGTGTAGATATTATTGCATACACATATAGACATACTAATTAACTACACTGACTTATATAATAAATTAATAAGAACTTCGATTATTCTTTTTGTCCTCTACAAACAGGTTAAATTCCACTAGGTATACTATATATATATATATATATATATATATATATATATATATATATCAATTTTGACGGAAAATCACTTTACGTTGTAATTTATAAGTAGAAATTTAAAATAATAATTCAAAAATTATGTCTATGAGGATTTGATTTTTTTACTTACTATACATATAAAAATTCAATAGAAATTAAATTCAATAGATATTTAAAAGATAATAATAAAATATTATTCTAAATATAGAAAATAAAGACTAATTTAAAATATATTTTTTCTAAAATATGAAAAATAACTTTGTAATTATCTCACAATTTATCTAAAATTTCATTATCGTATTAGTTATTGTATCGCGCATCTCACCATCTATCTAAAATTTCATTACCAAGTAAAATTAAACTTTTAAATCACTTTTGCTAGTTACTCAGAATTTACAACGTGGGATTAACCATCAATAAATATATGTTTTGGTAGGTAAAGTCTTATGTTGGAAATAGATGGCACATGTCTCTTTTTTATGTTCATATATAGCAAAACAAATAGCTTTTATATTAGAGCGATGTGTCTAGATTTGATACATAAATTGTATTCTATTAAATTTTGATAGAGAATTGCATTACGTTGTACTTTATAGATAGAAATTTAAAAAATAACTTGTTATTTGGCTAGGGTTTAGTCACCTTGAATTGTTGACAGTGATAGTAAAACGATATGATAGTCTAGAGTTAATCTACCTAGGTCGTTGATAGCAATGGGGCAAGGCGAGATGATTCGAATAGTTGAGGCTATGGTTAGCCAATACCTGTATAGAATATATATATATATATACTCATGTCAATCTCAAACTCGATTCAAAAGTGATTTTACAATCCATTCACTACAAAAATACAGCCGAACAGCGACGGCCAAAATACGGGTCGTGATTCAGCGACGGAATATAAACAAATTTTATTAACGACGGATTTGCGACGGATCAACGACGGCACGCGACAGGAATATCCCGCGCGAACTGTTAACGACGTCATAACCGTCGTTGGTCCGTCGTTAAAATTATGATTTTTTTTTTTAATTGCATACTTACTTTAGCGACGGATTACGTCCGTCGTTAAGTTATAGCCGTCGCTGATCCGTCGTTAAATTAACGGAATTTTTATTTTTTATTTTGTATTTAATTTAACGATGGACTATTTCCTCATTAATATTAATTTTAAATTTATTTATTCCAAATAATAGTAACGACGGACGTCTCCGCCAGAAAATCGTCGTTAAATTTAACGATGGATAGGTTCCGCCGCTATATTAACGGATTTTTATTTTTTATTTTACACGTAATTTAACGACGGATATTAGTCCATCGTTAATGACTTATTTCCGCCGTTAATCCGTCGTGAGTTACTTTTAAATATAACGAAAGAAATTTCCGCCACTAATCCGCTAAAAAGATATCGATGTGTTTCTTCCTAAATTCACACTCTGCGCCTAACGTATCCAACCCAAATTCCCCACCCATGCCCGCCTTGATCCAAATTTCACCGCCCGTGCCGCCGCCAACCCCAAGCCCGCCATGCCGCCGCCTGTGCTCAACCCCCAACCCTCAGCCCTTGCCTTTGACCCCTGTCCACCACCACCGCCGCCTCACTGTCCGCGCGCCACTGCCTCGTCCGCCTGGCTCCTCACGGCCCCACCGCGCCTTTGCAATATCATCGCCATCGTGTTATATTTCAAGTTTTTGTTTATTTATAGTTCTTTTTTTTGATACATATTTGTTGATTTTTGTGATATATTGTTGTGATGTTATAATATAGTGATATATTGTTATGATATATTGTTGTTGTGATATATAGTGATATGTTTTGAAATATTAAAGTTTATATTAAGTTGCTAGAATTATATGATGAGTTTAGGATTTAAATCGAGTATAGATTTGTGATCATTGATGATGGATAAGTATATATATGAATTGATTGAAAATTAATAGATTGTAGATTGAAAAGTTCATGTAATTACATAATACATGGTTGAATGGCATGTTAAGAATATGATGTAAATGGATTAGTTTAAACTTGTTTTGAGTTGTTAAGTGTATAATTAGGCAGATGGTGATGATTTGGTGAAGTTTGGTTGAATTGGGAATGAAATGGCGATTCATTTTATAAAACTTACTTTGTCAAAATTTTGTTAGAATTGGTATATGAATAAGATGTTTTATAAGTAAGATTTGCTCACTTCATGCTTAGGTTAAGGTTAAGTATATGAATAAGATGTTTTGAGTTGTTAAGTGTATAATTATGCATATGGTGATGATTTTGTGAAGTTTGGTTGAATTGAGAATGAAATGGCGATTCATTTTATAAAACTTACTCTGCCGAAATTTTGTTAGAATTGGTATAGGAATAAGATGTTTTATAAGTAAGATCTGTTCATTTCATGCTTAGGTTAAGGTTAAGTATATGAATAAGATGTTTTGAGTTGTTAAGTATATAATTATGCATATGTTGATGATTTGGTGAAGTTTGGTTGAATTGTGAATGAAATGGCGATTCATTTTATAAAACTTACTCTGCCAAAATTTTGTTAGAATTGATATATGAATAAGATGTTTATGTTCCCTCGTAGATAACAAACCAATAATTAGTTATGCTACCTAAATCGGCATCAGAGGATAAAACTTATGAAACTTGAATTATGATTTATATTGCCTCGTAGATAACAAACCAATAATTAGTCTATTTTTATAATTAGTGTATATTGTACAACTTATATTGAATATATTTAATTAATTATTTATAATTAGGAGCTTGAAGAATGAATGACAATCGTGAGTGGATGTATAAGAGGTTTAGTTCGGTTGGTGGATTAAATATTGAATTTCGAGATGGACTTGAAAGTTTTATTGAATTCGGTAGTGCTCGCTTTTTATTCGCGGATGGAGAGAAAATCATGTCCGTGTAAGAAGTGTAAGAATATACCTTATCGAAGAAAGATCTCGCGAATATCACTTATCAAAATTTGGATTTGTTCCAAATTATCACACATGGATATTTCAGGAGAGACAACCACAAGTAGGGACAATGTTGTGGATTCGGATGTTAGCCGTCAACCAAATACGTATCATACGATGGTAGTGGATCTTTGCTGGTCCACGCTCAACTTTGAGGAGATCGAAGAGGAGCCAAATTCGATGCACAAAATTTTACGATATGTTGAATGTTTGTGCCGATAAACCTCGTGGTCGGGTTGCTCGAATCACACAATTGTCATTTGTGGCTCGACTTACGAGTTAGAAAGTCGAGAACAACATTATCGAGAAGGGTTTTGATCAAATATCGAATCGATGAAAGAGTCACATCCAGATAGAAATTGCGTGCGATGACTTCTACAAAGACGAAGAGATTGTTGCGTGGCATGGGGTTGCCCGTACACAAAATTGATTGTTGTCCATTTAATCACATGATTTATCATGCGAAGATTCGAATCGACGAGTAGAAATTCGTAATCATCCTCGTTTCAAGAGCAATACTGAAATGGTGGAAGTCGACGAAAGCACAAGTAGCATATAAAAGATGTATTATTTTCTCTAACTCCTCGACTACAGAGATTGTATGCATCCAATGCTACAGAGGAAAATATACGTTGACATGCATCGTCGGTCGATGATGGGGTCATGCGTCATCCGGCGGACTCAATTGCATGGAAACATTTGAACATGAAGTTTCCCTTATTTGCATCAGAAATTCGTAACGTGCGATTGGGACTCTCAACTGACGATTTTCAGCCATTCGGTTAATTAGGAAAGCAATATTCATCATGGCCCGTTATATTTACCCCTTATAATCTTCCTCTGTGGTTGTGTATGAAGGAGCAATACATGTTTCTTACGATCTTAGTGCTCTGACCGCGTAATCCGAAGGAGAAGATTGATGTGTTCTTGCAACCATTGATAGCAGAGTTAATAGATTTGTGGGATGAAGGTGTTCTTACTTATGATGTATCATTGAAGCGAAATTTTCAAATGCACGCTACATTACTTTGGACAATTAGTGACTTTCCTGCATACTCTATGTTGTCTAGATGGAGTAAAGTTGGAAGATTAGCTTGTCCGCACTGCATGGAGTATACCGATGCTTTTACGTTAGCTAAAAGTGGTAAGCAGTCATGGTTTGATAACCATCATAAATTTCTAGCCCCTAATCACCCATTTCGAAGGGATCGAAGAGGTTTCAGAAAGAACACAGTGATTATTAACGATCCACCAGAAGCGCGATCAGGAGATGAGCTTGTCATCACTAATTATGGGTATGGGACTAGTCTCGTAATGTAGATTGACAGTGATGAAATAAATAGTCAAATATCCAAACAGTTTGGGACTGGATGGAAGAAAAGAAGTATTTTCTGGGATCTACCTTACTGGAGTTCTCTTTTGATTCGACATAATTTGGATGTCATGCATATAGAGAAGAATGTGTTCGGTAATGTCTTCAACACGGTCATGAATGTTCAAGGGAAGACAAAAGATACGAGCAAATCTAGATAAGAACTTAATTTATACCGCTATGCACTGAGTTGACGATGAATGAATCAACAGAAAATCCAAAGCTTCTTACACACTGACAATCGTGAGAAAAAGTCTTATGTGAGTGGGTAAGAGGTTTAAGATTTTCGATGGGTGCGTTTCCAACATGGGTAGATGTGTAGACATGACAAAACCAAGATGTTTGGGATGAAGAGTCATGATCATCACATTTTATGCAAATGAATTCTACCGATTGCATTTCGTGAACTTCTCTCACCCAATGTTTGGAAAGTCGAATGAATTATCTTTATTCTTCAAAGATTTATCTTCTCGAAACATAGGGCTTGATGATCATGCGCACTCCAAGAAAATATTCCGATGATTTTATGCAAGCTTGAGCATCTTTCCCTAGTTTTTCGACTCCATGGAACATCTACCGGTTCATCTAGTGATGAAGCCCATATTGCGGCCTGTTCATACCGATGGATGTATCCATTTGAAAGGTACCGCTCAGTACATTAATATATATTTATAATTAATATATATATATATAATTGAAGAACAACCTTGAAATTTTGTAAATACTTACGTAAGTTGAAGAACAACGCATGAAATAAAGCTAGGGTTGAGGGTTCTATTTGCAATGCTTACTTAGTAGAAGAAGCATCGACATTTTGTCGGTATTATTTTGATGATCACGTAAGAACGAAATTCGAGATTTGCATCATGGTCAAGCGGAGATTAGCACTAAGACTATCCGATATGGTTCAAATCTTCAAGCAAGATGGCAGACCTTTTGGAAATATGTCAACGAGATATTTGGATAGTAGAGAATATGATGTTGCTCGTTTATACGTGTTGCTCAACTGTGTTGAAGTTGCAGACATTTACATGGCGCAAGTGTCGTGTTTTTCTCAAAAGTATTTGTTAATTATTATTATTGTTATTATTAACTATGATCGTAAATATATGTTGATGTAGTTTATTCATCGATGATGTGAAAAGATCAAATCCACTGATCTCTAGCTCTGATATTCAAAGGTCGATTGAAAGAGGCTTCCCGCTTTGGTTTGAGGCATATGTGAGTGTTCTGATGATTATTAGTAGGAAATATTTAATATTTAATATGTACGTTTAGTCATTCTAATCGTTTGTTTTACTAATAATAGGTCAAGATCATACTAAAAACATTGTGAATTCGTTCATATTATCTCTTGCCAAAGGGCCTTCAGCTCTAATTAAGACGTACCTAGGGTATTATATAAATGGGTACAAATTTCACACATTAGAACATGGGTCACAAAGAACAACTATGAATAGTGGAGTGTGCATTAAAGGTGAAACTTATGGTACAGACACCCAAGAACTCGATTTTTATGGGCGATTATTGGAGGTTTGTGAGTTGGAATATCCTGGGCTACCAACGAAGACCACAATATTGTTTAGATGCGAGTGCTTTGATCCTTCACGATTGAGGTTATCTATTCATTCCGAGTACAAGTTGGTTTCGGTAAATCATACGTGGAGATATAACAAGTTCGAACCGTTTATCCTCGTCAATCAAGCCATTCAGTATACTATTGTGCATATCCAAATTTAAAACAATCTATGAAAGAGTGGTGGGAAGTATGCAAAATTAAAGCTCGATCTAATGTGGAATTCTCAGATGAGAGTTCTACATCGATAGTACCTCCCCATTTTCAAGAGGATGCATTGGGTTCGATTACTAATGTCGTTGTGGATGATGACACGACACTAGTTCATCCTGACGGTACACTCATAGATATTGAAGAGACATCTGATGATACAGATGATGAAGTTGAATTGTCAGAGTCAGAAGACAATCATACATTGGATGATGATGATGATGATGACGACGATGAATAGGGTTTGAATTTATTATATAGTATGCACAAAAAACATTTTATTTTATCGTATGCACACAAAACGTTATGATATGTATTATTTGTGAAATTTTAATGCATCATTTTTTACCTTTGTTTGCAGATGTCTCACAGTGGACGATGTGCCTCGTCATCAGGTCGGAGGCATCCGGGATCATATATGCCGTCACCCTCACATGTCGGGCTCGAAGAAGGCATGGAGGCACTGTCAAGACAGCCCGGCCCCTCGAGCGAGAGTGCAAGGCCGTCGAGGGAGGGGATAAAGAAGATAGCCATTGTGAATGAGTATGTTATCTATTGTATGTCTCAGTTAAAATAAATCATAATATTCTGATGTCTTTATCATATATATCTTGTAAATTGCAGCATTTTGTGTCCGAGCAATGATATAGCCCGCGTGATTACGGAGTCATTCCGTAAATTCATGAACCACAACGGCTTTAATTGAAAAATGGTGTCTCAAGAGTTCAAACAGATTTATTTCGATGAATTCAAGATTCGTGTTGTTTATACGGAGTCATTTATGTTTTGACCTTTAACACCAGTGATGTTGTAATCATTTATTTTTGCAAAAAAATTTATTGGGATGATACCGGACGAGGCCATGGTCTACTCCTCATCGGTGCGCAAAGGTCACGAACGCTATAAAGATCTTGTTCACAAGATCAACGGCGAAGGACTCGCTTAACCCACCTCCATTTATCCCCGAGCGAGATTGGGATAATTGGAAGGCATATTGGCTCGGACGGGCGCCCAGCGAAGCGGCAAAGGCTCGTAGCAATGTAATGTCCGAGCCAGATGGTGAGGGTACGGGGATAGTCAAGCATCGGGGTGGCTCACGCTTTGCATTTGAGTATCCGAGAGAGATTGTAAGTACTTTGAAGTTTTAGATATAGTAAATTGATTTAAGAATCGTGATACTTGTTAATTATTTAATTTGTTTGACTTATTTATAGGCAAGAGAGAGTGGAGTAGACATAGCAGAGGTCCAATGGGATGTATTCCAAATGTATCCTTCCACCGATGACGAGAGATATACAGACGGAAAGGCTCGGAGTATTGCGGTAAGTATATTCGTTAGCGCAATAACGGACATTTAATTAAATATTAATTGTACGAAATTATATTACAGAGGCAGGTTGAGGAACATGTGACACAGTTGAGCCAATCTGGGGGCAGTGATGAGGCGACACCAGAAATTGATAGGACTCAAATTCTAAAGAATGTCCTTGGGAGCTCCTCAAAGAAAAAGAATAGGATGTTTGGAGCTGGTTCTCTATCAAGGATATACATGCAGAGCGAAGCGTCGTCTCATTCGGTAGAGACTGTCCAACCTGCTGATTCCATGGCTTATCATCAAAAGCTATTGGAGATGGAGGCCAGATTGCAAGCTGAGCGCAAGGAATACGAGGTCAGATTGCTAGCTAGGCAACAACAGCGCGAGGCATACGATGCCAGAATGCAAGCTGAGCTGAGAGCTCGAGATGACGTTCAAGCACAGATTCAGGCTCAGTTGTGTGCTCAGCAGGAGGCATTGGAGCGCTTCATGGTCAGCTCCCGTTTCCCCCCACCCTCTTGATATTTTGGTTGTATTATGAAGAAACAAATACATTTTATTTGTAAAACTTATCTTATGATTTAGAATTGTTTGGTTGGTTTGGTATTATATCTTTTGAAATTATTTTATTTGAATTGTGTTTTTGATTTAGAATGATAATGTTTATCATTTTGAATTGGTTTGTTTGTTTGATATTGTACCATTTGGAATTGCTTTGTTTGGATTGTGTTTGTTTGTAGTTGGTATGTTTGAAAATAGGTTTGTTGTTTGTTGTAAACGGCCGTTCAAAATACAAATAGAAGCTGTCCAGTTTCTATACATTTATCGACGGAATTGCGACGGACGTGCAACGGATTAACGATGGAGTAACGACATATTAACGATGGATTAACAACGTGAAATAACAGAACAAACTGAATCTAACGACGGATTATGTCTGTCGTTAAATAGAGACGGAATTACGACGGATTATATACGATTCAACGACGTATTTACGACGGATTGGTTACGTGAAATAACAAAAAAAAATATTTTTTAACGACGGACACAGTCCGTCGTTATCTAGCGTCGGATTATCGAAGGACTGTCGTCGAATTAACGACGGAGTTGCGATGGTCTTTTTTAGCTACGAAGTAATTCAGTCGCCAATCCATCGTTAATAACGACGGATTAAAAATCAGACGACCGTTCAAAAGGTCGTCGATTAACGACTGAAAAATCCGTCGTTAGTCCGTCGCAGATATATAACGATGGACAGAAATTCGTCGTTAAATATTTGCCAACCAGCTTTCCAACGACACCATAATTCCGTCGCTGATCCGTCGCTAATCGATTTTAACGACGGAATCGGTATGATTAGCGATGGAATTTTCCGTCGCTATTCGCATGTTTTTTTGTAGTGATTATCATCTAAAACCCATAGTGATATTCGTAATTACCAAAATCATTTAAATTTGTAAATACAAATTATTACAGTAATTGGTTATCCGTTTCTACAAAAACTCAATATGACAAATTAAAATCAATAGTAAATAGTATAAACAACAAACTACTAAAAATAGAGAAAATTCAATGTAGGCATGTTGATTAGCATTAAGACTCATTTAAAAATGAATTTATTATTCGTTCTCGTCTCACACCCGTATAATTTTAATTATTCGTTAATTACCCGAAGCTGTTAAATTTTATAAATATAAATTATTACAAATATGATTATACATCTCAATAAAAATCTCTATATTATAAAAAAAAGTATAAATAAAAAAAGATCTAAAACTGAAAAAAAATTCTCATTGGTACGTTGATAAATGATTGAACCCATTTAGAATTTTTATACTTCCAAACACTTTTTTATTTATAAAATATCTACTAATCAAATATTAATTTGTTGTAATAATTGATTGTCGTTGAGGCTACACTTAAAATTTACTCGAAGTCGTTGATCGTAATAGAGTGAGACGATTGACCAAAATGATGAGGGTAAGATTCAACTATCTGGACCGTCTAGAATGTTTATACCCATATCTATCCAAAATCTAAATTACTTGGCCATATGTTTTCTAAGATTCAACATTTTTATCTATAAAATTTAAATTACTTGAGTGTTTAACAGGCATTACCATACGAGTTTGAGACGAGAACATGTAATAAAATCACATTTTGAACATATTTGCGATGAGTACAAGTATATAGATGAACTTTTTAAACATATAAGTTGAAGAGAAATAGAAGAAACATTCTCCTTAACCTATTTTCCTATTATAGTTTTATTTATCTTCTAACACTTCTTTCAACCAATTGTCGAATAGTATTACTTTGAAATAAAATACTAACTTATTTTTAAAGTTCATACTCATAACTCATAACTCATGACGTAAAGTGATTATCCGTTGAAATTCGACGGGTTATTCACTAGTTAATATATAAATGAGACACCATATTCATCTAGAATCCTATATGGCATTTTCATGATTTTTCATCCTTATTTTTCTAAAATTCCACAAGTTTCCTTATTTGACCACTTAGCATTTAATAAAATAGAGCATGTATGAGATATCCATCCAAAATATGTTTAAATTTATAAATATAAGTTATTGAAGTAATTGGTATTCGTCTTAATAAAATTTGAACGTTACAGAATATTAAAAATAGAGAATTTAACGTAGACATGTCGATAAATATTCGAACATGTCTAAAATGTGTATACTTATACCCGTCCCAGATTCGATTAATACCCAAATTGTTTAAATTTATAAATATAAATTATTATAAAATTAAAAATATAAATTAAGAATTCACAAAATGATTATTTAAAATAAATAAAAATAGAGAATGTATGAGATATTCAAATTTACTTGAAAAATATTAATTCAACTCGAGCAAAGGCCGAATATTATTCGACTTGACAAAATTGTTACATAATTAGATCAAAATGGGATACGTTTTTTCGTGAAACGAAACTCGAGGCACAATTGAGGGGCTGTTTGGCTAAGCTTATTTTCTAGAACTTATAAGCTCCAGAGACTTTATAAGATGTTTGAAACATAAGATGTAATGTTTCAGTCTTTATAAGTTGTTAAAGTGTTTGGATAATTGATCTTATAAGATGAGAAAGTATCGTGAGTTAGAGAGAAAATCATAGTTAGAGATAAAATTGACGAGAGGTGAAGTTGATAATATATGCAGTGAAATAACGAACTATAATAAAGTTATTTTGGTAAAATCATGATTTCTTATAAATTTATGAAAAAATAAGTTAGGGTTGACCAACTTATTTTTAGAAAAACAAATTTGTTGAAGTTTATTTTCACAACATATGTTCGCTTGAAAACTATTTTGTCAAACACTTTTACACCAACTTATGTTCTCATAAATAACTCAGAAATGCTTTTAAAGAACTTTATAAGTTCAGTTAAACACCCTCTCAATAGCAAACGGATAACTCTTCGAATTTATATTCTCATTCCGCTCCAAACACAACAGAACACGAAAAATCAGATAAATTCGAAATGCCACATATTTATGCTTCTACATTTCAAATACATGACAATTCAAACTAAAAACAGCCAAAAATGTAAGAAAAAGATTTAGACAAATACGTATGAATTCATTTCGATTTGATGTTATCTGAAAGTGGAGGCATTCGCAGCTCGGCTTCCTCGGCGGATCTCAAAATCTATGGGAGCATCAAATCCCCCAAAACCCTAATTAGAAGGTATGAGTTTGAATCAGTGAACATGTGAAAGTAACTGGGCAATTCTTACGGAGTCTCGAAGCGGCGGTCTGGTGTCGTCTTTGGCCGACCGGAGATAGAGTTTCCAAGTTTATTCTCTTTTTAATTCTGTCCCCATCCAAATCGCTGTGCTTCGCCGGACTGGCTGGCGTCATCATTTTTCTGAGTTCAAGTGCCCTAAAAATTTGAGAAATGCACTGGCTGTTGAATATTTGAATGTTTTTCGAAAAATATATTCCTTATCTGAGATTGTTGCTCTGTTCTGCAACCCATAGAGAATTTTATGCTGAGCAACTGATATAGGCGTCCACGGTGCCCGACGCTGACGTGAGCAATTTTCTTTCATTTTTCCCCGCTTTCCTTATGCTTCGTCTTCATCCTGATTCCATCTGCAATCAATGTTCTGGAAAACTAAGTTCCATAGATTTGCTATCCCTTTCATCTCTCTGTATCTCCTTTCCCTCTTTTTATCTTTCTATCTCCCCTACTTTTATCCATATTCCTTCTGTTTTCAGATCCTAATTTCTGAAAATTAGATCCTACTTCGTCTTTCCTTCTGCAATTAGAGTTGCAAGCATCACCGCCAAAAATACCAGAAAGAAATAAGAAAGGCAAGGAATTAGATTTTATCCATGCATGCCCAAAGCAAAATTAAAAGAATTAAACAAAATGCAGCAGAACTCCAGCATTCCAAATATTCAAAGCCACTTCCATTAGGACCGACCACCGCTAAGAAAATTTCACCTAATTGCAAGGAATTATATACATAAAACAAGCATCTAAGACTTATCCACATCTTCCAGTCCAATTCTGAATCGAATTTGGGTAGAGTCCCAAATGTCCACAACTGAATTCTTCCTTATTCCTTCTAATCTATTATAGTTTCCATCACAAAACCTTTTCAACAAAAACCCGAAAGACGCAGACGCAGACGCAGAGAGAGCAGACAAAATATTCAGAATTGGGTGTGGCGAGAGAGAGAGTGCTCTGACGGTGTAGTATACAGAGTTGGGTTCAGGTTCTTAGCGTACTGACAGTATGAATTTTCAATGATTTAGTATCTTAATTGAGTCTTATTTGATATTGAAAATCATGTTTGTAAATAGTATTTATTTAGTTTTGTATTATTTTGAAGAAATGACATTCTTAAGCAAATTTTGTCATTTTTTAGAAAAAATGGAAAACGAATTGAAGAGATAAAAGTGGATAGGGTAAAATTACAATTTTTTAAGATTTCGTAGGCGCAACCAGTTCGTGAATCAGAGTTTGGACGAAAGAGAACGAGCAAAAACAAGAAAGTTGCGTAGATTGTCACGAATAGTGCAAGAATTTTTATTTTTTCCCTATTTTTGTTAATTTTTACGAATTTTCCACTTTTATTGTATTTTTGAACCTAACTAGGACATATATTTCTTTTAGGGTTCAACAAACTTTCTCCACCTAAGATTTATTATTTTCACAGTTCAGATTTGAAGCTTTCCATTGTGGAATTTCTACATTGATTTTTATTATTTAATTAAATTATGTTTTCCTTTATTTCTTCCTGTTTAATTCTTGTTATAGGTAACTAATTTTCTATTGATTGTAGGGTTTGTATTATAGAAAATAAATTTGTGCGATGTTTTATGGAGCCTATTCACCTGTCGATTTATGATTATGATTCATGGTGCTGTTTTAGACTAGATAATTGATCATTATTGATGCATACTAGCTGTCTGATTAAAGACTTAGCAGTTTTAATTAGGTAATTGAATTCAAGAGTTCATAATACAATTAATCTAAAGATTTTGTGGTTTTAGAATTAATTATAATAGAATAAATTTTATGTGCTTTTTGAGAGTTTTTATATGTTTTTGAGACCTAGTTGAGACAGAACATATATTAATTTACTATTACAAGTTGTATGATCTAGAAGATTGTATTATCAATGTAATTCTTAATTTGAATTGACTTAATTCTGATTAATAGGATTATATATTGATTGTGTGATTTTATATTATATTATTGTATCCCTTATGATCAGCTTCTTTATCTGTTATTTCTACCCGATCCTTTTATTTTGCTTTTATCTTTTATTTTCTCAGTTTTTATAAAATCTTTTCACACTTATTTATTTGTTGGATAGTTATGATACGTTGTGATTATTATTTACTTTCTTTTCATAATATCAATCCCTAAGGATATAATATTTTCCTCACTTTCTGTTTATAATAGAAACCAGTAACTATGGTTATTTATTGCTGAGATTTTAGTGATGAATCTAGAAGGAAGTGATGCGATGTGGCGAGAGAAAAAGCTATGCAATAGGAACAGTTAGCTATAAATCAAATTCAATGAATCTATGTTACTAATGAACGAACTAAAAGTTTGTAATTGTAATATCACTTTAATTATAATAATTAATTTATTGGCATGAATTTGGAATCTATTAGTTCTATAATCCGATACGGATTCCTATCACCATATTCATTCTTCATCTTGTGTGGTGGTATAAGAATTATCTAAATTTTCAATTTTTATGCCATTTTAATTTAGATAAACGCATGATAAAGAATGAATATGGTTAGGAATCCGTATCGGATTATAGAAATAATAGATGTTTGAATTTTTTACAATTGTATCCTAATTTTTGTAAAAGTATAAATTCATATTCTGTTATTGACGATAGATACACTAATTTCGGATGAATTTTGATTTTTAAATAGACTTAAAAAGTGTTAAAAATACACGAACTTATTGGTTATGGTAATTTTACCACGAAATCTATTTTCACCCAAATTGAAACTGATGTGGCATACTAAAATTTCGATGTGGACAAATCGGATATTTAAAAGAATGATGTCATACATAGCTATCTATACATCGTCATTTCATTCAAATTGTAAAACATTACATATCATCAGATGTCTTCAAATTCGCAAAATTACGAGACTTCATTCTCAATGAAGGTCTGCAACTATTGTAAAGTGTGTCTTCTTCTTTACACAGGCCAGATTCTCGTTGGGGTCCGAATATGATAGTCTTTTGTAACAATGGATTCAAGCTTATATCGATCTCAAAGTCAAATGGGGTTCTTGGACGAAACTATTGTTTTTGTTCAATTGGAAAGCAAATATCATTCTTCACTTCACGCCATGTCTCTAATTGTCTGCGATTTGGATTCCACCCTCAACTAATGCCACTAAAGGTCTATGTCACATGTAATTGGATCGAAAATATAAAATATGGTAAAATTACTGTAATTAATAAGTTTATGTGCTTTTGACACCTTTTAAAGTTTATGTTAAAAATCAAAATTCATCTAAAGTTTTTTTTTTTTGATCAATTTAATCGATATATACTTGATTCATTGCTATCCCAGCAGGTACACTTAAATAAAAGATTAGGAAATGAATTAATTAGACGAAGGATCAACCTTCTAATTTACTTTTGGAGTAATTGCAAACTCAATTTTTTGATGAAAAGTGTAAATACATAAATTAAAAGAACTTTATAAACGATTTTTTCGTATTGAATTTTGTTAAATTAGGACTTGAATTACACGAAAAGGATATTATTCATTTATTTGAATGCAAAAATAGTTTAGAGCCCCGCTAAAGTTGCAGGTTCCGATTTTTAATCACGAGTTGTCATAATTTCAGCGGTCGTCCGTCAGCCTAACATTTTCCTTCTCCGAAATTCCTAATCTTTTGTTTATTTCCTTCACTTTATCTTGTGCGTTCGAACCCTAAGATCACAGAAGCTGAGGCCAGATCATCGTTGGAGAGAAAGAAAGAGTTTTCCTCGTGGAATTGGTTTCTCTTGCAACTAAATTCAAATTTGGGTACTTAAATTGATTTCCGCGATCAGGTAACTTTTGATTTTCTTCTCACCAGACCTTTTTAATTTCAATTTTATTGTACTTTTTTGCTAACCGTGAGTGGCAATTTAAACTGGAAATCATGTTATGTGGTTGAATTTGGAGTTGTATGTATTATTGATTAAATGGTTCCATCGTGAAAAATATACTGTAGAAGAATTATGCTACAATGTTGATGGTAATAATTGTAGTCAGCACAATTTTGCTGGAGAACGTTGCGGTTTGCTGCTACCTATTGTCTCTGAAGATTCACAAAGGCCGAGCAAAATTATGACTTTTCATGTTCTTTGGTAAATCATTTGATACTATTATAGTTCCGTAATGATGATAAAATGGCCACCTGCACTCAAGTCTTCGTTTTGAATCTCATAAATGTCCGAGTATAGGTAGAAAACACATTTTTGGATAATCTTATCTCATGTTGAAAGCCGTAATCTGTTCCTTTTACATATTTAATCAATTAACTAACTAATTAAAGCTTGACTCATACCATAAGGATTCAACCGAGCTTGAGCTTTGAATATTGTTGGCTTTGTTCAATCATAGCCCTATATTTGACAAAGAATTGTGTATACTGTTGTTGCATAGGGAGTTCTCTTTTTTCACATATAATTGGATTCTCCTTGGAGATGATTGTCACTAGAGCAGCCTTACTTTCCAAATTCAGTTAAGAACTGATCTATCTAAAGCAGAAACCCGCCGGTATCTCTTTGATATTTTAAAACAACCTCTAAAGCATGGGGACGCCTGGGAGGGGCGACTCGTCTGGGACGGGACGGTAATACGCCGAAATACGTCCCGTGGACGTAAGATCAAGAAAATATGTATTGTTTACTTTTTTTAAAAAAATACGGCTAAATACGTTGGGTTAGCCAAAATCGTAAACCCTAGTTTTGAAAAAAGAAAAAAAACGCAGCCTCACCCTCACCGCCTGGTTCGCCTCACGTGTTTGAAGGAAATACGCAGAAAGCTAGGGCTCTCGTCGCCGCTGCTCGCCGTCGCTTGGGTTAGCCATTGCCTAGGCTCGTGTTCGAAGGCATCGCAGCTCTGCTCGTCGTCACCGCCTCTGCTCGCCGCCGTCCGGACCAACAACTATGAATAATTCACAACTAAGTAGCTACATATGTTTATTTTGGTCTTTGTTTGTAATAAATGCACACTTTTATTCATGACCAAGATGCAAGACTGTAGCAAATAAATAAATTTTGAGCTGAAGAATAGAAAATGTCCCCATTCCATCATCATGTTCAACTTGCTTATGACGTATTTGTTATGGATTATTTGTTATAGAAAATTATTACGTATTTGTTATGGATTATGTGGTATTTGCATATTTTTTGATAAATTATTGATGTTTATTATATATAAATATATATTAAATATAAAATACAAAACGTATTTTTGGCGTATCGTATCTTCATTTTTGGAAAATTGACGTATTTTTGTCCCCATATCGTATCGTCCCCGTATTTCGTCCCCTTCCCCGTGCTTCCTAGAAAACAACCCTATTGAATTGTGTGGTAGGTTGTCCTTGAATTGAGCTAATAAGGAGTCTGTTTTTCAATATCCTTCTCCTGTTGAGATTTAAATTCTTCTGGTTGAACTTTCTTTTCTGGTATGTTCCTAGATATGGAGAATTCAAATTCAGAAGATCTGTGCAGCATAGAGCCTAATGTTGAGGGAAAAATTGATGATGCAGCTTCGACAAGCTCATCCTACAAATTGTTTGGCCATCAGGCCACTGGCCATCACATGGTGGGGGGCGTCCAAGGTATGTAATAAATAAATAAATAAATATCATCAAATATTATTAATTTGGAAGTGTGTTTGAATATCATGCTATTCTCCTGGGTTCTGGAATCTGTAAGCAATTTTTCTACTAATTCTGAAATAGCTGTTGAAGTCTTGAAAATTTTGACTTTATCATGAGTTTTTTCCTGCCTCTTCTTTCATGGTGTTTTAGAAATTGTTTCAGAATATGTGTGTGTGTGTGTGTGTATTTGTACTACATGAATATGGGCTCATGTTGTTCAGTGATTAATAGTAATACTGATTTTTGGCTTGTTGATAGATTATTGTAGCTGAACTTTTTTTTTCCTGTGCATGGACATTATGTTTTACCTTTGTGTGGAACAAATGCTCCAGATCATTATTTGATAAATCATCAGTTGCTATGTTGTTGACAATTACTCCTTCCATCCCACCAATATCGTCTCCTTATTAAGAAAATGTATTTATGCACTTGAAAAAGTTCACTTGAAACTCAATTCTCCTTCTATATCTTAATTACTAATTTGAAAATAAAAGGTTGTTAATTTCAAGAATAAGCATCTCAAGGAAAACAAAATGTAATGCACCTTTAATAAAAAGATAAAATATGATAATCGGACAAACATAAAAGGATTAAGCGACAATTTCTGTAGGGACAAAGAGTGTATTGAATCTTGATAGATTCATTATTTAAAATGAAAATATGAAGTAAAACACCGAGTTTGTAGTAGAGCATTTTGAAAATGTAATATGAGGCAGGCTTTATGGTAATTAGGTAGGCTTTCACAAAAGTTGGATATTCGTAAATGCATTCCCCTCTCTGATATTGTTATGGGGGTATATGTATATAAATAGGTGATGATTAGAATCTTAGCAATCATGTATACAATATTGTTTACCTAGTATGCATGTTAGCCCACTTGATCTACTTTATCTTAGATTTTTAGCCACAAACTAAATTCTTGGAAAATGTGAGTGTGATGCTTTGAGTGATTTTTTAAGTACAACATTTTAATCTTGATTTCGATGTTTAGAGTTTTAATCTTTCTTTTTCAATCAATTTATTTAACCAATTAGTTCTTGGCATAACTTTTGTTCTCTTCATATCTTGAAAAATATCCTTGGAAGGAGAATTATCTGCTTCTTCAGGTAGCTATGGAACTTTGATCATTGTTGGATGTTAGGGTTTGAAAACAATTTCTTAAACTGCAACCTTCGAATAGAAAACTACTATGCTTTGACAGTAGAATTGAAAGAAATATAAAATTGCTACTGAATCTAGTGGCTGACATGGGTATTCTTTTTTATTTTGTTCTTGTTCTACATTATCACCCTCGATACATTTTCTTTGCTCCTGAATTTTGTACATTTTAGCAGTATATATGTTATGCATCTATGCTGCCTTCACTCATTAATTTCTGCTTCAACTGTTAGCCCATCTCATTGTTACTGATTTTCTCCCTCTGGTTCTTAGCTGCTGATGTCGTTATGTGGAGATGGTATCGTGTTTCATTTGGCTTAGTTGTCGCCACATTATCCTGGCTATTAATCGAGCTCAGGGATACCATTTTATCTCTTTGTTCAGATGTGTTGCTGATTTTAGTTGTTCTATTGTTTCTCCTGGCAAACTATGCTGGATATAGAAATAAGTATGATTATCCTACATCTTTTGTGTCCCACATCTCAATTTCCTTTTATGTCTATAAGGAGTCATCTGATACTTTCTGTTGCTGGTTGCCAGACAACTTCCGACATTACCTGAACTAGTTCTATCAGAAGAGATGGTCAACAATGCTGCCGCATCTTTTCGTGCCAAAGTGAATTACATGCTGCTTATGGCTCATGATATTACTCTCGGCAAAGATTTCAGACTTTTCTTCAAGGTTAGCTATGAGTGATTTATGAAGATCGAAAGTATATGATGCAAATTAGTGAATGGCTTCACATGAAGCTAGTCAACTCTATTTCATGACCTTCTCATCTATCTTTTACGCCGTAGTTGGTAGAATGATAATCAATTCGCTGAATTCCAATTCTATGGGAGGACACAAAGAAAACAACAAAGGCAAGACTTCTACTTAGTTATTAACCCACATTGATGTTCAGAGTTAGCAATAGTACTGAGAAATGTTTTGCACCTTCTCTCTGTTTGAGGGTTGGTTTTTGGGTGCCGGGTTTGAAAAAAGGGGAATAGGGATAAGTTTTGTTCCCAGTACCAATCTGAGGCTAATGTGATGGAAACTTGCAGAGAAAGCATTGGAAAGAAATCATAGAAATCCTGGAAGAACTCTGCCCATATAAGCTGAAAATTGGATTATCTTTTGATACAATTATCCTTTGTTCATTTCCTTATTTATTTTAAGTATTGCAATTACTTATTTCAGTCAAGCCACTGACAGTGCAAAAACTAAAGGAAATAATTAATCTGGCACAACTGTAGCTCCTTCAATTAGTTAGAATTACAGCTCTCTTAAATGAGCCCATACTGCATTCTCATAATCTCATTCCCTAACATCGTGCATGTATAAGTTAAGTAATGTCAGGCAAACAGGGTATGCAAAACCTTGTTCCATTTTTGAGAAATAATGTTTAAATATTATGTCTTTATCTATTCTCCCACCTCATGTTGCCCAGCTTAAAGCAGCAGGCATCATATTGATTACTTAATTTCTCCACCCACTGCTCAAAAGTAAATGTCTTCAATTTTGTGTTATCACAGAGGACTCAGAGGACTCTTGTTCTCAAAGCAGGGCATTATGAAAATGGTTGACATATATAAGTGCAAATGACATGGTTTTGCTCTACTTTAGCACCTTTGCATATTATATTTCACTGATGTTGATTTTCTTTAATGTGATATTGGCGCATTTTATGATGATTCTCTTGTAATGTAAGACATATCTATTGGATAATGTGGATCTTGCCAACACCCAACAGTTCCATTAAGATCCTTTCAGTAACTATGATAAGAATGTTCTTTGTTACTTCTAGCTAAAAGTATGAAATAACATGAAACAGCGAACATATCCAAACTACTGTCATTGTAACCAACGGGCATACCCATGCGAGAGAGTTGTCTAGTGATTTAGGCTAAACATGTGAAAACATGAAAAGGAAAAAGCATCCAAGATAGTATTTTCTTAGCATTCAATTGGCATGTGGCTTTTACCATACAATTTTTTTCCAACTGAATTGATATGGTCAAATGAATATGCTATCTACAATGCTTCTGCTTATTGTCCCATTGGAAGAAGTGAAATTCACGGCCTTCATAAAACTTGCAGGTTGTGATTGCTCTATGGCTCTTGTCTGTGATTGGTAGCTTGATATCTTTCGCCACTCTTGCCTATATAGGTATAGCAGTTTATTCTTGAAGTATTTGCCTGGTTTTTAGTGTCTACTGTAAATTTCTCATCTTTTTTCTTCTACATCTATAAATAGGCATGTCAATGGACTGGTTTTATCTGGACCAGAACCCATAAATAAGTATTGGTTTGGTTCTGGAATTGACCCGATAAATACTGGACCCGGACCATCAAACCATGGGTCTGAGTCGGGTAATTACCCAAATGCTAAAATAATTACCAATCTATAATTTTTTCATAACTTATTAAAAATGACAATTAATTAATAGTAGAATATTTAAAACACGTTAGACAAACACATAATACACCCAAAAAGAATGTCGGATCCGGACGGATTCAGAACTACCAGGTCGGATTTGGACCGGTCCGTGTTTGAGCGGGTTTGGAATCGGAATCAGAACTGTTGCTACTGTGCTATGAACAGTTTTAGGTTGGTCCGGTTAAAACCCATCCATTGACAAGCTTATCTATAAACATTGTTGTTCATGCTTTGTCTACACTTATAAAATATTGGAGGCAACTGTGACTCAATGGAGGGGCATATGTGCGATAGTGCATTTTGGTTCAGGTTTTCACCATTGTGTTTGATAGTTAATTATTTTGATTATCTTATTTGCAAATTGAAATGAATATTTTAGCTGATATCCATCCCATTTACTGAATTTCTACAGAAATTGTCTAATGATTACTTTCAAAATATTGCATTTCCATTAGTGGAACCTCGGGTTTGGACTTCGGAATCCCATTTTGTCAAAACAGTAGTTATTTCGTAATTTAGTGGAAAATTAGGTGTCACTTGGACTTCCTTTGCAGCATGTTTAGATCCAAACCGTTTTTAGTTTGATTTTCTGACTCTCTTACATTGGCGACAGGGATCACTATTTCCATTATGGTTCCAGCATTATATGACAGATTCGGAGACCGTGTGGACCGGTGCGTCGGGACGATCCATCGACAGTTTTCTAAGCATTATAAGATAGTCGATGAAAGTCTGAATAGCAGATTACCTAGGGTTCTCGCCAAGGACAAAGATCCTTAATTTTTTTCTGCGACCGATTTTCTGTGAGCTTTCAGTGAGAAATATCGTGTAAGAATATTTAATATCATCATTTTGGAGCATTCATCTATCTTTTCTCGTCTAGACTGGTCCAAAAATATTAAAAATTAAATAAAACCCAGTTTTAGTATTTCTCGGCTTACAAAACCCTTGGTATTAAATAGGCCCAACTACTCGACATGGGTCTAGCTGGGACATATTTGGGCTGATAAAGAGCATTACCAATGGGGGTGTTTTGGGGATGCATCTTCTACATGTACCATTGTGCGGATGGGAAGGGGGAGGGGAAGGTAAGGACCAAGGAGAGATGAAAGGTAGTATTGCCTCTAGGAAGTATCGAAAAGTGCATTGGGATTTTAATATTTTTTTTTTCTTTTTTGTGCACTTTGCGTGTGTATTTTGTATTTTTTTAATTTCTAACTCTGCATTTAAAAAATATTAATAAATCATATATTTATTTAAAAAAACAAATTACATCCAAGTATAAAATGATGGTGGCTTTCCAAAAAAGGTTAGTCGCCTTCAAAGTTACCGCCGACGAGATTAGCAACTGTTTTTTTAATATGTGATTTAATAATAATTAATTATATATGATTTTGTTATGTATTAATTATGTTGTATGTTGAAAATTGGATATTATAATTTTTAACTGATAATTAATTTATTTTATATTAATTAAAAGTAACTATTAAATTAATTTATATTAAATAAATAATAATAAATATAAAATTTAAATAAAATATGAATAAATATTTAGTTATTTGAAAGTGAGTGAAAAATAATGTGTATAATGATGTTAACAAAAATCTTTGTTTGAGGAGGTATTGTTGAAGATATAAAAAGAAAGAGAAGAATATGATGATTTGTTTGGGATGATGTCAGCAAAAACTTAGAAATGAAGAGGCATAACTGGAGATGCTCAAATAGGCTTAGTTTTAGTCGACGCCTTCCAACTCAAAGTTGGATCTATATACCACCTGTTCTATTCTGTTCTGCATAATTTAGATACACAACATATGATAGTAGAGGTGGTTTACTGTCAGGTTGCTTGGCACCCATCTCTTTAATTATTTATTTAATTTTAGTTAACTAATTCAATTAATAAATTTTAATCGGAGATTTGCATAATTCTAATTGAGTATTAATTATTTTTAATGATTATTATTTAATAATGAACTGTTATTTAATTATTAAGTAATTGTTAGTTGCCCCATGGTGCTGATATCGTCTTTGCCATGATAGTAAAAGGTTTGTAATATAGGCTAATTTTAACATTAAACTATTGAAATTAAATGGTAAAAAAACATAACTTTGTATAGGAGTAAAGGTACTATTTTGTACCTTAACATTTACAGTTTTCTACGTTTGTAACCTAATGTAAGCTTTGCTTGTACTATCACTTTTTTCCAATTCTTCCAGTTTGGTGCTATTTCAGCATGCCAAAAAATTTCGTTTTTACCATATTGTTTTGTGGGATTCACATAGATAGTCAATGTACTATTTTCCTTAAGATACAATCTTTGTAATTTTTTTTGCAGGGTTGAGAGCTACTCGACATACCAAAAATCCACGTGCACTCATGGAAAAGAAATAAAATTTATGTGGGTTAAATAACAATGCATGATTGTTTTCGAATAAAAAACAACACCAGAAAAACTTAATATGTTCTTCACCCTCAAAATCCACAAATATTCTTCTTACAAACTCTATTTCTATATCGTGGACTATACAAGAAAAAAGGAGAATTTATTTTATATTTGTCATGTGATAGGATATGGCCCACCTACTGACTCCAAAGATCGCGCCCAATATAAATGGTACCCGACATTGCTCTACCACGTAAGTTCGGTCCAAGAAGACTCCTAAACCAAGTACAACTCATATCACAAGTGGAGACATAGAAGATTCGGATGCATATCTAAAAGAATCCTTATGAGAGAAGACTTTGTATTAGAGTCGAACTCAATATTATGGTGTATAAATAGAGGCTAGATTAGACGGAAGAAGATCATCTACACTCTTTGTAATCGCTTTCTTACACACTCAAATACACATACACTCTCTTGCTCCGTGGACGAGATCTATTTTAAAGATCGAACCACGTTAACTCCTCGTGTTCTTTATCGATTTATTACCTAACAAAATCGATTGATCATCGGGTAGTATGTGGGAACGAAAATTTTGTGTTTTCGATCTTTTCTGCAACAATCGAACAACGATGAATACAAGAAGCATTACATCCGTGGTCGCTACCGCAACAATGACGGTGGCGGGACGCTACGAACTCGGCTAGGGAAAAGCCCGATAAGAGACGCGACTCCGGGGACACATTCGTAGTCTCGATGAGCGAGGCAACCCTATCCTCGCGTGAAGAAGAGTACCATAGCGGGCGAGGTCACAACAAACCGAGAGAACCCCAACACCGCAGTTGAACCTTTACGAGGTGGTAAAAGGATTCCTCGAAAAGAATAAGGAGAGCTTCCTTCAAGATCACCGAGAACAAGGTCGGCATCGTCACGAAGAACAAGACGCAAGCCTCATCAAAGCACGAGGCGGCACAATGAGGTGGCTCCCACCTCCGTATGATAGGCGCCGATCGCGGATAATACCCTACAAGGGTTGGTTTCAAACCAACCGTGATAAGGGACGAAAGCAGCAAGGCGGGGACGTCGTGATCATCGCGAGGTCGATCCCCACCCTTATAACGAGTCCGCCGACGACCTCGCCTCGATCTCCGGAGGAGGTTCGATGGATACGGAGGATCATTACCCTTTCTCCGATGAGATACTGACACCCTCTCCGGACAAGTACGGGTACCAAGTATCGCCCTCACGACGGATTGCGGGATCCACAAAACTTCCTTTCTCAATTCCAAGACAACATGATCAACCGCCTCAACACCATTCACATGTGCAAGTCGTTCCGGAGTTACCGATCGACAACGCCCGCTCGGTGGTTCGACAGCTTACCTACCGTAGTATCGATCTTACCGAGATCTAATGGAAGCCTTTCATCGAAGGTTCTTCTAAAAAGCCAAGCCCAAGACCACATCGGCTCATCTCCTCACCGTGAGACAAGACCGAGGTGAGTCCATCAGCGACTTCATGATCAGGTTCAACAAGGAATGCCTAAAATTCGAAGACGTAAACGATCTCCTCATTATCTCGGCTTTCCAAAATGGCATCTTGCCTGGGGCCCTATATAAGGAGATCGCTGGCACGAACCTCGATCGCATCGTAGCTGTGGTGCATAGCAGATCGGTTCGCCAAAGCACGGCAAGCAGATAGGAAAAAGCGGCGAAAAAGATGGAGCCCTTTGACAAGAAGAGGAAAGAGGATGGTCGAGGAGATCGAGGCCAAGGTCGACGAAGTGACTTGGAAAGAATACAACGTGTCCCATAGAGTCTGTGCTCGGCCTCGTCATATCCCTAACGGCCTCGATACACCCTTCACGAAATCTAGGCGGAGATCTATGAGCTCCATATGAACATGTTCGAGAAGCCTCGCCCATGTTAGGAGGAGCTAAACGCCGATCCAAAGACAAGTATTGCTCATTTCACGAGGATCATGGACACGACACGGGCGTGCAAGGATCTCATGGCGGTATCGAGAAGTTGGTACATGACGGGTCCTTAAGAAATATCAAATTCATGGCCGATTTAACCGTCAAGACGAGGCCCCCAACGAGGTCGAAAAAGCGAAGAAGTGAAGGAGAGGAAATTGTGGCCTCACAAAAAGCAAGGCACGACACCGACGAAGAAGGTGATGACGAGCCTCAGTACGATGGAGTTATATCCACCATCATGGGGCTCCCCCGCGGTACTACGAAGTCCTCCCTGAAAGCCGAGGCCTGAAGTCCCCGTACCAGCCGTAGTACCCCACCAGGACGCGATGATAATCTAAGCGGTGGTCGCCAACAAGTTAGTTCGGTGTGTGTATGTCGATAGTGGTGCTTGTAAGCATCCTCTTCAGGAGTGTTTGACAAATTGAAATTGAGGAAGCACGCCACACCAAAGACCATTTCCACTTCAAGCTTCGCAAGAAGAGACGCGACCGAGGGATCATCGAACCACCCGTCACAGGGGAAAAGCGACGAGCTCCACCAAAGTGGTACAATTCTTCGTAGTAAACGCCTACTCACCATATAACATCATACTAGGCGAGACCGGTTGAATGCAAGAGGACAAGCAGTGTTCAACGATCACCGACCATGAAGATACCCACAAGAGGAGGAATAGCTGTGATCCGAGGAGATCAGAAAAAAGCCAAAGAATGCATGTAGGTCGCCTTAAGAGGTGCCGGGACTTCACCCAAAGACCCATAGGCATAGCAATTACTGAAGCCAGCGGGTTGAACCGAGAGGGCGTCGTCAATTCCCGACTACCGGTAGAGGAAATCACGTTATACGAAGACGATCCCTCAAGATCGCCAAAATTGGTTCTAACGGCACCTCAACCGAGGAAGCAGATCATCCAACTCCTAAGGGAATTCGAGACGCTTCGCCGTCACCCCGACATGACCGGGTCTCACCGAGTATCATTACTCACCGCTCAACATTGATCCAAGTGTCAAACCGCCGCAAAAGCGAGAGGATCTTTGCGTAATCGAATCAGTCGTATATGACGGCGCATCAACTCTTGAAAGCGCATATATTGTTCAAGTCAAGTATCCGACCGGATAGCCAACCCGGTGATGGTCAAGAAAGGAGGAGGGATGGCGAATGTGTATTGATTACACGATCTCAATAAACATTGCCCTAAGGACTGCTACCCCATTCCCAACATTGACAAGAAAGTTGACGCTTTGGTCGGATACGAAGTCTTCAGCTTCCTGGATCTATACAAGGGGTATCACCAAGTCCTGATGAATGACGAAGACGCGTCCAAAACAACCTTCATCACGGACTTCAGCATCTTTGCATATAAGAAGATGCCATTCGGACTCAAGAATGCAGGGGCCACCTATCAAAGAATGGTGGATAAAATATTTCAGCCTTACATCGGTCAAAATGTGGAGGTGTATGTAGATGATATCGTCATCAAAAGTAAGGAGAAAGTCGCATGTGTGGCCGACCTCTGGATCGTCCTCGGCTTACTTCCTAAAGTGAACCTAAAGCTAAACCCCCAAAAGTGTACATTCGCAGTACGGTCTGGGAAATTTCTGGGGTGCTGGGTTTCACAAGAAGGATTAAATCCAATCCATCCAAGGTTCAAACCGTTTTGGAGACGAAGGTGCGAAGACAATCCACGACGTGCATAAGTTGACGGCTCATAGTCAAGATCGAGCCGCTTTTCTCTCAAAACCGCGAGAAGCAACTCCCATTTTTAAAATCCTCAAAAGGCTCGGAGTTCGGTTGGGATGACAAACACAAGTCGCCTTTAAGGACCTCAAAAACTACCTCGCCAAACTCCCCACTTTATCTGTCCCGAGAGAATGAGAAGTCCCCACCTATACTCGCAGCTTCGGATGAAACCATAAGTGCCGTTTTGGTACGAGAGGATGGACATCGTCAGCCCCTCAGATATTTTATCACCGAGCACTTAAAGGGCCGTAAACGAGATATCAACCTCTGAGAAGCTCGCTTTGGCATTAGTAAATGCGGCAAGGAGACTACGTCCCTACTTCCATGCACATCCCATACAAGTTCTCCCCGATCATCCACTTTGGCAAGTATTAACAAAGCCAGAAGCTTCGGGGAGAATTGCCAAGCGGGCAATTGAGTTAGCCGAACACGATATCTCTTTTGCCTCGCCAAGCCATCGCGGTCGCCTTAGCAGACTTCCTTGTAGAGGCTAACTTCACAGAGAAGCCAAAACCTACCGAGTCGACCTCAAACAATGCCGAAACCGAACCCATCAAGGAAACATCCGAGAATTGCTAGCAAATCTATGTGGATGGAGCTTCGGGTAAAACGGGTAGCGGGGCAGGCATCTTGCTTCTGGGACCAGATGGCCAAGAGATCACCTACGTACTTCGGTTTATATTCAAAAATACGAATAACGAAGTGGAATACGAGGCCTTAATTGCAGGACTTCGCCTAGCTCAAAGTCTTCTGATACAAGCCGTGCAAGTTCACAGTGATTCCCAGGTCATAGTAAGCCACATGTTGGGAAAGTACGAGGCAAAAGGCAACAAGATGAAGAAATACCTTGAAAAGACAAAACCTACAATGCCTTTTCTCATACTTCCGCTTGATTCAGATCCCAAGGGAGCAAAATAGCCGAGCTGACACCTTAAGCAAACTGGCATCGTCATCAACGAGTTCGACAGTAGAAGAAGTCCAAAATAGAAGCATAGACGATGCCGAGGTCGAAGTCAACATTGTCTCCGATGAAGAGCCTAATTGGATGACCCCCATTCAAGCATATTTGGAGAGGGGCGAATTACCTCATGACAAGCTCGAGGCAGAAGAATCTTGAGCAAATCTTTGCGATATGTACTTGAGTAGGGAATTCTCTACAGAAAATCGTATCTCCAGCCTCTCCTAAGGTATTTGGGTCCCAACCGAGCCGAGTATGTACTACGAAAGTGCATGAGGATCATGTGGAAGCCACATCGGACCCGCGCACTATCAAAGAAAGTCATGCGATGGGATACTATCGCCAACAATGTTCCAAAACTCGATCGACCTCGTAAGAAGTGTCCGAAGAGCCAAATTCATGGAAATGTGCTGAGGTTACCTCAAACCGACCTCGCCAAGATGCAAAGCCCTCGCCATTTATGCAATGGGGATTGATATTGTAGGCCCTTCGCAAAGCTCCGTGGCGCTTCAATTCTGATTGTCGCAATCGAATACTTCACAAAGTGGTTGGAAGCCGAACCCTTGGTGAAAATAACAAGCAAAAACGCTCTCAACTTCGTCTGGAAGAATATCGTGTGTCGCCGGCATCCCTCATATTCTCGCTTCGGATAATGGGACGCAGCTCACGATAAGGTCTTTAAAGTGGTGTCAAGAGCTTCAGATTCAACAAAGTTCACCTCGTGGCCCATCCTCAAGCAAATGGTCAAACCAAGTCACTAACAGACAATTGTGAAGGGACTCAAAACTCGCCTCGACCTAGTAAAGGGCAATTGGGTGGAGAATTTGCCACAAGTCTTATGGTCGTATCGTACAACACCTCGAACATCGAACGGAGAAACACCCTACAGTTTGGTGTATGGAACCGGCCGTAATTCCGCAGAGATCGGTATGTCGAGCCCCGCACCATCCACTTCTCACCAAGTAAACGGGAGAACTTACGAACCGACCTAGTTCTGCTAGAAGAAAGAGACCTCGCCTACATAAGAGAAGCTCGGTACAAGCAACAAGTAGCTCGGTACTATAACCAGCGTGTCAAATCCCGACAATTCCAAGTAGGCGACCTCGCATTTCAAATAACGAAGTCAAGAAGTCGCAAAGCTCGGCAAGCTAAAAGCCACATGGGAAGGACCATACCGAGTCAAGAAGTCCTCGGAAAGTAGTCATATATGCTCACCCATTTATCCGTGAGCGGATACCCAATACGTGGCACATCATTCATCTTAAGAAGTATTTTGCATAAGTGTCAAAATTTTGTTGATTTAGGTTTGTTCACCGTGTCTTTACGTCTTTTTCTCGTTGTTACATCGTGTTTTATTAATAAAATCTTTTCTTTATTTACTCCATCCGCCTTGCATATTTCATTTGTCACTTATGCATACCACCTTTTCCACAATACCCCTAAGGAGGACGACAAATACCCTCTACGGAGGATGAACAATATGTTGGATTTGTATATCGAAAGTAGTTTGGTTGAGCTTGTATACAATGTTTCTGTTACCACTATTACAATCTCCTATCCGATTAATACTTGATTGCATATATCATGTCCCCTTATCTCATATATAAGTTAGATCATACATGTGTGTAGAAGATCACGTAAGTCTGTATGATTGGTCAAGCTTAATGAGATATAAAAGTTTCACAACCGAGACAACTTAAGGACGAGTTGTCTTGCTTAGCCGCAGATAGATAAGAAGTGACTTGACTTAGTTGCTTGTCTATGCCGGTACGCCTCTCGACGTATTGAAGGATCACGGTGAGATGTGTTCTTCTTTCCGACCGTCGTGAAGAACCAAGATCTCGGTGACTTACGATGATCTAAACCTCGATAAGGTATTAGGAGAGTATGAGTTGTCAGTCCATCACTTTGACTTGTTATGGGTGAGGGTTATATGTTCTAACCCAAGATTCTCCGTGATTTTGGGTGGTGGCGGTTGCTTGATGTCACGCTAGTTATCTGTGACGAGTCACCGTATCCGCTTAGGATGATGACGCCCCTTAAGGAGCTCAAAGGTTTATTGTACTAAACCCCGCAGTCGAGTTAGCTCAAGTACAATAATAAGGTCGAGTGGTACTACTTAAGGAATGAAGTTATTAATTATTTTAAGCAATCGATTGCAATAAATAATTAATGGACGCTCGATATCTTAAATACGGGATTCGTAATGTCTAAGTGCAAGCCCGACTCACCATCGGTAATAAAGGGGTAAGTCAACATTCTTTCTCTAGTGGCATGATCGAATGTTTATGAATTAATTTATGTTCTGGGCTGAACATAAGATAATTAATTTATTTGAGGCCCATCTTTATTCCTTGCATTTGATCCCTGGGCTGGCCCATCCAGGCCCGTAGCTCAAGAAAATCGGCGCCCCCTAGTAGCTCTCTATGGCAAGATTTTATTCTCTTTATCCACAAGGATATAATTATATTTATGGTATATGCATAGATCCTTTCCATATAAGATTATGGTAATAATCCTGAGAGTATGGTAATAATCCTGGGAGTATGGTAATTTCCATAAAGAATTATGGTAATTTCCATATGGGATTATGGTAATTTCCATATAGGATTATGGTAATTTCCATATGGGTTTAAGGTAGTGCATTATAAATATAAGGTATGAGATAAAGTCTAGGTTAATGCTCATTAATCCATCATCATTCTCGAAAATCACAAGAAAAGTGTGAGGAATTTTCGAGAGCCTCTTGAGAGCATTGGGTGATTTTCCGAAGCATTCTCCATAGATCGTCCTCACCGACGCTGGAGATTGGGCAACCGGATACAGTCCGTAAGGTCAAAGCACGAGTCCGATCCGCTCGATCCATTCATCTCGCTCCATCGACCTCTTCGATCCAAAGGTAAACACGAAAACCCCACGTGTTGTAATTAATTATATAGACGCATGCTAGAATATAATCAATGTATGGTGAATTAAATATCAAAGATAGATCCCCGGGGCGAGGGCTAAACCTAGTTTTCCTACAATTGGTATCGTAGCGAGGTTCGTAATCTTGCTCTGCTGGATTAATTCACGTTTGATTATTACGTGCGCTTAATTAATTGTGGATCTGTCGTTCATCGTGGCTCGTTTATTATTTTGTCGGATTTTGTTTTTACACCACGAGAAAATCCGTGGTTAGATTAGATTTTATTCTGTAAATCTTATCTGTAAAAGAAGAACGAAGACGAAAGAACGAAGAACGAAACGACGGGAAAAACAGGTCTCTCGGCAGTCCTCTGGACGGTTTCTCGCGAGCGAGCCTCGCGGTCGCGAGGGCGATCGCGAGGGCCACGGGCGACGGGCGCGCGATTTCGCGAGATCCTCGGCGCTTAGCGAGCGAGCTCGCTGGTCGCGAGGACGACCCGCGAGGCAACGCGGCCGCGGCGAGCTAGCGGGCGACGGGCGCGCGTTCGCGCGAGAAACCCGGCCATGGAGCGCATCATGGTCGCGAAGTTTCGCCGCCGGGCGATTTACATATCTCGGTAGACGTTCGCGCCGGGCGAAGCCGCACACGCTGCAGCCGACGGGTCGCGGTCGCATTAGCGACCGCGAGGTAGCCCGCGAAGAGCACGAGGGCAAAGCGGCGCGATCGGCTTTGCTTTCAGCGCCGCCCAAAGACAGACATTGGGCCGACCCGCCCGCACCCGTTTTTCCACCCAACCCAGATTTTTCGGTCCGCGCACATGCACGCGAGGCCCGCTTGTTGAATCCGTCCGTGCCCGCACGCGAGGCCCGCTGATGTTTAATTGCACTTTGCAAATCTATGTAATAGATTAGACAGAATGTGCGTGTTTCACAATCGGGCGCGATGAACGCTTTATTTTATTTCATCGCTCATATGCATGTCGGATGTTTAAATTATGCAAGAGTATGTTATGTATGTTTATATTACGCTGACAAACCTTAAGTGTTTTACGAATTGGATGCGATAGTAAGCATGCTAGGTTTATCGCTTATCAAGCATATTTTAGAATTCTGCGAGCATGTTTTACATGTCGAGTTCTATAGAAAAGCATGCTAGATTACGTGATCTCGCATGGACAAATCTTTTGAATAAAAAGATTGTTAGTAACCCGACATATTAATTTTTTAAATTAAAATGTCAAGACCTCCACTTTTTGATCTCTAAACAAAGTGAGACGCACTGTGAGTAAACGTCCACCCGCGTGGCTTGCTTGCACTGTTTATCATAAGTTTGTTAGATGAGATTTCTAAATAAAACCTTTTAATCTATTGAGAAGTGGGAGTTTCATGTGTAAACGTCCACACGCGTGGCTTGCATGTGCGATTTTCATAAGTTCTCTAGAGATAGATATAAAATGAGATAACAAAAGAATTTGAATTGGAAGCGGTATGGTCCGAGTGAGTATGCCAATTCTAAGAATTCATTTTCTGCTGTTAAAATTGTGGTCATTGCTTAGACATCACCTCAAGTACAACTTCCCGCGAAGTCCCTTCTTGCGATAGTGATGTGGTCTAGTAAGGTCCAATCGTTAATTTCATTTGTCATAAGGATAAGTCGACATGGATTGAAATTAAACCACTAAAAGGTATATTTTAGTCCGGGTCGAGGGTTCATGTGTAAACGCCCACACGCTGCGGGCTTGTATGTGGGATTCTTTGGGCGATTGGAGGTTTCAATTAATATTGTTTTATCAAAAGGTTACAATATTATTGTTACGAATTATATGCGATCGTATGCTTATGTGTTTACATTATCGCTTCGTATATGTCTCTTACGCCGATAATCAATATGCTCGCACAAAACCGCTATCCGTCCAAATTTTATCGAGTGGAACGAAACATGGAATATGTTCTTATCGTCAAGAACACATGTTTGTTCTCACTACTCCTAAACTCGATGCCCCATCGACGATCGACTAATGAGCAATGAGAGTCGCTGACTTTGGAATAAGTCAAACAATATGGCTAAATGCTATATGATGACTACTATGTCCAAAGGCTTGCAGTGCAAAGATCCGATGGTAGACACGATCGATATTTGGTCAAGTCTCGAGAGTAAGTTTGGGCGCTGGATCGACAATCCGCTTCCACACAATGAGAGAAATCTTGGCGTGTAAGATGGAAGAAGGAAGTTCGGTCCATGAACATGTCTCCCACACGACTCATCTCATGGATAGTCTTGATCACTTGGGAGGAGGTATTGACGGCGGCCAAGGTCGATATCATCCTCAATACACCGCCCAAGTCTTTTGAGAACTACAGAATGCGATCATGAGCAAGACCGAGTTTACACTTAGTCGGCTGCTTAATGATCTCGTGGTCGGAAGGAGTTATGGGAAAAGAAGCACATGCTCTTGCTAGCACATCTAAGGCCCAAATTTTCCGTTGCAAAACGGGAAAAGAAAAAGGGCACCAAAGGTGGTAGGGCAAGGAAATAGTGGGAGTAATGGGAGCAAGAACATGGCTGCCACCGGAGGCTCAAGAAGACAAAGAGGCGGCAAGTGCTTCAAGTGCGGCAAGACTGGGCATTGGAAGGCTAAGTGCCCTATGCTCAAGGCTCAAGGTACGCCGTTTGCTTTAGTAACGGAAACATGCTTAGCTACTTGTTCTACCCATTCTTGGGTAGTAGACACGGGTGCGACTGATCATGTTTGTTACACCTGCGGGTTCCTCGCGACAAGGAGCTAGCTAATGGCGAGATAACGATTTCCATGGGCAACGCGTGAAAGTCGAGGCGCTTGCGCTTGGAGATGTTTCTTTATGTTTTGGGACAACAGCTTTAGTTTTGAAAGACGCTTTATATGTGCCGGATTTTCATGAACCTTGTTTCTGCTTTCAAATTATATACTCATGGATATTCGCTATTTTTGATAGTGGTGTTTCTATCATAAGAAATGACGGTTATTTGTGTTGCACTTTATATAATTCGCTTTATACTATTTCTCGCAAAACATAATACCTATAACTATGTCAGATCTTCTACAAACCCTAAAAGAGAAAGTTTTCTTCAGAAACGACACCACTTTTCTCTCGGCATCTTAGATTAGGTCACATCAATCTAAAATAGGATCCAAAGACCTGCTAAGAATGGAGCGTTGGGTAATCTCACGGTTACATCTGCTCCCACCTGCTAATCTCGTATAGAAGGTAAGATGTCACTGCACCCTTCAAAGCGAAGGGTTATAGAGCCAAAGAAATGTTGAGTTAGTCCATTTCGACTGTGTGGACCGATGTCCACACAAGCTCGTGGAGGGTACGAGTATTTTGTCACTTTCATCGACGATTACTCAAGGTACGGATACGTGATACCGCTTCACCGCAAGTCCGAATGCTTTGAGAAATTCAAAGAGTTTAAGGCGGAGTGGAGACGAAGCTAGGTAAGAGTATCAAGTCATCATGGTCCGATCGCGGTGGCGAATACCTCAAGAACGAGTTTATGGACTATCTAGTGAAGTGTGGGATTACATCCCAACAAGATTTCACCGGCACACCACAAGAAATGGTGTGTCGAGCCAAGAAATAGGACTCTTTTGGAAATGGTTAGATCAATGACGAGTTATGCAACATTACCTATTTCGCTCGGGTATGCCTTAGAAACAATGCATACTTGCTAAATCTAGTACCATCCAAGTCACCGAAAAAGACCCCTTTCGAGTTGTGGTTTGGTAGAAGCCCGCTTAAGCCACATAAGGATATGGGGGCACCCGACACGTCCGAACAAGAAGGTCGACAAGTTGGAGGCTAGATCCGACGCAAAGGCTGTTTATCGCTATCCTAGAGGAACGAAAGATGGTTTATTCTATAGTCCCAAGGATCGAAGGTCATTATTAGCACTAATGCTCGATTCTTAGAAGAGGACTACATGAAAATCATAAATCAAAGTTGAAATCATTCTTCAAGAATTAGAAGATGATCGTATTCCACCACCGACAGGCCAAAGGTACGAGATGTCGAGTCTAGTGGGAGGATCGACACCGATACTTCAAGAAATTGAAGTGGGTCGAGTTCCACCGAGATACCGACCGCATGTGGTACCTACCCAAAGAAGTTGTGCAAGATGAGAACCACAAGTTTCGCACCCACCGCTGCCATTGTGCTCAGAGAACCTCGTCAGAGTGGGAGGGTTGTTCACAACCCGAGCGATTTATGTTCGTGGGTGAATCTTCTGATTTAGTCCCAGTGAGACGAACAGCAATAATCGACCCATGGACATACAAGGAGGCGATACAAGATATTGATGCAAGATCATGGCACACCGCTATGGACTTAGAAATGGAGTCCATAACGGCTATGGATGTATATGAAAAGAAACCTCTACCGATAGCAAGGAAGCCATAGGTAGTAAGTGGATATACAAGAGGAAGAGAGATTCCGATGGAGAGGTTTCGCTTTTAAAGCCGTGCTTGTGGCGAAAGGGTACACTCTGCATTGAGGGCATCGATTTCGACGAGACCTTTTCACCGTAGCAATGCTCAAGTCCATCGTAATTCTTCCGCCATAGCAGCCCACTGAACCTAGAGGTTTGGCAAATGGATGTTAAAACCGCTTAAACTGTTACCTCAAGAAGGTAGAGACATCTATATGCAAAGAACTCAAGGTTATGTGGTAAAGGGTGAAAAGCATCTAGTATGGAAGCTTAAGTCCATTTATGGACTTAAGCAGCCTCCCGATCATGGAACTTACGCTTTGACGAGGTAGTAAAGTTCTATGGATTTACCCAATTGCCTAGCGAGAGTTGTGTGTATCGGTTAGATGTCAACGGTGATGTGGTATTTCTTGCACTTTATGTAGATGACATTCTTCTAGTTGGCAACAACGTGAAGTCATTATCGACGAAAGAGTTGGTTATCTCGATAAGTTTCAAATGAAAGACCTAGGAGATCTGCGACATTCTGGGATCAAGGTTTACCGAGATCGCAAGAAGAAAATGTTGAGCTTATCTCAGCGCCTTACATTGATACCGTGATTACTGCTTTAGTATGCACCGCCAAGAAAGGATTGCTACCTTCGCATATGGCGCTCCTTTATCTAAGACGCAATACCCATGACCGCAGCGAGATAGATGAAATGAGACAAGTTCCTTACGCTCGCCGTAGGAAGTCTCATGTACGCAATGCTATGCACGAGGCTCGATGTCTCGCTATGCGGTAGGCATAGTAGCTAGATATCGCCTAACCTCGACAAGCTCATCGATCGCAAGAAGCATATACTCAAGCACCGGAAAGGACTCGAGATTATAGGCTAGTTTACCATGCGATAGTCTAATGCCTTTGGGTTATACTGCACTGGATTTCCAAGCCGACCGTGATGAGAAAAGTTAACCTCGGGCTATGTGTTTACCTTGGGAGGTGGAGCCGATCCTCAAGTGAGTGCAAAGCGATGCATTGTGGACTCTACCATGGAAGCCGAATATGTAGCCGCCGGAGGCTTCTAAGGAGGTCAGATGGTTCAAGAACTACCTCACGGATCTAGATGTGGTACCGGTTTGCCCAAGAGTATCATAGTTTCATCGTGATAACTCAGTGTGCGGCAAACTCGAAGGAACCACGGACCCACAAGGCGACCAAACACATAGAGAGAAAGTACCATGTCATACGAGAAATCGTTAGACGAGGTGACGTCTTGATTGAAAAGATTGATACGACGGAAAATCTAGCGGATCCATTCACGAAGAGCTCGCCGCAAAAGTCTACGATGAACACGTTAGAGGACTCGATTGCGCTTGATGGCACCCACTTAGAAAGGAAACTTTTGTATAAGTGGGAGAAGCAAATTGATGGTTGTTTGTAATAGCTAGTAGAGACACATTGTATACTAAAAGTTTGCTTTAGTATAAGTGGGAGATTGTTGGATTTGTATACCAAAGCGCTTTGGTTGAGCTTGTATACAATGTTTCCTCGTTACCACTATTACAATCTCCTATCCTGATTTGAATACTTGATTGCATATATCCGTGTCCCCTTATCTCATATATAAGTTAGATCATACAGGTGTAGAAGATCACGTAAGTCCGTATGATTGGTCGTTTAATGAGATATAAAAGTTTCACACCGAGACAACTTAAGGACGAGTTGTGGGTTTAGCCGCATATAGATAAAGTGACTTGACTTAGTTGCTTGTCTATGCCGGATGCGTCTCGACGTATCAAGGATCACAGTGAGATGTGTTCTTCTTCCGACCGTCGTGAAGAACCAAGATCTCGTGACTTACGATGATCTAAACCTCGATAAGGTATTAGGTGAGTATGAGTTCTTGCCCATCACTTTGACTTGTTATGGGTGAGGTTATATGTTCTAACCCAAGATTCTCCGCATTTTGGGTGGTGGCGGTGCTTGATGTCACGCTAGTTATCTCAGACGAGTCACCGTATCCGCTAGGATGATGACGTCCCTTAAGGAGCTCAAAGGTTTATTGTACTAAACCCCGCAGTTGAGTTAGCTCAAGTACAATAATAAGGTCGAGTGGTACTACTTATGAATGAAGTTATTAATTATTTTAAGCAATGATTGCTATAAATAATTAATGGACGCTCGATATCTTAAATACGGGATTCGTAATGTCTAAGTGCAAACCCGACTCACCATCGGTAATAAAGGGTAAGTCAACATTCTTTCTCTAGTGGCATGATCGAATGTTTATGAATTAATTTATGTTCAATCAACATAAGATAATTAATTTATTTGAGGCCCATCTTTATTCCTTGCATTTGATCCATGGGCTGGCCCATCCAGGCCCGTAGCTCAAGAAAATCGGCGCCCCCTAGTAGCTCTCTATGGCAAGATTTTATTCTCTTTATCCACAAGGATATAATTATATTTATGGTATATGCATAGATCCTTTCCATATAAGATTATGGTAATAATCCTGAGAGTATGGTAATAATCCTGGGAGTATGGTAATTTCCATAAAGAATTATGGTAATTTCCATATGGGATTATGGTAATTTCCATATAGGATTATGGTAATTTCCATATGGGTTTAAGGTAGTGCATTATAAATATAAGGTATGAGATAAAGTCTAGGTTAATGCTCATTAATCCATCATCATTCTCGAAAATCACAAGAAAAGTGTGAGGAATTTTGAGAGCCTCTTGAGAGCATTGGGTGATTTTCCAAGCATTCTCCATAGATCGCCCTCACTCGACGCTGGAGATTGGGCAACCGGATACACCCGAAGGTCAAAGCACGAGTCCGATCCGCTCGATCCATTCATCTCGCTCCATCGACCTCTTCGATCCAAAGGTAAACACGAGAAAACCCCACGTGTTGCAATTAATTATATAGACGCATGCTAGAATATAATCAATGTATGGTGAATTAAATATCCAAGATAGATCCTCATGGAGGCTAAACCTAGTTTTCCTACACAATACCTTCTACGGAGGATGAACCATACCCTCTAAGGAGGACGACACATACCCTCTAAGGAGGACGACAAATACCCTCTAAGAGGATAACATCTAAACGAGCGTAAGGGGACCACTCCTACCGACACTTCTCGGCAAATAAGGAACCTCTACCCTCGTTTATTTCGAGGACGAACTATCCTCTTTTATTACGAGGAAGAACTACCCTCTTTTATTACGAGGAAGAACTACCCTCGTTTATTTCGAGGACGAACTACCCTCGTTTATTTCGAGGATGAACTATCCTCGTTTATTTTGAGGACGAACTACCCTTCCTCGAAATACCCTCGTTTATTTCGAGGACGAACTACCATCGTTTATTACGAGGACGAAATGCATAAAGTGTTTGATAAACAGGCAAAATCAACACAAGGCAAAGAAAATTTGTTCTTATTTCCGAAGTATACAATGCATACGAGACATTACGAGGACGATGAAGGACCAGGAGGCTGAGAGAAGTTAAGCCAATCTCTACAAAAATCAGGGTTCAACAGCTCATCTATGCTCACCCTACCCCTACCTCTACCTCGTCCTCGGTCGACACCTGGAGCTCGACCGGCTCGACCTCTATGTCTCGCTATTCGATCACGGCTGCTTGATAACTGCCATCTTTCTTGCATATAAAACTCCCGAGAATGTCTCTCGACAAAACGCACTGTCGGGGGAGAAGAAGCCTCGGCATAAGAAGAAGCCTCGGCCGTCGACCGAAGAAACCGCCCAAGTTGCAGATGACGAGCTACAACAGTCTTATACAGACCGCTGATTTTTCTCAAGTCGGCAAGCTGCTCCTGAAATTACCAGGAGTCCCGACCGTACTCACGTCCATAGCTCGAACACCGCTGTACGATCTCTAAGACTTTGGCTTCGGCTTCGGAGATGGTCAATCCGTCATCTCGGTGAATAACCGCCAGATTCTCGTGATACTCATCCACGACCTTTTGGCATCATCCTTCGCGACCTCGAGCTTCTCCTCCAACTCCAAAAACCGAGCTTGAAGCTCGTCGAATTTCTCTTGAGAAGCCTGGAATTTAACATCAGCCTCCTCCTGCACATGCCCCAGTTTGCCTTCCAAGTGAAAGACCTCGATATCTTTTGCTTCTAGAGCTCGGTTCAAATTTTTTATTTGGTCCAACCAATGAGACATATCAAAAGGTTCAGGAACAGACTGAAGACAATACAACAAACAAGTATTCTTCCGTTAAATTGGGAAATTTTATTGTAGCCTTTAAGGCAAGATAACGTCGGAATACATAAAAAAGGATCAATCGACCCTCCAAGAGCCTCTCCTCGTGCTCACAGCCTCTCCCTGGGAGCTCGCCTCGGCCTCCTCCCGAGCTCCAGCAGCCCACCTCGGCCTTCCGAGCTCCACCTCGGCAGCGCCGCCACTCCGCCATGATAGCCTCGAATCGACGTCCCAATCCACCGAGCAAGCGCGGAATGACTCGGCGACAAGAAGTCGAAGAGGAGGCCGGGCTCTCCAGAATAGGCAAGCTCTTTAGGCCGCGAGCAAGGACCTCAAGATACGATCGCAGCAGGCCTCATCCTCCATCACCTCGCACCGTGCATTGGACTTATCCAAACCGGTAATCCTTGGCGACTTCATCGAGCATCTGCTACCACCTCTTATTAATCACCTCGGCCAGCCCGGAGAACCTTCGAGACAAAAACAGCCTCTCGGCGAAGGCACGAAGCGAGCTATCCTCGCGAGGCCGCCACCTCGGCTTCCCTACGCCGCCGCCCACCTCGGCCTTCAATAGGCGACTCGCCACCGCCGCCGCCGCCTCGACCGCCGCCTGGGCCACGACTTCCCTCTTCACCACATCCCGAGCCTTCGCCTCGGCCTCGGTCGCCTCGTGAACAAGGAGGGTCTTCTCGTCCTCCAAACCCCGGCGGCGAGCCACCGTCAATTGGGCGACGACGTCATTCGGATGGTCCACCACTAAAGTGGACATCGCCGATTAGGCGAGGACACCTCAAGCTCGGCCTTCGGGTCCTCGGTCCCCTATACAGAGATCAACAACGTCAAACAAACATATCAATACATGACTTGTGACGTAAAGTACAATTACATTACCTCAGGGAAAGGCCGACGTGCGACCTGGGTGCCGACGATCTCACAATCATCATCGCCGGCAGGAGAAGAAACCACGCGCTTTTCTTTGATAGGGCGTGGCAGAGATGGGGCCGAAGGCGACCTCGCTATTCCTTCGGCCTCTCGTAAGAGGCTCACGATCGCCTTCTTGAGCCACCTCAGACGGCTCGGCATCAAATCTTGACCTCTTCTTCGACGGAAGGAAGTCCACTGCGAGGTTGAAACAAATGCCGAGTTAGGACATATAACAATAAATCAATCAAGAGCTGAAGTAAAATAAAGGGGGGAGGGATGCCTCACCCTTCACCGACTCCACCACGGTGGCAGGATCATAAGGGCTCAGCCCCGCAGCAGCGAGCTCGGCCTCTAAAAAATCTTCATCGACTTGGCCAGCCCTTTGCAATGCCTCCCCAAGGTCATCAAAGCTGTCATCAATGACCTCATCCGCCAGCTTCTTGGTTTTCCAGGCGAACTGGAGGGACTTCTCGAACCGACAAAAGAAGAACTTCTTCTGCCAACTCGAGATTTTATTCTTCGTTTGCACTTTGAAGCCACAACGAGGTGATAAATAATACCACCCCAAGCTGGATTTAAATTGAAAAGACCTAAGGACCAGCCATAGGGTGAAAGGAAAATTATGGCGATGGGCATAAACGCTAAGGCCCGTCAACTGCCAAAAAGAGTTCGGCGTAATTTGAACAAGAGGAATGTCGAACATTTGTTGCAGTTTGGCATATATAGAAGGAAAAGGAACATGAAGACCGCACTTAAGGCGCTTCATAAATCAGAATAAAACCCTCCGGAGGGCACAGCCCTATCCTCCGGTCGGGGCGACCAACCCAATGATTTGAATAAAAATCTATTAACAAGCTCTATTATCACTGGGATTCTAGACACGAAGGAATGTAGAAACCCTACCAAAATCCCTCCAAGGAGGAAAACTACATTACACGCAAAGAAAGTTAATCAACAAAGAAAACTTAAAACACCGACGAGTCCGGCGACATCGACACAATACGGCCTTCATGGTCATGAGAATCCTCGTAAGAAGAAGAAGAAGCCATAAAACTTACTTGTTTTAGGTAAAAATCGAAGAAGATATCACTAAAGCTCTGGCGAAGACGACAATGGTGAAGATACTGACACTTGCACTTTTTCAGAAAGATAAAGAGCTTTTTTGAGTTTGAAAGTTTGGAGCGGATAAAGTGAAATGTGAAAAGGAGTATTGTGGAAGTTATTCCCCCAACGTGCACTTTATCGGGACTCAAACCGCCGTACGCATTAAATGAACGTGATGTGTTCCGTGTTCGACATCGACATAGCGTCCCGTGTTCGACCTCGGCACGACGTTACACATTCAACCACGGCATCATATATCCGGCCTCGACAGGGCGAAGCCAAGCGACATACGACTTCGGCAGAACGCCTCGGCAAGGCGAAGCCAAGTGACATACAACCGGCGAAACGCCGACAGGCGGCTGCCGCATACGACTCGACGAACGCCAGATGCGGCGAAGCCAGTGACATCTTCACAGATCAGACGCACCCACCGCCGGATCACGAAGTTTTGGAGAAGCAATGTCAGAACCACTGTCCCCCATCCATCACGACCTCACTTCTACGTCTTTTTTTGGGGGATAGATACGGCCCACCTACTAGGCCCAAGCATCAGGCTCAATATAAATGGGCCCCGACATTAAGCTCGACCTATGTAAGTTCGGCCCAAGAAGACTCCTAAACCAACTACAACTCATATCACAAGTGGAGACGTAGAAGATTCAGATGCATATCTAAAAGAATCCTTATGAGGAAGACTTTGTAGTAGAGTCGAACTCAATATTATGGTGTATAAATAGAGGCTAGATTAGACGGAATAAGATCATCTACACTCTTTGTAATCGCTTCTTACACACTCAAATACACATACACTCTCTCTTGCTCCATGGACGTAGATCTATTTTAAAGATCGAACCACGTTAACTCCTCGTGTTCTTTATTGCATTTATTACCTAACGAAAATCAGATCGATCATCATCGTTATTAATTCAATTTGTTGGGCATATTGGTAAAAAAGTGAAAAATATTGATATAAATCCAAATAATGAACCTCTTCTGTATTAAAACAGAGGAATAAGGTTCAATTCTGATTCCCTTTGCCGCAACTCCCCAAAAATATAAGGGCCGGTCTCCTGTGCGCGCAGCACGCATCGTGCACAGTGAGACCCCTAATTAATTTTAATTAATTCTAATTAAATTTAATTAATTTAATAAATTTTAATTGTAAATTAATAAATCATAATTATGAACTATTAAATAATAATTTTAAATTAATAAATCATAATCGTAAATTAATAAATCTAAATTTTTAATTAATAAAGCCTGATTGGAATTAATAAATTCTAATTACGAATTAATAAACCCTAATCATGAATTAATAAACCCTAATTGAAATTAATAAACCTTAATTGTGAATTAATAAACCCTAATTTTGAATAATAAATCCTAATTTTGAATTAATAAATCATAATTATGAATTAATAAATCCTAATTTGAATAATAAACCCTAATTTTGAATGAATAAACCCTAATTATGAATTAATAAACTTCAATTTTGAATAATAAACCATAATTATGAATTAATAAACCCTAATTTTGAATTAATATACCTAATTTTAATAATAAACCATTATTTTAAATTAATAAACCTTAATTATGAATTAATAAACTTTAATTGTGAATTAATAAACTATAATGATGAATTAATAAATTCTAATTTTAAATTAATAAATTATAAATTTTTAATAAATTTAATTATAAATTAATAAAATCTAATTATCCTTACTCACCCTAATTAATATGTAATTATTTTAACAAAAAACAAGGGTGGGCTTGTGTGGTGGAGCTTACACAAGTTTTTGTCAAAAAATAATTATGTTTTTCCTCTATAAAATTAGGCTTTTCGTTTTGTTTTACTTTATCTTCGTGAGACCCACCCAAGACGACCCAGTCTTCTCGATAAACCTGAGTGCCACAACTCCCACCCATCTCCCTCCCGCCGACGCACATCGCATAAATTTCCCCTTTTCTTCTTGTGATGAACTAATTTTTATATTTTTGATCCACATTTATAAGGGCCTTTTAGGAGCGGAGTTTGGCAACATTAACTATGGTGGGGACTAATGTAGCAATAAATGCAAGACCCAATCGGGGCCGCTGCGCTTTGAAAAATTCCCCATTCATTAAATGCCCATTTTTCTACCGCCACCACAACTGCTAATCATACTAAGATAGCATACATATATTGGTAAAAATTAAATATAAAACTGAAACACAAGACTTTGGATCCCATATATATCAATGGGCCACTAATCTAACAACCAACCCTGCAACTAAATAAATCTCTTGTAATTTGAAAAGAAAAAAATGAATTGCCGATTTTGGTCCACCATGCAAGAAAGTACATTGTCATAAATTTGAGCAAAGATGTTTACTTGTAGTAGTCTCAAATGTGTAGTTATATATAGAGGATGCAACAATCAAAGGAAGAAAAAGAAAAAAAATAGAAAGCAGATACACGTAGTTTATTGCATACAGGTTAGATTCTTGAGAAAAACTTGTATCTTCTTTGCAGGAGGTTCAACCACCACCAACTTTTTTTCCCTTGCCGATTTTAATGAATTCATTTTATCTGCAACCTATGTTTCGTGTCAGAGACACCCCCTTATTCTTCACCCTCTCTCTCTCTCTCTTTCTCTACAATCCCATTTGTGGCCTATAATTCGGTGTCCCTTTTTTTGCTCTTTCGCTTTCCTTTTATGGTCCTCGCATTCTTGCACAAGAGAGCAAATACCCCAAAGACGAGTTTCTCTAGTTAATCATGGGGTTTCCAGTTTGATTTCTCAAAATTCTCGAGGCCGACTATTTATTTTTTTCCTCCTTTGTGAAGAAGATGAAAATGGCGGTGGCTAAGGAGAGGGTGAAATCTGTGGCAAGAATGGGAGGGAGATTCTTGAATGAAATCTTGAGTTTTATAGTGTTTAGTGTGTTAGACGTGGTGGATATGATTCTGTGCTATGTTTACAAATTGGCGGATTTCTTCATCGAGGCGGAATGGAAGGCGTGCTACTGCTCGTCAGCGAAGGGGACCATCGCCGCAGGCGGTGGCGGCAAGATCGTGGTGTCGGAGGCAGGGGAGTCCAAGATCGTGCGGCTGACCTGCAGCAAGCTGCAGCTCGAGGAGATCTCCGACACGCTCTACACGCGCCCCTCTCTCGTGTCGGCCGTCTCCAAGTCCACCGTTATCCGCCGCTCCAAGCGAGTCGGCCGGCGGGGCGGCGGCGGCGGGGGAGTCCGCTCATCATTCACCGTGAACTCGACCGTCATCGACATGCTGCAGGGTAGGATCGGTAGGCAGCATACACTTCCCACCCGAGGTGGTCGGATTGTAGCTGCAAAACCTGCACATCGTGGGCTAGCTCCTCATGCAGGGATACCCTCTTCGTCAAAGTTGACGGAGCTCGAGGTAAGAAACATGTCGACCTTCATTCCAGAAAATCGTATCTCATCTCCTTGTTTCGGCCGTTGGACTGCTGCCGTTGAGGCCTTTTCAAGTACACGTGGTGGGGCCGCAGTCTAACTGCTGGAATAGGAGATGAGACACAGATTTTGAAACCCATATATTAGATTTTGTTTTGAGTCAAATATTTAGGTGCTTATAATAAATTTAAGGCAATAACATTCGCCTTATTTTTGGGATGGAAAATTGAAGAAAATGCGCGGGAAGATGTCATCTTCATCCATGGATTTATATCGTCGTCAGCCTTTTGGACTGAGACGCTCTACCCAAATTTCTCCAAGTCGGCGAAATCAAAGTACAGATTATTTGCCGTGGATCTGCTTGGTTTCGAAGGAGCCGAAACCGACGGATTCACTCTACACACTGAGAGAGCATTTGGACATGATCCAACGATCCGTTCTTGACCCATACAACGTTAAATCGTTCCACATTGTGGCGCATTCACTCGGATGCATTCTCGCTCTCGCTCTTGCAGTCAAGCACCCTTTTGCCGTCAAGTCGCTAACATTGCTCGCACCCGTACGTGCCATTTCTCTACTTCGTTACATTTTAGCATATGCAACGTGTTACATTATAATATATGTGACGTGTATTAATGATAGATATACTCAATAAATAGTAACCATTAATATTGGACTATTTAGTGACTAACGAGGTCCCACTATGAACCATGAATGAAACGTTAATTCCACCGCATCTAGTTAGTTGGGATTCAAATCGGCATGAAACAGTATATATCACATCATGTCTATCATTCTCAAGGGGTATTACTATATAATTATATGACATTTAATTTGATTTGCTTTTTGTTGGGGTCCCAAACATGAATAGCCATATTTCCCGACGCCGAAAGGGGAAGCGGCGACGCAGTACATGATGAGGAGGGTGGCGCCGCGGCGCGTGTGGCCGGTGATCGCCTTCGGGGCGTCGATGGCGTGCTGGTACGAGCACATCAGCCGGACAATCTGCTTAGTGATATGCAAGAACCATCGCATTTGGGAATTTCTCACCAAACTCCTCACCAGAAATAGGTGCGCAATTGCTCCTACTCTTAATTAATTGGTGCGTCAAAAACACACCTAATTAACGTTGGTCGACTATAAACATGCCTAACACTTCAAGTCTTGCCAACAGTCAAAACTACCAAAATATTTTTTTTTTGGCTATAAACATTTGCCTTGATTTCCACACGCAACATTAAGTTCTAGTCGCCATAAAAACGTGATGAAATCATCATCTTCCAACAAAAAACATCATTTATTCACGCTTCGTATATGATTCATTATGGCAAAATTTGTATACGTTCATGCATCTGTTCCAATTAAGGTTCATCAATCCTTTATTAGGGTTTATCAATCTTCAATTATGATTTAATAATCTCTAGTTAGAATATATTTATCAAGATTAGGATTTAATTATGAATGATGCAGCGGAGATGAAACATATATACATAATTAGGGTTTGCGTTTCCGATAGGGACCAACATGCCCTAACTAGCTCTTGCCCGCCCGAGTAAGACATTACCTAATATATCCATTCATTTAATAAGACAACATGGATACTAGCTAGGCAAATTATTTGAGACCAAGAACATGCATGATTTCATTTGATGAATCATGTTAATTGATTATCCAGGATGAGGACATACTTGATGGAGGGTTTCTTCCTGCACACACACAACGCGGCGTGGCATACTCTACACAACGTTATATGTGGCACTGCAGGCAAAATCGAAACCTACTTGGACGAGGTGAAGAATCGACTCAAATGCGACATCACCATATTTCATGGAAGAAACGACGAACTCATCCCCGTTGAATGCAGCTACAATCTACAGTCCAGAATCCCCCGAGCGCACGTTAAGGTTGTCGACAATGAAGATCACATCACCATTGTTGTCGGAAGGCAGGAGGCCTTCGCGAGGGAGCTCGAGGCAATATGGAGGAATGCAACCCCATGATCAACCTTATATATACTATAAACCAAAATAGAATAAATAATTTGAGAAATGTGAATTATCTAAAAATCATCACCATCAAGAAAGCTTTAATTTGGTTTGATCGAGATTAAGGCTACTGCAAATATGGAATAGCTGTCAAAGTTTTCTATTATTTCCTAATTTCTTCTTTGTATTGTGGAGGTTCTACAATTAAGTCTCCGATCGAATTGAGTTATATATTATTTGGTTCTGTCTTTACTTAGAAGTTCTTCTTTCATAGCAAATTGGTCAAGTGGTGTACGAATTTGTTGTGAGGAGACGGTGGAGAATTAATCAAAGCCAATTCAACGTAGGCAATATATATTTATTTTAATTATTTGTTTCTTTATGGTGTGTGCACATTTATTTCTCGAGTTGACTCTACTCCATGGACAATAGTGGAGCAATAAATCTTCTTCACGTTTATTAAATGCAGTGCTTTAGTTCAAGTCTGGTTCGCAGGAGCTTGCCCCATAAATGTGTATAGTATATGACACCAGACATTTCTTCCTCAACCGTTATGGTTGTCTCAATTGGCGAGTTTTTACTTAAATCATAATCAATAAATAAATATCGATTCCAATTTTGGAATCGATCCATTAAATACCGGATCCAAACCATCAAATTACTAATAAAAAATTAATAATTAATTAATAATAGAATATCTAAAACACATTAGATAAGTTCATAGTACATTAAAAAAAAAAATATTTGACCGGAGTAACTGTGTTGGGTCTGGACCGATCCGTGTCTCAGTAGTCTGGAACTGGAACATGAACATCTGCTCATGGGTTATGAGCGGTTTCATATCGGTGCTGATAAACCTCGTTCATTATCAAGCCTACTCAAGATATCACAAAAAGTGGTTACGATCGAATTCCACTCCCTCATTCCAACTTGGAAAAAATATTAGTTTATGTTCCAACATTTGGCGATTTTTCACTTAACGTCCCAACTTAATCATTTTGTTATTTTTATTCCTAATATTTTAGAAAATTTCTATTAATGTCCTACCAATCGATTTTCGACATAGAAACTATTACGTGGTACCCAAAATTTCATGTTAGATTTACATCAATATAAAATTAAATAAAACGCGTTGAAAACTCATCCAAATGACGCCAATATAAGGAAGATTTGGAACGCCGCTTTAGAGGAGCTTTTATGTTTTTATTTTATTTTATACCGACTTGGTCCAACATGAAATTCGACGTACCACGTAAGCTTTTGGATGTTTGGAAGTTAATCGACAAGACATTAATAGAAATTTTCTGAAATATTAAGGACCAAAACGATAATATGCTTACATTAAAACATTAAATTAAAAAAATTGCAAAACATTGGAATTTTTCCCAAAAATACAAATGGTACCCAAATTACAATAACATTTCTATGTATATTATCGTGCCGGAATTTGTACAATTTTTTAAAATTAAAATAGGTGTTTTTTTAGGCAACGAATTAAAATAGCGTTAATTTATTGAGTTATAATTTATCTGTTTAACACTAAGTTAGGCTTATAGACAATGATTATATTGGAAATGCCGCTAAAAAAGAAGACAAATAAGAATATCACGCGAAATCCAACGATAGCGCAAACAGTTGTATTCATCCTATTCATAATTCATATACCCATATGCTCTGTGACATATTATATTGTTGAAATATCCTTTCGGGATTTTTTTAAAAAAAAATTGTTATTGGACTTTTTCTTCAAATTAACCATTGAAGTTTCCAATTCAAACTTCTTTTTCTTTAATTTAATGCATTCTTTCTACAGAAGTTTTTGCCTTCTTCCTATTCGACTTAGCTCGTTTAATTTCAACTTGGCTGGATTATTAATTTATCGATGATTACAATACGTACATTTGTCAATCATCATAAATTAAGATACACCAAATTTAAATACACTAAAATTAATGTATTATTTATCTTATATATATATAGTGGCGGACCCAGACATTTTGTCTAGGGGGTCCAACCTCTTTGCTCTTTCTCACGTTTCTCTACTAGATATCCATAAACGCACTCCTTTATACTCCCTCAAAATTGCTGCTTCCTCTCCTTTAATTTCTGGCGCCATGATCAAAATCGCCGCCTCCGTCTCCTCTAATTCCTGATGCCAGGACCATATTAAGAAAAATCGAGATTCCTGATGCCAAGATCGAATTAAGAAAATTGGGGGCCTTAGACTATATAGAAAAACTATATAAAAAATGTTACAAAAATTAATTTCAACTTCCGTGCTTTCTCAACCACAAAATTATTTATTAATTTTTGACAATATATTTAAGCTATCTTGTTACATATATAGTTGATTTTTTTACGAACTTATTTAACCATCTTTATTATTACCTATAATGAAACCAAGTGTTCTATTTCATAATTACTTTCATATTTTTTCTATTATACATATTTAGTAAAATAATTCAAAAAAATCTTCTAGTTAATAATCACAATAACAATATATCATTATACAAAAAATTAAAGAGAAGAGTTTGTTTTGAGAAGCTGATGTTTCAACTTAATTTATAGATTTATTTTAAATTTGTTTTGTATTAATAAGTATAGAGATATGGAAGACAAATTTGATAATAAAAACTAGGTTAAAAAACTATGAAAAATAAAATAGATCTATACAAGAAAAGCTAAATTCTACTACATAACCAATTATAACAAAAATTAAAATAAAAGACCAATCTTAATTGTGAAAAACTAGTTAAGGACATAAAAAAAATCTACAACATAAATCTCATAACTAATTAATACAAAAACTTCAAACTATAACAAACAAAGCATTAACTAGGAATTGAACCCAAGACCTTGAAATATATTAAAAATACTTTTACCACTACACCACCATGTTCTTTTGTAAGATAAATATCATAATATATATATATATATATATATAAACATATATATATGAAATTACTAATATAACCCTAGTATTTTCTAAAATTCCGTGAGGGCCCAAAGGTCCCCACTACACCCCTAGGTCCGCCCCTATATATATATATATATATATATATGGTTGAGTTATAATAAAAATTTATTTTTTCAGAAACCTAAAACCAATGCATTTTAAATACAAAGTTAATGCACTTTACGATAAAACTAATGCACCATTGGGTTCTAATTAAAGATAATAATATTCATCAATATTTCATAAGACAAGAACTTTATAAAATGCATTAACTTTGTACATGAAATGCATTGTTTTTTAGGTTTTATGAAAAATAGGTTTTTATTTAATCTCTTTCCTATATATATATATATATATATATATATATATATATATATATATATATATATATAGGAGATGGATCGTAAGAATGAATAATTTGGTAGGAAATGAGAATGAATATGGGCATTTGATTCGTTGGATCAATGGTTGAGATTTAATTTCGGTTGTGCTACAATTTTGTATTTTGTGTGCTACGCGGATTACTGTGCATCATTAGAACCCTTCTTGTGCTACGCTGCAATGAAAGATGTGCTAAACTAATATATTTAGCATATGTGCTACGAAGAGATGAAATATATGCTAAACTAACATATGCAACATAGTAATTCTGATTATGCTATACAAATATGAAAGATATGCTAGACTTACATATCTATTCCTATTTTCTACACTTATTTCCATTCTCACATGAACCTTCCCATATATATATATAAATTAGGACATAGCTTCAACTTCAAAGAAATACAACATTTGCCTTCAATTTCAATGTATTGACATCATATTAAATTATACCTGATGTAGTGACAAATGCACGGTGGGTGAATGTTGTAGTGCAGTAGTGGCGCAGTGGCGGCCTGATGGTTTTGGAAGAGGTAGAGAGGGGTGGTTGTGGCTTGGGGGTGAGGACTGGCAGCGGTGGCAGTGCAATAAGGGGGTAGGTTTATGAGAGGCGAGAATGAGATGTGAGGGGTGAGAAAATGATGCAACTTTTAATTTTAAAACTATGTTTTAAAAAAAATTAATTAATTTTTAGTATTTAGAAATATGAAGCAATTTATTATTTGATATAGTTTTATTTATATTTGAAAATAACATAATTATATTTATATTAAAATTTAAATTATATATATATATATATATATATATATATATATATATATATATATATATATATATATATAGGTTGAGTTATAATAAAAACCTATTTTTTCAGAAGAACCTAAAAACCAATGCATTTACATATAAAGTTAATGCATTTTATGTATAAAACTAATGCACCATTGAGTTATGGTAAAAGCCAACACTATTTATCAATATTTTGTAGTGCAAGAAATTTATACATAAAGTGCAAGAACTTTATATTTAAAGTGCATTGGTTTTAAATTTACTGAAAAATTGGTTTTATTTGAACTCTTTCTATATATATATATAGGGTTGAGTTATAATAAAAACCTATTTTTTCGTAAGAACCTAAAAACCAATGCATTTTACATATAAAGTTAATACATTTTATGTATAAAACTAACGCACTATTGAGTTATGGTAAAAGCCAACACTATTCATCAATATTTTGTAGTGCAATAACTTTATATATAAAGTGCAGTAACTTTATGTTTAAAGTGCATTGGTTTTTAGGTTTTTACAGAAAAATTGGTTTTTATTTGAACTCTTCCCTATATATATATAATCGGATCAAATATCATGATTTTGAATTCGTATTCGTCAACTAATCGAATCAAATAAAGTAATTGTATTTGTGTTCCAATCACAAAATTTCGAATTCGAATATCGAAAACCGAACCAAACTAAAATTATTTGATTCGTATACATCTCTATTATCGATTAAGTTCAAGGGCGAATCAGAACAATCAATAGCTACTTACTCTCATCCGACTCAAATAAAAGTTTCCTTATATTGCTTCTTTTCTTTTAAAAAGAAAAAGAAAATGGGTCGATTTAGGCTCCTTTCATTCTACTATGTTAAATCTTGACAAAATCATGCCATAGTATTTTTTGAGCCATGGAAAAATTTTGCAAGTCTATTTTGTTGAAGTCAAACAGTAAAGTCATTATGATTGAAATGTGTAAATTATGTTTGAAACAAAAATTACTGGCTCGAAGTTTTTATTTTTTACTTTTTGGCTATTAACCTTCTTTTATTCATGTTCAAATCTTCTACCCGATTTTTTTTACAAAAAAATAATATTAATCTGTAATTCTTTTGGATAAAATAACTATGAGTGCGTCATTTTTTAATTTTTTTTAGATACCAACAATGCAGTTTTTTTAATTCATGAGAACCACAGTTGTTCCGACCTAGTTGTTCTCTAAGTCGTTCGTAATTGTATGAGATCCCTATAGAACGATAAGGTCGACCCAATCGTACTATCAAGGAAAGCTTAATAGGGCTACAGTTTTATATTAGACACAAAAATAGAAAATAAAAGAAACTAACGTCATAACATAAAGGGAGCTGTCCCGGAATGGACAAAAGAAGGAAAGAAAAGAAAGCATGAAAATGGTATACTTGGACAACAAGAGGAATTGACAGATACATGAAATTGGAGACAAATTCTAGGGGTTCAAACTCTATCCTCTTATCTATGAGCCAACGATCGATGCATAGTGCAATAAACTACCCATGCTTTCTCACCATGCGTTCAACACAAACTAGCCTCTCGACCCATCTATGCTAGACTCACAATCAATGACAAACTAGCTTCTCGACCCCACCGTCATCAACTACGAAGGATAATCAAACACAAATGTAAACGATAGCAAACACCTATCCACATATATTAATCATTCAATAACAAACTAGTCTCTCGATCCCGCTCGTCATCAAACTTATATTTAACATAAATCTGCTCTCGCATTAATTCATAATCAAACATAAGCACATAATCAAATTACACAATTCCTTCGAGCCCGTGTATTAAGATCATGAAATAACCAATTTATCAGAATAAATAATCGCGAATCACCAATACAATAATAACGATTCAAGACAAGAACAAATCCAACATTTATTTCATTATAAATCGATAATTCGTTCTCATGGTAGAAATTAATATCATAGCAATTACCTAGACATAATGAAATGAGAAAAGCTTACAAACCAATCATTGATGAATTCGTCATCCAAAAATCCGGAATTGCACCATCTAAATGTTAATCTAAGCATAAGAATTTTAAAATAAAGAGAAAAAGAAAAGGAAAGGAAAAAGGAAGAAGAAATCGTGTGTGAGAGTTGTGTTCCATTCAGAGAGAGACAACTGCTCATTATTTGTAAAAATCTCGTGCAAAAGCCCATAAAATTGCTAAATTGGGCCAAAACGTCCATACCGGATGCAACGGGCGAGCAGAGGGAGATGTGCTGGAAAGATTCTGATATGGCACCCTAGCGTCGGACGGGGGGTGAGGCGGGCACTGTGGAGTTGTACTGGACACGGGCCAAGAGGGCACCGTAGTGCCGGTTGGGGTGCCGCGAGCGCATGATGGGCGCTGAGGAGATCGAGCGCTAGAAGAAAGCCCTGGGCCTGGAGTGGAGCGACAGACGGGCTGGGCTCAGATGTTTGGGATGCAGGCGGGCGGTCAATGGGCATGTGTGTGCCTGACTTTGTTGTTTCGCTCCGTTCTTCCTCGTCCGAACTCCTAATTATGATTTGTTTGCGCCTATGGACTCCTATAGAGATGATCTTCAACATAATATAATTTTCACCTCCACCCTTGTCAGATTCATTTCGTCCCATTCAATGTTGTTTTTTACAAAACTTCGAACCAAACCAAATAAGTCTGAATCGATAAATACTAATCAAAACAAGACATAATTAGAGCAAACAACGGGAAACGACACGTATAAACACACCACGAATAATCACACGATCATACAAAACAACGTTTTTTAGGGAAATATGATTTTAACTCTCTCCCGATGATCTATCTTGGATGTTTAATTCACCATACATTGATTATATACCTAGCATGCACTTATATAATTAATTACAACACGTTGCTGTTTTCTCGTGTTCACCTACGAATTTGTCGGACAAAAGGAGGATCAATACTCGTGCTTTGATCTTTTGGACTGTATCCCGTTTGCCAAGACCAATGCTGAGTGAGGGCAATCTATGGAGAATATTGAAAATTCGCCTTCTTCCTCACACTTGAAAATCTCGAAAATCACTATGTGCACAGTAGAATTTTCGAAAATTTCTTAGCATTAGATTACTCTGATTTTCTCTCACCTTATATTTATAATACAACCCTAGAAACCTATTAAGATAGAATCTCTGCATATCTAATAAATATAATTATATCTTTTCAGATAGAGAGAATCAGAACAGAGTCCCAGTGGGACTCTATCATGAGGGACGAAATTTCATGTAGCTCCAGGCCTTGATGGGCCAGCTCAGAGATCAAATGCAAGGAATAAAGATGAGCCTCAAATAAAATAATTATCTTATGTTCAGCCCATAATATAAATTAATTCATAAATATTTATTCATGCTACTAGAGAATAAATACATTGTTGATAAGAAGGAGAATTATATCAGGTATAACTACGATAATATTGATGTCTATTTATAGAGAATGAAAAAATAAAAATTTTGATAATATTTTTAATATAATTTACAAAAGATATAATAATTTTATTTTTATATAAAAAAAATCTGAAGAACCAATGACATCGTGAAAAATGTCATGTTTTTAAAAAGAGAGAGAAAAGATGGGAAAGAGAGAAAATGTGGGGGTCAGTTGTTTTGCATGTTTTTGTTATGTTTTTCTTTGATTGTTTTAGATAATTTGGTTCATATTCGTTTATTTTTGAATATCTTTTATTGGAATCATGTTATGTTTCGATTTGTATAGGGTCTGAACGTGTTTAAAGTTTTTGGTGCATAAAAGCGCACCCTAGCGCCAGACTCGTCATAGCCGGCGCTGGGTGTGCCTTCGCGTCGCGAGAGAGCGTCCAAAGAGCGCCCGCGTCCGACACTGAAGCTTATTATTGTTTGGTATGAATTTGTGTTGATTCTTGGTATTGTTTTACATATCATTTTCTTTGGTTTATCCTATTTATGCCGTTGGTTTGATTAGTATTTATCGATTCGGACTTACTTGGTTCGCTTAAATGTTTTGCAGAAATCGGTATCAAATAGGATGAATTGGACCTACCAAGGATCAAGTAAATTGAAGAGCATCGCGACAGAGTTCATAGCGCAAGCGGATTGTAATCGAGATCGGACGCGAGAACGCAGCGAACGTCAAAGTCGCGCCGAGCGCCCGCACGCTAACGCCGCACACCCGCCGCCCAAAGACCCGCCGACACCTCCACAAGACGCCCAGCCGGTGCTGATCCAGCGCGTTCACCAATTTGAACGCGCCATTCCCAGCGCCATCGCCAGCGCCTTTCTCCAACGCCACACGCCCGCCCGCGCTTACGCCTCGCCCGCCGCCCACGCATCCGTCCGTCCTGGATGCCCGCCCGCCGCCGCGCCGCCTCGATCCCAAGCGCTCACTTGCCGTCCGGCTGCGCTGGCTTCGCCAGCGCCAGCGCACGTCCGCCGCCACCTGCCACCCAACAAGGCGATCTCGCCAGCGCCAGCGCCACACATTTCCTCCACCCGGCTGTGATGCCTGCAAGACCATCCACCTCGCCCGTCCGGCGCTAGCTCCCAAGAACGGGCGCCAAAATTTGTTTCAATCAAAAGTATACTCTTAATTGACTCCTAATCGAATGAGGTGTTATAGTAGGAAAGTTAACCTGAGTCGCCTCTCAAGGAAAACTTAACAGGCCATTGTTCGTGTATGCGTGTACGTAAAGTGATTAAATCCTAAACACTCTAATACCAACGGGGGTTGAACATGTAAGAATTGAAATACGAGAAAATAAACAGCGATCCTAAGCTTCACTCTTAGTCTAATCAATCAAACTTTATTGCTTTTCCCCCACACTTGGTGTTTACGAATTCAAAGATAATGTGAAATAAATCTAGGATGGCAATTGATTTCTAATAAATAAAAGGGTAACCTCCGCCGCACCCAACCTCCGTTAGGGGTGAACTAACTAATGTGGTCATCTTTAGCAACAAGTTTCTTTTTAAAGCACAAAGAATGTTTTAACAGATTTTGGAACAATATTCGAAAGGTGAACTCTCGATGAACTCGAGTCTCCTATCGTGATTTCCCATGTCTATTTCTCGATTTACGAGAAAGAGGGACAAAATCCCATCCTCCATTTCAACAATCTCAACAAAACAAATTCATACTTTTTCTTTTTCTTTTTCTCTTCCATTTTTATTTATTTATATAAGGAGACAAGTATATAGACGACCACAATATTAACACTACCCCAACATTAGCCGGACAAATCACATCAATTTTCCCTATTCATTTTCTATCAATCACAATCTCGTCAATTCACATTACACTCAAATCATATATCACCAAAAGTCTTGAAATTCGTAATCAATTTGACCAATACCACGTAGTTCACCAGACAAATCAAAATCCTAACTTACTCAAGATAGACAATACTTGATTCCAAGAAATCAAAATAAGCACAAAGGCACATTGCCAAGCATACAAATAGATAAGATACGCACAAAACCGATTAACCATCCCCACATTTTAATTCGAGAATCGCCCCTGCTTAAAACATTAGTAGCATAAAAAGACCAATAGAGGATGATACTTCCCTGATAATAACGAGTGTGCGCTGTAGAGTTGGAGCATCACTGCTTCACTACACGGCTTACGACGTCCCAAATCTCTATAATAATTCACACCGAAACCCTGCACCTAAACAAAAACGAAAACACAAACAAAAGCAAAAACAAAACCAAAAGAAAACAAGAACCAAAACGGGCAAGAAAACAACGGAAATGACGAAACAAACAAAAGAGAAAGAAAGAAAAAGAAAAGAAAAACAAAACCGTGGGTTAACTCCCGCGTAGTACTCAATTTAACGTCGTGAGCACGACGTATCCGATTGACAATGGACTATCCATAGTCCTTCACCTGCAGGAATACCATCTCGACCAAAGCATCAGTATGAACCATATAAGCATAGAGGACAAGAAAGGAATCGATAGTAAATCAATTAGCTCAAATCAAACATCCTATTCTCCAAAGAGAAATAGATAATTTCAACTCCCAAAGCATAATACTTTAGTGAATTAGGATGTTGATATATTATAGATGTTACTGTAGGGAAACGTATGTTAACCCTCACCGAGGATCCATCTGGGTGTTTAATTCACCATACATTGATTATAATCCTAGCATCGCCTATATAATTAATAGCAACACGCTGGGGTTTTCTCGTGTTTACCTTTGATCCGCCGAGGTGGATCGACGGGATGAACGGATTGAACGGTCGAGACTCGTGCTTTGACCTTCCGGATCAGTATCCCTGGATACCCAATCTCCAACGCCGAGTGAGGACGAGCTATGGAGAATGCACCGAAAATCACCGAGCTCTTCACAATTTTCGAGAATCACACTTGATGATGGCCGAAAATTCTTGCTTGTAATTTGTTAGTGTCTTAGACATTATCTCATACCTTATATTTATAATGCACTACCTTAATCCTATATGGAATGTTACCATAATCCTATATGGAATATTACCATAATCCTATATGGAATATTACCATACACTTAGGATTATTTCCATACTCTTAGATTATTTCCATACTCAGATTATTTCCATACTCTCAAGATTATTACCATAATCTTATATGGAAAGGATCTATGCATATTCCATAAATATAATTATATCCTCGTGGGATAAAGAGAATAAAATCTTGCCTTCGAGAGCTATAGGCGCGATTTTCACAAAGGTTATGGGCCCGGATGGGCCACCAGGATCAAATGCAAGGAATAAAGATGGGCCTCAAATAAATTAATTATCTTATGTTCAAATTTCCCGAACATAAATTAATTTATAAACATTCGATCATGCCACTAGAGAAAGAATGTCGACTTACCCTTTATTACCGGTTGAGTCGGGCTTGCACTTAGACATTACGAATCCCGTATTTAAGATATCGAACGTCCATTAATCATTTCTAGCAACTGACCGCTTAAACGACAATATCCTTATTTCCTTAAGTAGTACCACTCAACCTTATTATTGTACTTGAGCTAACTCAACTCGCAGGGTTTAGTACAATAAACCTTTTGAGCTCCTTAAGGGACATCATCATCCTAAACGGATACGGTTACTCGACATGATAACTAGCGTGACATACAAGATCGCCACCACCCAAGATGCGGAGAATCTTGGGTTAGAACATATAACCCTCACTCATAACAAGTCAAAGTGATGGTCAAGAACTCATACTCACCTAATACCTTATCGAGGTTTAGATTATCGTAAGTCACCGAGATCTTGGTTCTTCACGACGGTCGAAGAAGAACTCATCTCATCGTGATCCTTCAATACGTCGAGACGCATCAAAGATAGACAAGCAACTAAGTCAAGTCACTTCTTATCTATACTGCACCTAAACTCGACAACTCGCCCTTAAGTCGCCTCACCGAAACTTTTATATCTCATTAAGCTTGACCAATCATACGACTTCGTGATCTTCACACACCGTATGATCTAACTTATATATGAGATAAGGGACACAGATATATGCAATCAAGTATTCAAATCGATAGGAGATTGTAATAGTGGTAACAGAAACATTGTATACAAGCTCAACCAAACCGCTTTCAAAGATACAAATCCAACAATCTCCCACTTATACTAAAGCAAACTTTTAGTATACAATGTGTCTTTCTACTAGCTATTACAAACAACCATCACTTTGCTTCTCCCACTTATACAAAAGTTTCCTTTCTAAGTGGGTGCCATCGTTTAACCAAGTCCTCTAACGTGTCCATCGTAGACTTTTTGCGCGTGCTCTTCGTGAATGGATCCGCTAGATTTTCCGTCGATCAATCTTTTCAATCAGACGTCACCGCCTAACGATTTCTCGTGATGACATGGTACTTTCTCTCTATGTGTTTAGTCGCTTTGTGGGTCCGTGGTTCCTTCGAGTTTGCATCGCACCGAGTTATCACAAGAAACTATGATACTCTGGGCAAACCAGTACCACATCTAGATCCATGAGGTAGTTCTCAACCATACAGCCTCCTTAGAAGCCTCAAGCGGCTACATATTCGGCTTCCATGGTAGAGTCCGCAATGCATCGCCGCTTTGCACTCCGCCAGATACGGCCCACCTCCCAAGGTAAACACATAGCCCGAGGTCGACTTTTTCTCATCACGGTCGACTTGGAAACCGAGTCTCAGATAACCCAAAGGCATTAGACTATCTGCATGGTAAACTAGCCTATAATCTCGAGTCCTTTTCGTGTACTTGAGTATATGCTTTATCGCAGTCCAATGAGCTTGTCCAGGTTAGATCGATATCTAGCTACTATGCCTACCGCATAGCGAGATATCGGGCCTCGCAGACATAGATTGCGTACATGAGACTTCCTACGGCGGAAGCGTAAGGAACTTGTCTCATTTCCTCTATCTCCTTTGCAAATATAGGTGATGCGTTTTAGATAAAGGAACGCCATGTCCGAAGGTAGCAATCCTTTCTTGGCGGTCTCGCATACTAAAACGAGTAATCACAGATCAATGTAAGACGCCGAGATAAGCTCAACATTTTCTTCTCGCGATCTCGGTAAACCTTGATCCCAAGAATGTACGCGCATCTCCTAAGTCTTTCATTTGAAACCGATCGGATAGCCAACTCTTTACGTCCGATAACGACTTCACGTTGTTGCCAACTGAAGGATGTCATCTACATAAAGTGCAAGAAATACCACATCACCGCTGACATCTAACCGATACACACAACTCGCTAGTAACTGGTAAATCCATGGGATTTTACCACCTCGTCAAAGCGTAAGTTCCATGATCGGGAGGTTCGCTTAAGTCCATAAATGGACTTCTTAAGCTTCCATACTAGATGCTCTTCACCCTTTACCACATAACCTTCAGTTGCGCATATAGATGTCTCTACCTTCCTCAAGGTAACCGCTTAGAAAAGCGGTTTTAACATCCATTTGCCAAACCTCTAGGTTCAAGTGGGCTGCTATGGCCAGAAGAATTCTGATGGACTTGAGCATTGCTACAGGCGAAAAGGTCTCATCGAAATCGATGCCCTCAATCTGAGTGTACCCTTTCGCCACAAGCCTGGCTTTAAAAGCCGAAACCTCTCCATCGGAATCTCTCTTCCTTTGTATATCCACTTACTACCTATGGCTTCCTTGCCATCTGGTAGAGGTGTCTTTTCATATACATCCATAGCCGTTATGGACTCCATTTCTAAGTCCATAGCGGTGTGCCATGATCTTGCATCAATATTCAGACGCCTCCTCAGTATGTCCACGGGTCGATTATTGCATGTTCGTCTGCCGACTAAACCAAGATTCACCCACGAACATAAATCGCTCGGGTTGACGAACAACCTCCCACTACGACGAGGTTCTACAGCACAATGGCAACGGGTGCAGATACTTGTGGTTCTCTAACTTGCACAACTTGCGTGTAGGTACCACTCAGACGGCCAGTATCTCCAGTGGAACTCGACCCACTTCAATTTCTTGAAGTATCCGTGTCGATCCTCCCACTAGACTCGACATCTCGCACTTTCGCCTAATCGGTGGTGGAACACGATCATCTTCTAATTCTTCAAGAATGATTTCAACTTTGGACTTATGATTTTCATGTAGTCCTCTTCTAAGAATCGAGCATTAGTGCTAATAATGACCTTCGATCCTTAGACTATAGAATAAACCACCTTCGCCCTCTAGGATAGCCAATAAACAGCCTTGCGGCGGATCTAGCCTCCAACTTGTCACCTTTTTGTTCAAAGACATGTGCCGGATCGCCCATATCCTTATGTGGCTTAAACCGGCTTGCGCCAAACCACAACTCGAAGGGGTCTTTTCAACCGACTGGACGGTACTAGATTTAGCAAGTATGCCGCCTCTAAGGCATACCCCGTAACGAAATAGGCAATGTAGCATAACTCATCATAGATCTAACCATTTCTAAAAGAGTCCTATTTCTTCGCCCGACACACCATTTGTCAGATGTGCCTTGTGAAGTCGCTGGGATGTAATCCCACACTTCACTAGATAGTCCATAAACTCGTTATCGAGGTATTCGCCACCGCGATCGATCGCAAATGACTTGACACTCTTACCTAGCTTCGCCTCCACTCCGCCTTAAACTCTTCAATTTCTCAAAGCATTCGCACTTGCGGTGAAGCGTGTATATGTATCCGCACTCTGAGTAATCGTCAATGAAAGTGACAAAATACTGTATTCTCCACGAGCTTGTGTGGACATTGGTCCACACAGTCCGAATGGACTAACTCCAACATTTCGTGGCTCTATAACCTTCGCTTTGAAGGGTCCGGTCGACATCTTACCTTCTATACAGATTCGCAGATCGGGAACCAGTAATCGTGAGATTACCCAACGCTCCATTCTTAGCCGCCTTTGGATCCTATTTAGATTGATGTGACCTAATCTAAGATGCCAGAGAAAAGTAGAGTCATCTTGCGAAGAAAACTTTCTTTTTAGGTTTGATGAAGATGCAACATAGTTATAGGTATTATGTTTTGCGTAAATAGTATAAAGCTTAATTATATAAGGTGCCAACACGATAACTTCGCCATTTCTTATGATAGAAACACCACTATCAAAAATAACGTAATATCCATGAGTAAATAATTTGAAACAGAACAAGGTTCCACGAAAATCCGGCACATACAAAACGCTTTCAAAACTAAAACTGTTGTCCCAAAACATAAAGAAACATCTCCAACCGCAACAGACTTTACGCGCGTTGCCCATGGAGATCGTTATCTCGCCATCAAACAGCTCCTTGTCCGCAGGAACCCCGCAAGGTGTAACAAACATGATCGGCCATACCAGATCTACTACCCAAGAATGGGTAGAACAAGTCGCTAAACATGTTTCACATTAAAGCAAACGGCGACTGAGCCTCGAGCATAGGGCACTTGGCCTTCCAATGCCCAGCCTGCCGACTTGAAGCACTTGCCTTCTCCTTCGCTTCTTCTGCCTCCGGTGGCAACCATGTTCTTGCTCCCATTACTCCCACTATTTCCCTTGCCTTTACCACCTTTGGCACCCTTTTCTATTTCCATTTTGCAACGGAAATTTTGGGCCCTTAGATGTGCTAGCAAGAGCATGTGTCTTTTTCCCATAACTCCTTCCGCAAAGAACGAGATCATTAAGCAACCGACTAAGTGTAAACTCGGTCTTGCTCATGATCGCATTCACGCGAAAGTTCTCAAAAGACTTGGGCAAAGTATTGAGGATGATATCGACCTCGCTTCGCCGTCAATACCTCCTCCCAACCGATCAAGACTATCCATGAGACGAGTCATGGGAGACATGTTCATGGACTGAACTTCCTTCTTCCATCTTACACGCCAAGATCTCTCTCATTGTGTGGAAGCGATCGTCCGATCCGATCGCCCAAACTTACCTCGAGACTTGACCAAATATCGTCGCGTCTACCATCGATCGATGTCGCAATGCAAGCCTTCGACATCGTAGTCATCATATAGCATTTAGCCATATTGTTCGACTTATTCCAAAGTCCGCCGACTCGCCGCTCATTAGTCGACGCGTCGATAAGGGCATCGGTTTAGGAGTAGTGAGAACAAACATGTGTTCTTCAAATGATAAGAACATATTCCATGTTTCGCTTCCACTGATAAAATTTGGACCGGATAACGGATTTTGTGCGAGCATATTGATAATCGGCGAAGAGACATATCTCGAAACGATAATGTAAACACATAAGCATACGATCGATATAATTCGTAACAATAATATTGTAACCTTGATAAAACAATATTAATTGAAACCTCCAATCGCCCAAGGAATCCCACATGCAAGCCACGCTGCGTGGACGCCATATACATGAACCCCCGACCGCACTAAAATATACCTTTAGTCGCTTAATCTCAATCCATGTCAACTTATCCTTATGACAAATGAAATTAATGATTGGACCTTACTAGACCACATCACTATCGCAAGAAGGGACTTCATGAAGTTGTACTTGAGGTGATGTCTAAGCAATGACCACAATTTTAACAATAGAAGATGAATTCTTAGAATTGGTATACCACCGGACCATACCGCTTCCAATTCAAATTCTTTGTTATCTCATTTTATATCTATCTCTAGAGAACTTTATGAAAAATCGCACACGCAAGCCACGCGCGTGGATCGCCACATGAAACTCCCACTTCTCAATAGATTTAAAATGTTTTATTTAGAAATCTCATCTAACAAACTTATGATAAACAAGGCAAGCAAGCCACGTGTGATCGCCACTCACAGTCGTCCTCACTTTGTTTAGAGATCAAAAGGGAGGTCTTGACATTTTAATTTGAAAATTAATTTGTCGGGTTGCTTGCTTAGTCTTTTTATTCAAAAGGTTTGTCCATGCATCACGTAATCCTAGCATGCTTTTCTATAGAACTCAACATGTAAAACATGCTCGCAGAATTCTAAAATATGCTTGATAAACGCCGATAAACCTAGCATGCTTACTATGCGCATCCAATTACGAAAACACTTAAAGGTTTGTCAACGTAATATAAACATACATAGCATGCTATCGCATAATTTAAACATCCACGACATGCATATGAACGATAAAAATAAAATAAAACGCTCATCGCGCTCAATCGTGAAACCCGCACATTTAAATCTAATCTATTACATAGATTTACAAAGTACAAGATTTAAACTCAAAACGGGCCTCGCATGCACGGGCACGGACCGATTCTACACTGGGCCTCGCGTGCACCGGCACGGGCCGAATTTCGAAAACGGTCCGCCGTGGTCGGCCCATAAGAGTGCCGGGCCGCTGGGGCTAAGCCCGCCGCGCGCCCGCCCCGCCGCCGCCTGGCGCTCGCTGGCTGCTCGCGGTCGCCACGCGACCGCGACCCGCCGAGCACGCTGCACGCCACGCCCAAGCGCCGAACGCCCGCTCGAGACATCGCCGCCAGCGGCCAATCCGCGACCGCGAAGTTCGCCGCCAAGCGCCGCGCGCGCCAACGCGCCCCTGCCGCCCGCTAGTCGCACGGCCGCCGCCGCGCGGGTAATTCGCGATCATGAAGTTCTCGCGCGTGGCGCCAGGGATCTCGTCGCGAACGCACGCCTGCCGCCCGCGCGCTCGCGATCGCTTTAGCGACCGCGAGGCTCGGCCGCGAGATACCTCCCGTAACACCGCCGAGACCTGTTTTTCCCGTCGCTTCGCTCTTCGCTCTTTCGCTCGTTTTCTTTACGTATAAGATTTACATAATAAAATCTAATCTAACCACGGATTTTCTCGGTGTAAAACAAAACCAACAAAACAATGAACGAGCCACGATGAACGACAAATCCACAATTATTAAAACGCACGTAATAATCAAACGAATTAATCCAACAGAGCCAAGATTCTCGATCCCGTGCTCGATACCAATTGTAGGAAACGTATGTTAACCCTCGCCCGAGGATCCATCTTGGGTGTTTAATTCACCATACATTGATTATAATCCTAGCATGCGCCTATATAATTAATAGCAACACGTCAGGGTTTTCGTGTTTACCTTTGATCCGCCGAGGTGGATCGCACGGATGAACGGATCGAACGGTCGAGACTCGCTGACCTTCCGATCGTATCCCTGACACCCAATCTCCAACGCCGAGTGAGGACGAGCTATGGAGAATGCACCGAAAATCACCCGAGCTCTTCACAATTTTCGAGAATCACACTTGACGATGGCCGAAAATTCTTGCTTGTAATTTGTTAGTGTCTTAGACATTATCTCATACCTTATATTTATAATGCACTACCTTAATCCTATATGGAATGTTACCATAATCCTATATGGAATATTACCATAATCCTATATGGAATATTACCATACACTTGGATTATTTCCATACTCTTAGGATTATTTCCATACTTCAGATTATTTCCATACTCAAGATTATTACCATAATCTTATATGGAAAGGATCTATGCATATTCCATAAATATAATTATATCCTTGTGGATAAAGAGAATAAAATCTTGCCTTCGAGAGCTATAGGGGCGCCGATTTTCAAGTTTATGGGCTGGATGGGCCACCCGTGGATCAAATGCAAGGAATAAAGATGGGCCTCAAATAAATTAATTATCTTATGTTCAAATTGTAACATAAATTAATTTATAAACATTCGATCATGCCACTAGAGAAAGAATGTCGACTTACCCTTTATTACCAAGTTGAGTCGGCTTGCACTTAGACATTACGAATCCTCAGATTTAAGATATCGAACGTCCATTAATCATTTCTAGCAATCGATCGCTTAAACGATTAATATCCTTATTTCAAGTAGTACCACTCAACCTTATTATTGTACTTGAGCTAACTCAACTGCGGGTTTAGTACAATAAACCTTTGAGCTCCTTAAGGGGACATCATCATCCTAAACGGATACTTGCTACTCGACATGTATAACTAGCGTGACATACAAGATCGCCACCACCCAAGATGCGGAGAATTGGTTAGAACATATAACCCTCACTCATAACAAGTCAAAGTGATGGTCAAGAACTCATACTCACCTAATACCTTATCGAGGTTTAGATTATCGTAAGTCACCGAGATCTTGGTTCTTCACGACGGTCGAAAGAAGAACTCATCTCATCGTGATCCTTCAATACGCCGAGACGCATCAAAGATGACAAGCAACTAAGTCAAGTCACTTCTTATCTATATCTGCGCCTAAACCGACAACTCGTCCTTAAGTCGCCTCACCAGGAAACTTTTATATCTCATTGCTTGACCAATCATACGCACTTCGTGATCTTCACACACCGTATGATCTAACTTATATACGAGATAAGGGGACATGATATATGCAATCAAGTATTCAAATCGATAGAGATTGTAATAGTGGTAACAGGAAACATTGATACAAGCTCAACCAAACCGCTTTCAAGATACAAATCCAACAGCTACCTCAACCTTTGTCCTTACTTTGTCTCCTCCTCGTGAAACATATACTTCAATGGTTGAGGCGCTTCTTCCACTTCCAGCGGGCTTTGACATGCTTGTAACTTCATTTGCCCACTCTTCCTCGCTTTCCTCCTTCTCTAGTTGCAAGAATCATCAGAGTCTCTCCCACCCCATTCTCAACAATCGGGTCACTTTCAAGAAAAGGACCGCTCCGAGTCCGATCCGTTGGTGTGGGAAAGGTATGACGTCATTTTCTTCCCCGCCCACCTCCGTGGTTGCAATGACTGTCTCGTGCCTCTCCAACCCCATTTCAACAATTGGGTCATTTCAAGAGAAATGACCGTCTCGAGCTTGATCGGGTTGGTGTGGGGTGGTATGACTTCAGCCATTTTCTCGCTTTCCACCTCATGGCTGCAACGGCTCTTCCGGTATCTCTCCCACCTCATTCTTGAGAATTGAAGCTCACTGCAAGTTCTTGCAACAGCTCCTACATGATATTCACTGCACCATTTTCATCTCTACACGCTCAAGTGCGGAGTTATGAACATCCATTTCTTGAATGGACAGCCTCATTTTTTGAGCGAGCACATCCTCCCAACTGGGCTCGAGGTGACGCGGCTGCTGTGGTACTGCTATAGGCGGAGGCGAGGCGGTCAGTCATGGTATGAATCTTGAGGTGGAGGTGGTTGTTGTGGAGTACGGATCATCATGACGAGGTGGTTGCTCCCAAGAGAATTGTAAGCTCGATCCTCATACTGCGGTGGAGGTGGTTGGTCCCAAAGGATTGTAGTCTTGTTGCTCATCAGTTGTGGGTTCCAATATTTCGTCGTCGTTGTGGAGGCGGCTTCTGCCGGATCCTAACATCCCAAATCGGATCGGTTATTCCACCCCGAACCATATTGTTGCTCATAAACAGCGCGGATATCCCCTGTATAGTTTAATCGGGCTCCTTCTTCATAAGAAGGAGTTGCCCAATCTGACGACCTTTCCTCCCCACTGCTTGCCCATATTCGCATTGCCGTAACCCCGCATTAACGCACACCAACTACAAAAAATAGGATCACACGCACTGTGAGAAAATAACAAAAGAACAAAAAGAAACACGAAAATAAACAACACAAACAATATGCCTAAAGTTTTCCAAGAACGGCGCTAAAATTTGTTTCAATCAAAAGTATACTCTTAATTGACTCCTAATCGAATGAGGTGTTATAGTAGGAAAGTTAACCCTAGTCGTCTCTCAAGGAAAACTTAACAGGCTATTGTTCAGATCAAACACGTAGCGGTAAATCTGACACCTAATACCAACATGGGTTTTTGAAACATGCGAGAATTAAAATACGATAATTAAACAGCAAACCTAAACTAGAATTTGTCAATCCCGAGCTAAACTAATAAAGCAATAAATCTAAACCAGGGGTTGTCAATCCCTAGTTGAACTATAAAAGCGATAAATCAAAGCGATAAACAAAAGCAAAAGCAAAAGCAAACCTATTCTTAGGGTTTGTCAAGCCCTAATCCAAGTCTACTTGTAAACGAAGCATAATCATCAAACAACCAACAAGAACAGGAATTAAACGAAAGTAGGATAAATCAAAGCAATATAAATCAACAATGAAGAAATCATTAAATAAGAACAAGGAATAGAATTGAAAAGGAGAAGAAATTGAACCATAGAAATCCTTACAATTGAAATGGAAGTAAATGAGCTTCTTGAATTCATGTTCTTGGATCTCCAAATAACAAAGAAATAAAAGAAATAAATGAAGGAAGAAAACTAGGGGAATGGCGTCCCAAAAGAGAAAAAGCGAAAAGAAAATAAAATGGAGCCTGTGGTTCACGCGTGAAAATCGAATTTATAGCGGCAGAAAATTCGTGACGCAGTCACGGACGCGGAAGCTCTGGAAAGAATAACCATAAGACCCCGCGGGGACGCGATGAAACGCCGGACGCAGGAGGTTGCTTCGGACGACGCGTCTGGCCGGTTGAGAACCGCGGAGAACGCGGCGCGGCTTGCGGCGGGCGCTGGGCGAGGCGAGGCGCTGGGCGAGGCGAGCGCGGCTGGGAACAACGCGGTCAGGTGAGGTGCTACCGGAAGCGGCGAGCGAAGCGGAGCGGGCGTGGTGTGGCCGGGTGAAGGCGTTATGGCGTGGAAATGGCCGGCGCTGTGTCTTGTTGGGCTGACGCCGAAACGCACGCTGGATGGGGCGCTGGGCAGGCGAAGGTGCAGCGTCTTGGCGGCTGGAGTCTTGGGAAGGGTCCAGCGCGGTTTGGGTTGAAATGGCGAGTGAAACGCGCGTTTGGCGCTTCATGGCACGGGACGCGCTTATGCATCGTCTTGACTTCCGATTTGCTCGGTTATCACCGTGCGAACTCCGAATGCGATCCGTTTGTGCCTCACGGATTCCTATCGCAACGTAATTTACTTATGAAGGACAAAATCCTTGATTCCTTCTCCATTATTAATGAGAGTCATTGAAAGTGTTCAGCGTCGGTGCGCGAGCGGGCACGCGGAGTGCACGTGCGCGACTTTGAAGAAATGATCCGTTCTCCCTCGTCCGAACTCCGAAATGCAAACCGTTTTCGCCTGTGAACTCCTATCGCAATGCTCTTCAATAAATGTAATTCTTGGCAGATCCAATTCATCCTATTTTATGCTATTTTTCTACAAAACGTCGAGATAAACGAAGTAAGTCCGAATCGATAAATATTAATCAAACCAAAAGCATAAATAGGACAAACTACTAAAAATGATATGTAAAACAGTACCAAGAATCATCACAAAATCATACCAAACAATACAAAATTTGTTTCAATCAAAAGTATACTCTTAATTGACTCCTAATCGAATGAGGTGTTATAATAGGGAAAGTTAACCCTAGTCGTCTCTCAAGGAAAACTTAACAGGGCCATTGTTCGTGTCGTGCACAGAAAACGATTAAATCCTAAACACTCTAATACCAACGGGGGTTGAACATGCAAGAATTGAAATACGAGAAAATAAACAGCGATCCTAAGCTGGGGGTTGTCAATCCCAAGCTAAACTAATAAAGCGTTAAATCTAAACCAGGGGTTGTCAATCCCTAGTTGAACTATGAAAGCGATAAATCAAAGCAATAAACAAAAGCTGGAGCAATCCTATTCTTAGGGTTTGTCAAGCCCTAATCTGAATCTAATTGCAAATAAAAACATAATCATCAATCTATCTCCAAGAACGGGAATTAATCGAAAGCATGATAAATCAAAGCAATATAAATCAATGGACATGAAAATCCAATCCACTGTCACTATGAATTGAATCCAATAAAACTGAGAAATCCCAAATTAACAGCGTTATTTTGGGCCGCTATATATACGTTTTCAAACGCTGTTAACCTACCTCTCATTCATTATTTTTAATTTTCCGTCTTTTGGTCTTCGTGAGAAAAACGAGAATTCTCCCTAAGTTCTTAATTCATTTTGTTATTCCTTTTCTTTACTTTGGATCTTGATTCAAGAATTCTTGTAAGGATATTGGATTTGTACTCTGAAGTTTGCTTATCATTTCCATCGTTCGTTTTGTTCGTATGTTTCGTCTATCGCTTATTTCTATCCTCTCGGTTTCGAATGTTATTGATTTCTGCGTTGGTTATGATCAGTATTGATATTTGTCTACGTAATCTTGTCTTTCGTTTAATCTTTTCCATTCATGTCTAGGGTTTATAATTTTAATTCCATGTTCTTCGATTTAGGGTTTAATTCTTGCCTAGATAATTTATCTTCTTTATCAATTTCTGCCTAGTTAATTCGTCTTTCTTTCTTTAATAATTTCTTGCCTAGGTAATCAATCAACCCTTTTGAGATTAGAGTGTTTAGGAATTTATTTATTTTCGTGTGGCAACTTAGTAAAGCCCTGTTAAGTTTTCCTTGAGAGACGACTAGGGTTAACTTTCCCTACTATAACACCTCATTCGATTATGAGTCAATTAAGAGTATACTTTTGATTGAAACAATTATGTCGGAGAGCGCCAGCGTCGGTCTTTGGCGCTTCGCGGAGCCATCCGAGGCGCCGCGTCCGTGTTTGCATCGTGTCCGGTCTTGGGCGCCTGTGAAGATCATCCGGAGAGCATTCGCGTCCGGCGTTGGAAGTGCTGAAGCGCCGTCGAGAACGCGTCTGCGTCGGTTGCGGGTTTGCGTCCGGTGCTGCGTGTGAAATTTCTGGAGTTATATATAGATTTTAAAACACGCTGAACCCTAGTTACATTATTATTCACGCCTCCTTCACGAGAATTCTCTCTTCCAAGTCTTTTCCATTTTTTTCTTTTACACTTTTTGATTCAAGAACATTTGATTGAAGAGATTCATCAACGACATTGGTATTGTAAGAATTATTATCTTCTTTTTCCGTTGGATTATTGAGTTGATGATTTTTATGAATTTCAATTGTTTGATCCGTGAGATGAACATGAATTAATATTCTATCTAGGGTTTGATGATTCAAATTGATTATTTGCATTGATTAAGTATACCAATTGAATCATAGGGTTTGCTTTTAAGTGATTGGCCACCACTTAATTGTTTATGCTTCGGGTGAGATCGAGAGATAGACATGTTGCATCCATACGAATCAATTGGGTTAGACGTTAACGGAAACGAGTACTCTAATAGTTTATTTATTTATAAAATTTTATAACTTAGGTTTAATGTACGGAATGAAAGTCGAGTGTTTAAATTGAAGGTTAGAGGATTGCATGAGTAGGTAGATTTTTTAAGCAAAACATTAATTAATTAATCAAGGCGAAGAACCTAATGCCCTAGTTATTCTCACATTCTTGAATTACTCCTTTTGCAACTAAATTGCTTTTAGCGCTTAGTTTGAGTAGTCCTCTTCATTTAATTTACATCTTATTTTATTTCATTACCATCTCCCAAACAAGTTTAGGATTTAGATTTCTTTGTTTTAGTCGTAACACATCATAAACCACCGAAGTCTTTCTTGAGAGATACGACTTGGGTCGATTTTACCACTCTATAAGGACCTCGTATTATTACGAGCGACTTAAAAGAATAATTTGATCGGAACATCGGTCATCCCCTCACCATGGGCGGTTGAATGAAAATTATAAATGAATTTTTCTTTTAAAAAAAAGTGGCCGACCACCCAACAACATTGGGCACCGATATTCTTCGCCTAATATTACACTAATATGAGACTTTTATTCTACTTACAAAACACTAAATTTTTATTGAAACTCGCAGCTAAGATTGTTAAAAATATATTTTGGGGTATTCGGAGTACTTAATATGTCACTTCAATGGTTAATGAAAAACTTAAATGTAAAAATTAAAACGATAATTTCTTAGAAAATGTACGGCCATATCCTTATTCTTTACAAAGTTACTTTTTAGTTATTATACAAGTTGAGGTTGAAATGACATTTATTTTTTCATTTAATATGAAGACAAATGTCTTAGATGAGCAAACACGACTTATTTGTTTGTTACAAAGAATATGGTTGATAGGATATGGCCCAACTACCAAGCCCAAGCATCGGGCCCAATACGGTAAAGTCGACGTCAGCTCGGCTGGACAAGTTCGGCCCAAGAAGACCCCTAAAACCGGTGGGAGCGCAAGGCTCGGCCATATCTAAATGAATCTGGTTCGAGAAGGGATGGGACTAAGATCCTATCCTAGATCTCGAATCCTATTTAGAGAAGATCTCGGAGTTAAGATCTAGGTCTAAATAATTGTGTATAAATAGAGGCTAGATTAGGCGAAGAGATCATTCACACTCCTTGTAATCGCTTCACACATTCAATACAATAATACTCTCTCTGCCCGTGGGCGTAGATCTTATTCATAGATCGAACCACGTAAATCATGGTGTTCTTGGCATTTATTTCCTTACGAAATTAAGATCGATCATCGGCGCCGTGCGTGGGAAGCGAAATTTTGTGTTTCGATCAACCACCGTTTGGAAATAATCATGACCGGTACACGAAGCCGTCATCGGGACCGTCGCGGCAACAACAACGCTCGACGGCGAAGGGAACCGACTCGGCTCGGGAAGAGCCCAATCGGAGAAGAAACCCCGAAGGATATGTCCAAAGTCTCGACGAACACGGACACCCGCCTGCGGGAGGCAGTTACCATAGCGAAGGAAATCGCGGCAATAATCCGGGGGAACATCCGGCTCATAAGTAAACCTTAGCGGCGCCGTCAAGGGTTTCTCGAAAAAAATAAGGAGAGCTTTCCGATTACCTCGGTGAGCACAAGGTCGGCCACGTCCACGAAGGCGAGAATGAAGCCTCGTCTAGGTACGAGGCATCACAACGAGGTCGGGGCCCAAACCGACCGCGCAAGGAACGGCGGCGGAGAGAGGGCGTCGTGACCGCCCGCGGCCGGCCCGATCGCGAATGAATCCATTCGTGAACTCCGCCCGCTTCTCCAAGGACGAGCGGCGCGAAAAAGCATCATGGCCGCCGTGAGGTCGGTCCGAGTCACCTAAGCGAAGTTCGATCGTCGAACTCCGTCCCAATCTCGGAGGGCGGCTCGATGGAGTGCGGAAAAATAGTCACCCGTTCTCAAATAGGATACTCAACACTTCTCTCGGATAAATACGGTACCAAGCATCGCCCACGACGCGTCTTTGAGGATCCACGAACTTCCTCTCGCGGTTCCAATACAACATGATCAACCAACGTCTCATTTCAATTCATATGTGTAAACTCTTCCGGGTTACTAAATCGACAACGCCCGCGGTGGTTCGACGGTCTACCCACGGAAGCATCGGCTCTATCGCGACCTGATGGCAACCTTCCATGAAGGTTCTTCCGTATGGAGTAAAAACGTTATCGGCACACCTCACCCATAAGGCGAGCCGTAACGAGTCCATCGGTGACTTCATGATGAGGTTTAACAAGGAGTGTTTGAAGGTCGAAGGCGTGAGCGACCTGTTAGTCATCTCGGCCTTCCAAACGGCATCTTCGCGGGGCCTTATAGAAGATGTCAATCACGAACCCGTCTGCGGCAGTATGGCGCATAGCCAACCGGTTCGCCAAAGCGGGCGGGCCGACAAGAGAAAGCGCCGAGGCGAGGCGGGGCCCTCGGAAGGAAGAAGAGATGAAGGAAGGAAGATCGAGAACGAGGCGTGAGCGCCTGGAAAGATTACATCGCCTATAAGGTCGAGCTCGGTCCGCGTGGCGCCTCGGGCGACCTCAATACACCCGTGACGGCCGAGGCGTAAATCACGCACTCCATATGAACCGTTAGAAGCCTCGACCGATGGCGGGAGGAAAAAGGCACCGAACCGAGGATAAATCTGCTCATTCCATGAAGACTATGGGCACGACATCGAAGAGTGCAAAGAACTCATGGGAGAGATAGAGATGTTGGTTCAAGATGGAACCACAAGAAGTACCAAACACGGGGTCGTGAAGCCGACCCGAGAGAAGAAGAGAAAGCAAAGGAAGAGGAATTCGCGCCCAACAAAAAAAGCGGCGACATCGATGAGGAAGGAGATGGCGAGTCCCAATATGACGGGTGATCTCCACTATTACGGGCTCCCCGTGAGTCACGAAGTCTTCCACAGGCCGGCCCAAGTCCTGAGCCGTGAGCCTAACAACAAGAGGTTCGAGAAAGGACGAGGCGATCACCTTCTCAGGATGACCCGTACCATAATAGTACCACACCAAGATGCGGTGATCCATGCGATGGTCGCAAATAAGTTGGTGAAAGCAGCGTGTACATTGTGTTGCGCGTCGGTAAGCATCATTTTCAAGAATGTTTGACAAGCTAGGAATGAAGAAGCGCCTCGCACAAGCGCCGCTGCCACTCGAAGCTTCGTCGAAGAAGAGACGCCCCGAAGGGATAATAGAGCTACCGTCATGGTGGAGAAGTCAACAAGCTCCACCAAGGTGGTGCAATTCTTAAGTAGTGAAGGCCCACTCGCCATATAACATCATACTCGGGCGAGATTGGTGAATCTTTGTAAGGCGGTATGCTCAGCGTGCCACCTCACAATGAAGATACCCACGCGAGAGGCAGTAGTGATCAGGGTGATCAAAAGCAAGCGAGGAATGTATGCGGGTTGCCTTACGAGTGCGGGGACCTCGGTCCGGCACCCAGGCATAGCAACTAAAGGAACCCGAGGAGTTGGAGTAAAGTACACTCCCGATAACCCGGTAGGAAGAGGTCGTATTGTGCGGATGAGCCATAAAGGTCGTCAAGTTGGTCTCACTGGCACTGAAATAAAGAACCGGATCATCCAACTCCTACAGAATTCGAGATGTGTTTGCTTGGTCTCCCCGACATGACCGGAGTCTCACCAAGTATCATCACTCATGGCTCAACATCGGCCGAACATGAAACCGATTCGGCGAAGCAAAAATTTTTGCAGCGAGCGGAACCAGTCATTCACGACGGGTGAACCACCGTGTTAAGCTACGCATCTTGTTGAGTCGAATATCCGACTGGATAGCCAACCCGGTGATGGTAAAGAAAGGAGGAGGGGATGGCGAATGTGTATTGACTACACCGACCTCAACAAACATTGCCCGCGGATTGCTATCCCTTCCCAACATTGACAAGAAGGTCGGCCTTGCGGTGGGATCTGAAGTCTTGATTTCTTGGACTTATACAAAGGGTATCACCAAGTCACGATGGACAACGAAGGCGGCCAGGCGAGCCTTCATTCTGACTTGTAGTCTTTGCGTATAAAAGATGCCATTCGGCCTCAAGAATCACGAGGCCACCTATCGAAGGATGGTGGAAAAATATTTAAGCCTACATGGGTCGAATGTGGAGGCATCGTGAGCGACATCGTCGTCAGCAGAGGAAGCCGCATGTGTGGCCGACCTCCGGATCGTCTCGGCCTTCTCCAGAAAATCAACTGGCTGAACCCCGAGTGCGTTTGCGCTTCGATGCAGAAAGTTCTTAGGGTCTTTGGGTTTCTAAGAAGGGCTAAAAGCCAACCGTCAGGTCGAAACCATTTTGGAAATGAACATGCAAAGACCATCCATAGCGTACACAAGGTGACGGTGCATAGCAGCAGCCGCTTTCTTTCAAAAAGCGTGATAAGCAGCTACCGCTTCTTCAAGATACTCAAAAGGCCCGAAATTCTCATGGGATGATGTACACAAGTCCGCCTTTGAAGATCTCAAGAGCTATCTCGCCAAACTCCCACTCTATCCGTCCAGAAGAGGAGAGGTCCTTTCCTCTACCTCGCCGCCTCGAGACGAATCCATAAGTCGCCTTGATGCGAGAGGAAGGGCGTCGACTCCGGTGTATTTCATCGGCCGAGCACTAAAGGCCAGCAGGTATCGGCCCTTGGAAGCTTGCCTTAGCATTGGTAAGCGCCGCAAGGAGACTACGTCCATACTTCCATGCACATCCCATACAAGTCCTCACCGACTACCCACTTGGCAAGTATTGACCAAGCTCAAGCTCGGGAAGAATCGCGAAATGGGCAATCGAACTGGCGAGCACGATATATCATACTGCGCCCGCCAGCCATCAAAGGTCAAGCCCTAGCGGTTTCTGGCGAGGCTAACCCGTCGAAAACCAAGCCCACCGAGTCCGTGTCGGGATGCCCAAGCCGAACGAATGGATGAAATACCAAAGGTCTTGGCAACTCGTTGGCGGGGCTTGGAAAGCGGTAGCGGGCGGGAATCTTACTCCTAGGCCGGACGACGAGATCACCTACTCGGCGGTTCACATTCAAAATACGAACAACGTAGAGTATGAAGCATGATCGCGGGACTTCGCCTAGCTCAAAATCTCAAATCTGGTGTGTAAGTTCACGGTGATTCTCGGTCGTAGTAAGCCAAATGTTGAAATCTGAAGCAAAAAGCAACAGGATGAAGAAATACCTTGAAAAGCAAAAAGCACTACAACGGATTTTCTCATACTTTCAGATAGTTCGCATCGAGGGAGCAAACAATGAAATGACATCTTAAGTAAATTGGCCTGCCGGTCTCACGAGCCCGCCAATGAAAGAAGTCAAAAGCGAAGCATAGACAATACCGATGGCGGGCCGAGGTTAACGTAGTCTCGGATGAAGAACCCAATTGGATGACTCCCATCCGGAGTACACGGAGAATGGCGAACTACCCCAAGACAATTTGGAAGCTAGAAGGATCCTTAACAAATCTATCGATATACAATTGAGCGGGGGTCCTATCTGAAAAGTCATATCTCGACCTCTCTTGGGTGCTTGGGTCGGAATCGAGTGATTACGTTGCGAAAGTGCACGAAGGATCATGCGAAGTCACATCGGACCCGGGCCTTGTCGAAAAAGTCGTGAGATGGGGATACTATTGGCGATGATGTTCCAGGACTCGATTGACCTTGTGAAAAGGTGTGCAAGTGTCGACTCCGGGGAGCGTGCGAGGCTACCGCAGGCCGACCTCACCTCAATCAGAGCCCTTGGCGTTTATGCAATGGGGATCGACGCCGTAGGCCCTTTGCAAAGCACCGAGACAGCTCCAATTCCTAATTGTTGCGATTGACTACTTCACGAGTGGGTGGGCGAGCCTTTGGCAAAATCACAAGCAAGGCGCCCTCAACTTAAATGCGGAAGAACATAGTGTGTCGCCGGCATCCTCATATCCTCCTTTCGGACAGCGAAACACACCATCGATAAGACATTGAGAGTGGTGTCGAGCTTGGATCGAACAAAATTCACCTCGGTGGCCCATCCTCAAGCAAATGGTCAAACCGAAGTCACCAATAGGACCATCGTGAAGGGATGAAGACTCGTCTCGACCGAGCTAAGGGCCTGGGTGGAAAATTTACCACAGTATTATGGTCATACCGAACAACACTGGGACCTCGAGCGGAGAAACGCCTACAATTTGGTGTATGGAACCCGAGCGGTGATCCGGCGGAAATTGGAGTACGAGTCCTCGTACCATTGACTTCTCTGCGAAGCAAATGAGGAAAATCTACGAGCTGATCTGGACTACTCGAAGAAAAAGAGACATCGCTTACATCAGGAAGCTCGGTGCAAGCAACGGTAGCTCGGTATTACAACCAGGTGTTAAAACCGAAAATTCCAGTGGGTGACCTCGTACTCGAAATAATGAAGTCGACAAAGCCGTGCAGCTCGGCAAGTGGAAGCCACATGGGAAGGACCTTACCGGTCGACGAAGTCATCGGCAAAGGGCCTATAAGCTGCCTGATTGTCCGTTGAGCAATTACCCAACGCATGGCACATCATTCATCGAAGAGATATTATGCATAAGTGTCGAAGGTCGAGTCTTGTTCGATCGTGTTTTGAGTCTGTTTAATCGAGTCGAGTCTTACTTTGTTATGTCGTCTTTTATCAATAAAATTCTATTTTTGTGCATGTTTTATTTGTCACTAATGCATAATTAATCTTGATATTATTCTATACCCTCTACGGAGGACAAATTCCCTCGACGGAGGTCAGACACCTTCGTTTCATACGAGGATGAATTTAAGCGCGTAAAGGGGACCACCCTCCCGATGACCTCGGCAAAAACAGAACCATTCCTACATACGAGATCGAGTTACCTTCGTTTATTTGAAGAAGGTTCTCTATGTAGAGCAGTAAGGGACCACCCTCCCGATAACCTCGGCAAAAATAGGAACCATTCCTACATACGAGATCAGATTACCTTCGTTTATTTCGAAGACAGTTCTCTCTATGTAGACGAAATAAGGGGACCACCCCTCCCGATGACCTCGGCAAAAAACAGGAACCATTCCTACATACGAGATCAGATTACCTTCGTTTATTTCGAAGACAGTTCTCTCTATGTAGACGAAATAAGGGGACCACCCTCCCGGCGACCTCGGCAAAAATCATTAATTAGAAGACGGAACTCTCTACAAGGACTAACTACCCTTCTCGAGCGGATTCCTTGAAGACTTCATATATTACTTTAGTTCAATATAAAGTCAATCTGAAGCAAGTACATCTTTCTTATTTTAAAAATAAGTTATCAGATTACATATTACGAGGAGGAGGAGGAAAAAGCCGAGCCAATCCACTAGAAAAATCGCGGTTCAACGGCTCATCTATGCTAATCCTACCTCTACCTCGTCCTCGATCTACACTATGGGCTCGCTAGATCGACCTCGGCCACTCGATGGCCTTTGGCTTATGCCGCTTGAGGACCACGTCGTTCGAGGCCATATGCACGCCTCTCTTGAGCTATCCACGCGGATCGTCAAAATTCGGTTCATTTATTCTAGGAGAAGCTCCGTGAAAGAAGAGGCCTCTGCGTCCCGTCGAAACATTTCATCGAGCTTGTGGTTGTCGGCGATGACGGTCTTGTATATACCTCAGAGCCTTTTTAATTCACCGTCTTGTTAGTGAATTATCGGAGGTCGACCATATTCACGCCGGTACCTCGCTGGCACGGCGGCCCTCGACAACCTCGCTTCAACTTGAGATAGTCATCCCACCATTTCGATGGATGGCCTCCTCGTACTCGGCATGCTCCTCGGCTATTAATTTTAACCTTCTCCTTGGCGACCTCGAGCGACTCCTCCAATGCAAAAGACGAGCACGGGCTCGTCACGGCTCTCTGGGCGGCTCTATGTTTGATATGAGACTCCCGCTTTGCATGGCCCAATGTCCTTTATATGGAGGAGTTCGACCTCTTTTAATTCGAGCCAGCGACAAGTCTTCAATTCGATTCAACCAGGAGAAGCATCAAGCATTTCAAAGCGACAAGCTGAATAAAAGATAAGTGTTTTCATGTAAACTTGTAATTCTATTAATATGCCCTTTGGCGAGAAACCGAGTGTACATTTACATTCAAAAAAAAAAGGGATCAAGCGGCCCTCCGGAAGCTTCGAACTGTCCACCTCGGCCGCCTCCCGAGCATGGAAAACCTCGGCCTCTTACGCTAACCCGCGAAGTTCGGCCGGCCTCCTCGAGGCTGCCGAGCCTCGTCGCCCTGAAACCCCACCTGCGGCATCCCCGACTCGCTTTGTAAGATCGGCCATTAGGCGTCGGTCGGGATCTCGGTCCACAGGCAGCGAGCAGACTCCGGGATCGGCGAGCAGAAAGATGAAGCCGGGGTTCGCGGCACGGGAAGCTCCTTCAGGGCGCGGACAAGGACATCGAAATAGGCCGCCTCGGGGACATCATCCTCTATCTCCTAATACCCATACTTGGTTTATCGATTACAGGTAGTCCTCGACGACTTCTTCGATTGCATACGAGGCGGCACGCTTATTGAGGACCTCGGCCGCATCACCAACCATCCGGAGAAGCCCCGGAGAATAGCCTCTCCGCAAATGCCGGCATCTCCCTGCGAGCTCGCTACCTCGGCCTCCGGCGCCGAGCCTCCTCCAACTCTGCCTTCATTGAGGCGACCTCGGCCTCCGCCGTGGCTTCAGCCGCCCTAGCCCTTGCCGCCTCCATCGCCTCGGCCGCCTTCGCCGCCTCGACCGCCGCCTCAGCGGCCGTATCCGCCGCCTTACATTTGACGAGGTCCGGATCTTTGCCTCGGCCTCGCTAATCTCTTGGATGAGGAGAGTCTTCTCCTCCTCCATTCCTGAAACATCTTGGGCCACCCGTCAAGCCCAGCTAACGGCCCCTTTCAAGAAGTTCGTTATGAAACCGGACATCCCAGGCCGTCCGTGGACATCTTAGCCACCTCGGCCGACCACGATCTCGACCCTATATCTCTGAATCGACAAGTCGGAAGAATACATTATTTATATTACTTCACGAGGAAGAAGGATAAGTGCACTACCTCGGGAAGGTAGGGAGCTCACAGAGAGCCAGCGACGACGCATTCGGGTCGGCGAAGAACATGGCCTCGGGGATATGCGCTTTAACCTCTTAAAGTGCCTAAGAGGGCTGCGGCTCGGGAGACTTGAAGCCTCCTCGCCACTTGTGGATAGCCTCGACATCCTTCAAAATCGGGAGGAGGCTCGACCTCCTTCAAAGAGAGAGGAAGCTCGACACCGGCTCGATTCCTTCCTCTTATCACCGATCAAGTTCAACGTAATAAATCTGAAGTCGGGCATGTACACACAAATAATCATACAACAAAGACGAGAGAGAGATGAGGGCCTCACCCTTCACCGACTCCGTCTCGGTGGCGGGATCATAAGGCTAAGCCCGCATTGCGAGCTCGGCCTCGGTAAAGGCTTCATCCACGAGACCTACTTTGTCCGATTGCCTCCTCCAGCCACCGTCAATCTCGTCAACCACCACATCGGCGATCTTCTCCGATCGCCATGTAAACACTGAGATCCATCGAACCGACAAAAAACTTCTTCGCGGTTCGAGATCTTGACTTTATCTTCGCTTTGAATTCTGACGGGGTGATAAATAATACCACCCGAACCACCCTTCGATTGCAAAAAGCGGAGAACAAGCCCCAAAGTGAAAGGAAAATTATGCCGATAGGCATAGACACCTAGGCCCACCAAATGCCGAAAAGAATATGGCGTAAGTTGGGCGAGTGATATGCCGAACATCTGTTGAAGTTCGACATATACGAGGATCTGGAATCGAAGACCAGCCGGAGGTGTCTTCGTATCTGATGACAAACCCTTCCGGAGGAGAACAAGCCCTATCTCCGGACGGGGCAACATAAATTATATCAATACGGTGTTGAGAGACAATCTCCTTTATATCGGAGGTTGTTAAAATGGAAGAAAAGAAGACACTTTACCAAAATCCGAAGAGAGACACATAAAACCGTAGGCGAATCCGATCGACACAGATACCTGATCTGAAGCTCGGAAGATTTAGAAGAAGAGAAGCCATAACTTACTTTTGGTTTTGAAGATGATGGTGATGAACTCCGAGACAACAATGGCGGCGGTTATCGTTTTAGAAGTTTTGTAAGTCCGAAATTTTGAAATAGCAAAAGTGATATGAGAAATGGCGTGTCGAGGAAGATATTCCTATTATATGCTTTATCGGAATGCAACATTGCCGCATTAAATGCATATCACTGTCTGTACTCAACGACGCGGAAAAATCCGTGTTGACCCGACAACGCCTCGTCGGTGGCGCTGACGAAAACCGCTTAACGCCCGTCGGGAGAGGCCACCAAAAAACCTCGGCTCAACGCCTCGCAAGGTGAAGACAGCCAGAAGACCTCGGCTTAGTGCCTCGACAGGTGAATTCAGCCAGGAGACCTCGGCATAACGCCTCGACAGGTGAAGTCGCAAGGAGACCTCGGCATAACGCCTCGGCGGTGAAGGCGGCGGAAGACCTCGGCAGTGCCTCGGCAGTGAATTCAGCCAGGAGACCTCGGCATAACGCCTCGACAGGTGAAGTCGCAAGGAGACCTCGGCATAACGCCCCGACAGGTGAAGTCAGCCAGGAGACCTCGGCTTAACGCCTCGCCAGGTGAAGTCAGCCAGGAGACCTCGGCTTAACGCCTCGTCAGGTGAAGCCAAACAGAAAACCTCGACTTATCGCCTCGGCAAGAGATAGTACCAGCGTGCACAACCTCGGCGGATGCCTTTGCAAGCGCGCATATGACTTGAAACATTGACACATACCAAGTCGGATCGATCACGCCCAATCGACCTCGCCTGCGTCTTTTTGGGGGAGGTTTGTGATAGGATATGGCCCAACTACTAGGCCCAAGCATCGGGCCCAATCGAGTAAAGGCGGCGTCGGCTCGGCTGGACAAGTTCGGCCCAAGACCCCTAAAACCGGTGGGAACGCGAAGGCTCGGCCATATCTAAATGAATCCTAGTTCGAGAAGGGATGGGACTAAGATCCTATCCTGATCTCGAATCTATTTAGAAGATCTCGGGAGTTAAGATCTAGGTCAAATAATTGTGTATAAATAGAGGCTAGATTAGACGAAGAGATCATTCACACTCCTTGTAATCGCTTCTACACATTCAATACACGAATACTCTCTCTCTACCCGTGGACGTAGATCTTATTCATAGATTGAACCACGTAAATCCTTGGTGTTCTTGCACATTTATTTCCCTTACGAAATTAAGATCGATCAATGGTTATTACATAAAATTTAAAACTTTTTTTTGTTAACTTTCAGACCCGATATTCTAGCTTGAAAATTGGGGATTTAGAGCTAGGCGGAAATATATATCCTGAAAAAATTTCAGCAATTCAGTAACCAGATAAAGCGTATCCACAACTAAATTGATATGCACAATTGACATCTCTATGTATACTAGACATTTCTTTATCACTCATTAGGGTTGTCTCAAGAGACCACAAAAATACCGTAAATTACTCTAAATTTCTATAAATTAACAAGCTTGGTGCTGTTTAAATTTTTAAATTAAAAATATGTATTAATTTATTGAGTATAATTTATATGTTTAGCACTAACTCAGGCGTATAGAACATTATAATGTTGGAAATTTCGCTTCCAAAAAAAAACGACAAATAAGAATATATATATATATATATATAGGGGTTGGTTATGGTGAGAAAGCTTCTTAATGTACGAAAGTACGAATAGTAGCATATCTTTCATATTGTGTAGCACAATGGAATTAATGTATTGCACATGAAAGTTTAGCACATATTTCATCCATTCAGTAGCACATATCTAAATATATTAGTTTAGCACATCTTTCATTCTGGTAGCACAAGAAGAGTTATAGTGTTGCACAATAATCCGTGTAGCACACAAAACACAAAGCGTAGCATACGAAAATTAAATCTCAACCATTGATATAGCAAATCAAAGGCCCATATTCATTCCTATTTCCTACCAAATTATCTATTCGTCACTGATCCATCTCCTATATATATATATATATATATATATATATATAAGTTATAACGCCAAAACCAACGACGACGCAAATAGGATGACATCCTATATTAGAGACATGATATATATTATTGAAATACTGGGAGATAAATTTGATTGATTTTTTGTTGAACTTTTTTCTTCCAATTTAAGCAACTTTTTGTTTAATAAAATACATTATTTCTAGTGGAATTAGCTTGTTTTCAACTTGTGGTAGATTATTATTTACCGATAATAATTATAATTTATCGGTTACCATAGATTTTGTACTATTTAAATTTTACTTACGGAACGTGGATAGGTGGAAAGTCGTGACGTTGTCACTTGAGCGCTTATATATGTATCTTTTTTATTCCTCCACTTCATTACTTGCGTGCAGCTTTATTTTTTAGAAAAAGCATGAGTGAATAAAATTTTCAATAAATTGATTATAAGTGCGAATTTTCAATAACATAATAAAATAATTATGAGTGCTTCACTTATGTAGATATCGATAATTCTAGTTCATTACATTCCTTTCTAGGGTGGGGTGGGGTGGGGAGGTGTTAGAAAAGGGATTCTACTTTTGGTCTTAAAGCATGTGCAATTATTTTTTTTTTTTGAAAATCAAGAACGACTTTATTGAGAACACGAACATGATGATTGGAGAAGACCCGCCACATAAGTTGGGGGTTCGTTCCAAACATGCGGTGTATCAAAATTAAAAGCGGCTTTCGCTAAACAATGAGCAATAATGTTAAAATCTCTTTTGATGTGAACAACTTGGTAATCTCCCTCCCTTTCCATCTCCTTCCTGCAGCTGGCTGCTAACTCGCCCACCTCAGAAAGATCTTCGGCCCTCGACTTAATGGCGTCGCATGCTATCTTACAGTCTGTCTCGATAAGGCACTTACAAATATTGAGGCTCTTAATCCAGGATAACGCCTCTCTAATCCCCATGATCTCACCCTCCTCCACTCTGAACATTCCCCTCATCGTGCGGTTCTTTGCATGACAAAGATCCTTCTTATCACGGATGCAAATGCCTATAGCTATCGACTGCTTCTCCTTAGAGAAAGCAGCATCCACATTGCATTTGTACCAGCCATCCTCAAGGTCATGCCACCCCTTACAATCTCTCCGTGAATCACCTCTATCGATGGTCCTCTTAACCTCTTCTCATGACCACCTGTCCTGTACTCCCAAATACGAGCACGATCTAGCCGGATTAGGAAATATCTGCTTCCAACATGCGTTGTTCCTATCCTTCCAAATCTGCCACAAAATCATGCAAATTCTTGCCGGCCCATCTCCCTCCCCTCTACTTAGGATGGAAAAGAGTGCTTCCTCGAAAACGTTAAACTCTTCCTGAACCTTCTCCATAATCTTGTCCAAGCCAGCTGATTTCCAACAGCTAATTGCAAAAGGACATGATAAGAAAGAGTGCCAAACCGTTTCCACATCTCTCTGACAAATACTGCATTCTCCTTCGACCTGGACTCCTCTCGACCACAGGTTAGCCTTCGTGGGAAGGTTATTGCGAGCTGCACGCCATAAAAACACCCTCACTTTGTGAGGAACATCAAGGTTCCAGATCAAACTCCATCTTCCCTCTACCGCCCATGTGTTGTTCAAAGTTAACTTGCAAGCAAGCTTGTATGCCGACTTCACCGAGTATTTTCCGTTGTTAGAGAAATGCCAAATAAGCTTGTCCTCCGGAGAGCCTGCCAAAAGAGGGATGTTGCTGATCTCCACTATATTACAAAAGCATGTGCAATTATTTAAGATACAAGAAAATTTGATCTCCACTATATTACAATCACCCCCTTATTTATGACTCGAGTATTGTTGGAGTCATACTTCTAAGGGTTGAGAATATTTTCCTATATGCATTCACACTTCACAACGGCAATTATTAATTTCAGTCACAAAAGATGAAACATTTGAGAAAATATAGTAAAAAGAGAGCATGTGAAATGTCCTATATAAGAAAAAACTATATGTCGTATCAAAATTTATAAAATATACTATTTTAATGTTTAAAGATCTCGCCATGTTGCTTACAAAATAATCGCCTGTGTTGTATTCATAAATGTGGTGTTGATAGCAGTAAATGGTTATTAATTATTTAGAGACTATTTTATAACTGAAAATAGAATAATTTACCGACTAGAGGTTGTCCTATAAAAATGTGATTTATCAGCATTAAAATTTTAAGGGGTGGTCTCATGTGCGCCACCACTAATTAATCTTTAATTAATTAATATTAAATTAATTCTAATTAAAATTGATTAATTTAATAAATCTTAATTGAAATTAATAAATAATAATTTTGAATTAATAAATCCTAATCGTGAATTAATAAATCTTAATTTTGAATTAATAAACTCTAATCGTGAATTAATAAATATTAATTTTAAATTAATAAACCCTAATTGGAATTAATAAACCATAATTTTAAATAATAAACCCTAAGTTTGAATTTATAAACCCTAATTGAAATTAATAAATCTTAATTTTGAATAATAAACCCTAATTTTGAAGTAATAAGCCCTAATTTTAAATAATAAACCCTAATTATGAATTAATAAACCATAATTTTGAATAAATAAACCATAATTGTGAATTAATAAATTATAATTAAAATTAATAAACCTTAATTATGAAGTAATAAAATCTAATTATCCTTACTCATCATAATTAATATATAATTATTTTAACAAAAAACAAGGTGATCTCACGATGAATCGAAATTCATCCAAGTTTCTGTCAAATTTTAATTACTAAAAAGATGACTTTGCAACAAGGGCATCGGACTACTGTTGTTGTACTATTGGAGTTTGACTTTGTAGTCTTGGGCAATTCGATGGGTTGCCACTAAATTGTTAGGAAGCTGCATAAGGATTTCCCTTAATTAGAAACCCGTGTTAAGTATTTTAGGGACTTGTTTATTTTACATGATTAGATTGAATAGATAAAATTAATTCAATCTAATCAATATTTACTTTTAATTATTAATATTTGAGGATATCACAAAGTTCGAGATTATTTTAATTATTTGAATTGTTCTCTTTAATTTTAACCAATATAGGTAGAATTGGAATAATCCTTTAAATAAAAGGAGAGTTATTTATCCCAATTTTAATCACCTATTAATCTTTTGTAGTAAACAAAAGATTGATAGATAAAAATTATCTTATCACATATTTAATCCATCAAATACTCAATTCTTTAAAATGCTAATCATAAAAAGTAAACACTTCCTACATATATTAGAGGAATATACTTAGTTAATTTTAGTAGTATAAGGAAAATATCCAACATAGAATTCTCTCACGGATTGGAATAGGAAAGTAAATTAACCTTCACGACAAAGAGAAACAGGGAGAGGGGGCAAAGTGCGTATATCAAATTTTAGGTGAAAAGTTGCCCATCCTCTTTAAATTAGCATTTCGGGAAAGCTTAGCCATAAAAAAGAAAAGAAAAAGAAAAATCTCTTTTTCTTTTTTTATTTGGGTTGAAGTTATCGCTCTTGGTTTATTGAAATCATGGTTGTTGACTGCAGTAACCGATCGATATAGTCTAAACATTAAATATTTTTACGTTTATCTTGGTGAATATCTTGAAAATGTATATAGTTCAAATTGGTTGTATTAGAAAGACAAAAACTTATATACATCCTAATTAAATATAATTATAATTCATTTTATTATTTCAATTAAAATCTATAAATCAAAATTAAAATTTAATTAAGACGGATACCTCATCCATCCGAATGTATAGCTATAGTCATTTCCATCAAGATGAACCTCATAGTAAACTTAATAATATCGATCACCTTCGAACAAAAAGAAATTTTCACGTCAAGAGTTGGTCTAGGGTGCGACCAATCACACCATGTTGCTTGGCCATACCTATGCATTTAAGCACAATTAAAATTTATTACTTCAATTAGAATTTATTAATTTATAATTACAATCAATTAGTTCATTAAATTATTAATTAATTAAATCAAAATTAAAATAAATGATTAAGCAAATGGGTGGTGGCCATGGTGTAGCTGGCCTCACCCAAAGCCAGCTCTTGATGGATATATATATATATATATATATATATATATATATATATATATATATATTGGTTGAAATAAGAACCATTCTTATCATAAAACCAAGAACCAAAATGAATTCGTTATGAAAGTTGATGAATCCGTTGAGAAAGTTAATGAATTCAAAAATTGATTTTTCACCGGGTTCGAATCCCATGAGGCGAAAATTCTATTTTTTGGATTCGATAATTTCTCCAGTGGATTCATCAACTTTCACCGCGAATTCATCGCTTTTGGTTCTCACGTTCACAATAAAAATGGTTACCACGTTAACCCTCCCTATATATATATATATATATATATATATATATATATATATATATATCAAAAGTAACCGACCTTAATTAAGTTATCATCATAAGATTCATCTAATTGAGGATTTTAATTACAAGGACGATGCATTCATTACAATTACATTTACTAGGACGATGCAATCATGATAATTAAATTTTAATTTATAAATTTTATTGAAGATTTAAAATTGCAATTAAAGAATGATGAATCCTAATCAGACTTAATTCACGTAGATGAACCTTAAATCTGAATGCGCACATGTTTTACCCTTATGTGTTGGTCATGGGTGTAACCAACTGCACCATGAAGCTGGCCTCACGCATTTACTTATTTAATTTAATTTAATAATTATTAAATTCTAACTAAAAATTACTAAATCTTAATTATGATTTGTAAATTCTAATTATAATTAATAATTCTAATTAGAATTAAATAATTCATATTATAATTAATTATTACTTAATTGATATATAGTTATCTAATCAATATTTATAATTGTGGGCATCCGCACACAATTTTTGATGTTTTGTCAATCTTAAAGTAAACCTAATCAAGACTATTCATTGATCCCGTCTTAAACTTAAATTTTAAATTATAATACGTCGTTAGTACGTGCGATCGTTCGCACACAAGTTTTGGCTTTCTATAATTCTTCAAGTAAACCTAATCAAGAATATCAATTGACGTGATCTTAAACTTTATTATAATATGTCGTTAGTATTTCTACTTCAAGAAATTTTAAATTACTTCTTATTGATAAGAATGAATTCCGAAGTTTTGATACATTCTTTGAATATATATATATGTGTGTGTGTGTGTAGGGAAAGGATCAAAATAAAAAATTCTCCATGTCCTGACTAAAAAACTACATTTTATATGATCTGTGTATGTTGTCATAAAAAAAAGCATAAACAAATAGGCTTTATTATATATAAAAAGAATCACAGTGTGTGTATAAAAATGTATGAAGTTCATAGTTTTTACGAAGATTTTGTTTTCATTATAACTATTTCTTTATGTTTTCATTATGATGGTTTATTGTGTGTGTTGGTATAGTGGTAAAGTGGTTAATGCACGAGGTCAAAGGTCTCGGGTTCGATTCCACCGTGACGTGACCTTTAAAAAATTCTATATTAAATTGACAAAAAAAATAAAATAAAAATAAATAAATAAATAAATAAATGATGGTTTATAGTTGATACAATCTATTACTCCATCTGTCTCATCCAAGATGGTATGTATTCCTTTTTGGGTTGTCCCATCCAAGATAGCCTGTTTCTTTTTTAGTAAATAATTATCTTTTCAAAATTTGTGGGACCTATCTACTTCTTATCACTTGAATCACTTTATGCAATTATCCTAAATAACAACGTCGAAAAGAAATGGGCCGTCTTGAGTGGGACGAAGAGAGTTATTTATAATTCCATTACATATTGAAGACGCCACATTCATCTACAATCTTATATGACATTTTATGATTTTTATTTTATTTTTATTTTTATTTTTATTTTTATTTTTATTTTTATTTTTATTTTCTAAATGTCACAAATTTCCTTATGGGGTGGTCTCACAATGCGCTAGCGCGCGGTGAAACTCCCCTAATTAAAAAATTAATTAGCATGTTAATTAATTATTAGTATTTAAAATTGATTCTAATTAAAATTTAATTAATTTTTAAATAAAATAAATGAACCCTAATTTAGTATTAATAAACCCTAACTGTGAATTGTTAATTTTGAATTAATAAACCTTAATCTTAAATTAATAACTTCTAATTTTAAATTAATAAGTCCTAATTGTAAATTAAGAACCCTGATTTTGAATTAATAATCCCTAATTGAAATTAATAAACCTTAACTAAAATTAGCAAACCCTAATTTTGAATTAATAAATCCTAATTGAAATTAATAAATAATAATTAGAATTACTAAACTTTAATTGTGAATTAATAAATACTAATTTTGAATTACTAAAACCTAATTGAAAGTAATAAATTTTAATTAAAATAATTAATATAATTGATAATTAATACATCCTAATTAATAAAACTTATCTATCTTTATTACTTTTATTTAATTAAATTTAAAATCTTACAAAAATCATTATCAATATTCTTTAATTTTAATTTGATTTAAATCATTGTATTGTAATTATGATGTAATGTATCATATTAAATCATTCCTTTATTTTTTTCCTTGAGAAATAAAATATATATTAAGTGTAATATTTATTTTTGTAAATAAACTTTGTGAGAATAATATTTAAACTATGTAAGTTCGTTTGGAAACTTTCCGTCACATTTTCATAGTTCGAGTTATATTTAGCGAATCTTGATTTAGCATGCAAACAATCAATCAATCAATCAATCAATCAATTAATCAATTACAATGTAGGCATGTTCTAATAATGCTGATATTATGATTGTTATATCATATTAATTTCTATATACTAATAATAGATATATATTTATTTTTATTTTGTATGTCATAATTATTATTTTCTAACAATATGTTAAAAGTATAAGAAATATTAATCCATAACATATGTGCATTTATAAATCTTATTAAAATAGTTTTAAGATATATACTCATAAACTTTAAAATATACGTACTGGTTTAAATATAATAAACCAACTAAAACAATGTGATAAAAAATGTGTCAATACCAATTAATTTTAATAGTTACAAAATTCATAAATTATAAGCTATATCCATTAATATATAATATATTTTAATAAATGAGGAAACTCAATTTTAGTCACATTACATAAATGATACACTAAAGAGTTTGAAATACATAGCTATTATGATTGAATTGCTACATTAAAAGATAATTTTTGAAGTATAAATAGTAGACATGCTAACACCGATATATATACCAAAGACATACGAATGTAAAAATAATATATTCTATTTTAGGAAACACATTTTATGTTATTATTTAAAGGTTAAATTATAATATTTTTGTTATTAATTAATTGACTTAAAAATATAAATTCTTTATATATATATAATATCAATTATTTAATAGTTTGTATTTATAAATTCAAATATATATGAGTAATTACGGATATCATCATACGGATTTGAGACGAGAAAGGTAGTAGTTTTTAATTAGATTTTGGATAAGTACGAGTATAAACATTCTAGACGGTCCAAGTAGCTGAATCATACCCTATGACACTGGTCAATTGTCTCGCTCCATTACGATCAACGACATCGAGTTTTTAAACTATAGCATCAACGACAATCAATTATTATAACAAATTAATATTTGATTATTAGATATTTTATAAATAAATAAATGTTTGGAAGTATAAAAATTCTAAACGGGTTCAATCATTTATCAACGTGCCAATGTGAATTTCTTTTCAGTTTTAGATCTTTTTTTATTTATACTGTTTTTGTAATATATAAAGATTTTTGTTGAGATGGATATTCATATTTGTAACAATTTATATTTATAAACTTTAACAGCTTCGGGTAATTAGCGAGTAATTAAAACTATACGGGTGTGAGACGAGAACGAGTAATAAACTTATTTTTAAATGAGTCTAAACGCTAATCGACATGCCTACATTGAATTTTCTCTATTTTTAATAGTTTGTTGTTTATACTATTTATTATTGATTTTAATTTGTCATATTAGGTTTTTGTTAAAACGGATAACCAATTACTGTAATAATTTATATTTATAAATTTAAATGATTTTGGTAATTAGTAATTACAAATATCACTATGGGTTTTAGATGAGAATGAGTTCTAAAATCACTTTTGAATCGAGTTTGAGATTGGCATGGGTATATATATTTTATACGAGTCTATATGGCTAAACACGAGCCTCAACTATTCGAACCATAGCCTTGCTCCACTACAATCTACGACCTGGGTAGATTAAGTCTAGCTTATCATATCACTTTACTATCACTGTCAACAACTCAAGGTGACTAAACCTTAGCCAAATAATAAGTGATTTTTTAAATTTATATTTATAAAGTATAACGTAATACAATTCTCTATCAAAACTTAACAGAATATAACTTATGTATCGAATATAGACACATCGCTATGATATAAAAGCTATTTGTTTTGCTATCTATAAACATAAAAAAGAGACATGTGCAATCTCTTTCCAACGTAAGACTTTACCTACCGAGACGTATATTTAGTAATGGTTAATCCTATGTTGTAAATTTACGAGTCACTAGCAAAAGTGATTTAAAAAGTTTAATCTTCACTTGTTAATGAAATTTTAGATAGATTGTGAGATGCACGATACAATAACTAACGCGGTAATGAAATTTTCACGGCCCGATTTCTAGAAATATGGATGCTCGTAAATCGAGGCACGACTAATGAAATGTGGAAAATATAAGGAATAAAGTTGACTCGAATGGTCAAGGCAATAAACCCTCAGAATTTGGGAATAGCTTCCTAAATGAAAACGGAAGACATCCAATCAAAACAATAATTATCCTCAGGATCACAAGTTTAGTTTCGTGCTTCTGATAGCCATATACATCAACAATACTAAACATCAAGGATTTAGAGTCTAAGCTCATCAAAAGACATAATTCAGTCATAGACAAGAAGGAAACAAAATTTGAGTTAATTCATCGGTGAAGTCTAAATATGGAATAATCAGTCAAAGTACGGAGTGAACTCAAATCTCATTCTGCGTCAAGACCCATTGATCATCCCGAAAACATTTGAAATATTTGGACTAAGTACTAATGTACTCGGTGGGCATGCATTTTAAAAACATTTCATAAATCCGTAAGCGGTTTATCCAATCATGATAACATAACTTAGAAGGTTTTAAAAGAGAAACCACTTCTAAGCATGCAAAAATATTTCATTTATTGGGCCCATTGTCACGACTCTTACATTACTCGCTTTGTTCCCGGGCCTTTAGCCACCGTCGGATCACATGCTCCCATTATTGTCATCGGGGACGTAACCCGGACAAATTCATAATTCCATGACGTACTTCGGAACGCATCGAGACAAGCACCATAATAACATGACGTACTCGGGCGCATCCGACAAACACCCTTATAACGCCTCATGATTATGTTGGTGTCCGATGGAGATCAACCCACCGAAACAACTAACTAGTGTACACAATTCTCAATTAATGTATAAGATTAAAGAGAATCTCGATCGATACATTTACGAGCCTTAAACAGTGTAGGCGCACAAAAACATTTTATTGGATAAGCGGTTTGCATTTCATGAAATATCGAGCATATAACTCAAACATACTTTTCGTAAATAAAGCCCACCTTCGATAGGACAAAGCACGAAGAATCACTATAGTGCTGCGTCTCGGAAAGCGGCGCTAATCCCTTGATCGATAAAACCTACAAGAAACACTAATCTTAATAGGTCTCGAAAAGCTAGCCTTATGTTCAAGTAAAGTAGGATACTAGCTTATGATTCGTTAAGCCCGAGTTTTCAAAGTATAATTAAATTTGAAAACTAATTTATATCGGCTAAGGCACCAACAATACCCTTGCTCGACTTTTCGTTCAAAAATGAATTAAATTTCATAATCTTCTTTTGTTAAATACTTTTTACAAAAGTATAATGCAATTAAATTGCATACTAAAATCATATATATATTAAGGGCTCTCGCTTAATATAACACATAATATAATTATCAAATTATGCACTTGTTTAATATAATTTAATTTATCTAATCATCATAACTTAATTAATTTCATTAAAAGAAATTAATTACATTAATTAAGTAGGTCATAATCATAAATTAAAGATAATTTAAACTTGGATTTAACATTAACTTAACCAATTAATTAATTAACTTAATAATAATTAATTAATCAATTAATTAACTTACCATAATTAAATAATTTAAACTTATAATTAAGTTTAAGTTAATTATTTAATTAATTAGACTTAATATAATTTAATTAATTAAGTTTCAAAGTTAAACCTAATTTATTTAATTAATTAAAGTTCAAAGATTTAATTAATTAAAGCAAGTCAATTAATTAATTAAATCTAAGCCCAATATTATTTAATCTAAACTATTTATTTAATTCATTGGAGCCCAACCCATTTATTTAAATAAGGGCTCAACTTCAATTAAATTTCTCGGCCTAGTGTCAAGCCCATATTCTTTTAATTAAAGAAAGAAGTCCAACTAGCATAATTAAATTAAACTGAGCCAAAATCATTTAATTAAATAAACTCAGCCATAATTAAATTAAACTGAGCTCATCATTAGAAATGAACCCAGCCCAATATATTAAAAAGAATCGGCCCACTCTCTCGGCCCAAACACATTTTGAATAATAAGGGCCCAACTTATTAATTAAATACAAAACCAAGCCCAACTCTTTTATTTTATTATTTTTTTTTTAAACAAAGAATTAGCCCAATCCTATTACAAACCCTAAACCTAACTCTCTCATTTTTCCGGCGCCGCCTTCCCGGCAGCCGCCGTCGTCACCGTCGCCGGCGAAATTCCGGCGACACCATTTTTTCTTTTTATTTCTTTCTTTCTCTCACTCGGTACTCACACCTCTCTCGACACTCACACACACACACGCACACTTTGACGTCGCCGCCGCCTCCACGTCCGGCCAGCAACGTCGTCGGTCGCGAGCTGCGCGGCCGTCTCCGCCACGGCCTCCTCTCTTCTCGGCCCGACGCCCACACATGCACACACACACGTGATGCACACACACACACGCGATAGCGCATGTCACGCCCACACTCCGGATAGCCCTGACTAGAGGGTGACTAATACTAAGAATAGTATTATAGAACAAACAGACTAAGATAGAGGTACATATCGATTATAATTAGCATGCTTGACAGGTTCGATAACACAATATCCCAATGATTAAAAAGGTTTAGGCCATCAGACCCAAAGACTTACCATGGTCTGATGGACCTCAATAGTTCAAAATAGTAACATAATGTAATAGAGTTCAGAGTTTAGCAGCGGAAAGTGTGTGAATATATATGTGATGATATGTATTCAAGGTGAAAGCCAAATCCTAAATAAGCGATCGAGGACACCGACTCTCAATACATCCTCCATCATCACCATCGAGCTCAACCGCACATTTAAAACAAACATGCGGGCTAAGTACAAGAAATTGCACTCGGTGGACTCATGCCAAAACATTTGATAATATTTGAATTACGCCGAATATCGAGGTAAGTCATGAGGGTTTTAGTTAAAATGCCTCAGTGCTTACTAAATCATTTTCAATAGAACATCGCTCGGCCGAGCATTTTCTTGGTGTGTGTGATCCATATCCCGATATCATAATTCATCATAATGTCAAAGATCAAATGTTCAAACGTCGTGAAGGCCTCCTCAACGACGCCGGAACCGCCGTGGCCCACACAAAGCCACATCCCATTCAGTGTACACGTTAACAATCATATCGTTCCAACCTTCACGCCAATACTAGCCAGGCATTAACCTCCGGCTCAGGACCCGACATTAATAGAAGGTTGGGCGCGACCCAACAAAATTCATAACATATAGTTCCAACCTTCACGCGGATAGATTCACACAAAATGTAATATTTTGGCGGTAATATTGTAAACAGTTGATAAGCGGTTGGAATAGTCTTGTAAATGAATTCATTTGTAAAGAGTAGCAAAGTCAACGTTGTTTGAAAAGCCCACTTTAGTGAGGTAAGAAAAGGAGCCCACCTGGACTATGGTTCGTCAGAACCGAGTCCTAGGTTTGTTTGCACGTCAAGATCCGGTCGCGGCGTTTGCGTCCACACCTTTACAAAAAGCGAGGTTTTAGATCGTCGCTCGAGTCTCTCGAGACTTTCAAAGTCTAAGATAAACTTCGATATCTTATATCGATGTAAACTGAATTCCTTAATGAATTCAATACGTTTTTAGATACGTATATAAATTGAATTGTTCTCGTCCTTCGAGATACGTTCAACTATTTCCGTTTAACCTTTCCGGTTTAAACATTTGACGTAATATAAGTACGTTTCTCGATATATGGATTTCATTTGTGAAATCTTTTCTTACTAATGAGGTATCATACTCAATTAGTATATCTTACGCGTACTGGCGTATTTATCAATCGTATAATCGTACGTTTGACTTAAAAAGTCAACAAAGTCAACACTGGTCAACAAAGTCAACAATTTTAACTTTTAAATAGTAATTTCTTACCATTTCCTTTTATAAATCGAATTTCGATCGATTTGAAATCGTAAAGTCCCATTTCTCGATTTATCACGTAAACCAAAGGACTTATGAATAATTTTCGTAATTATTAATCCTTTGAATAATTAAAAACGTATATTTTCGATTAAAAACGTTATTAAATAAACGTTTGTCTCAAACATAGTAATCTATGTTTACATCATTTTATAAAATTCAAATATGTCTAAAATAATTATTAGACATATAATTTATTATTAAACTGAATTAAAAAGGATTTAAAATCCTTATAAATAATCGAAATATTCTCGGTAATTATATAAAATTACCAAATGATTTTCAAATTTTTTTCTAAATTAATATAGTGTATTATTATACACTATGGTCCAGAATATGAATTAGTAACATCCATATGATATTGTTTGTCATTTAATAACATATATATATAGCTACGGTAATTCCATAAATTATGGAATAATTATCCAAATTCCCAAAATTGATATATACATAGTATAATATCCCAATATGAATATATATCACAAATATAACCTATAGTCCATTATAACCATTCATTCATGAATATAATTCTCAAAGCAATCGGTAATTATAAGTTAATTACCAAATAATTATCAAATAATTTCTAAAAATTCCAAATAATTTATGACATGATTAAACATTATATTATAACATTGTAACATCACAACATCAACCAAAAACATTTGAATCATCACCATATGGAGCTTAATAGCTCTCGGCTTTTTTGATTAAATGTAGTAATTGGTTTTCAAAAATTCCAACAATTATATACTATGCTTATACACTATAGTATAACAATATAACATCATTTAATCATCAAAAACCAATTAAATCATCACCTTAAAGAGTATGGTAGCTCACGGCTTCTTTGATTTAAATATGGTATTTGATTTCCAAAAATTCTAATAATTATACACTATGTTTATATACTATAGTATAACAATAATACATCATAACATTAATCAAAACCAATTAAATCATCACCTTATTGAGCATATCACTCACGGTTTATTTGATTTAAATTGGCATTTGATTTCCAAAAATTCCAATAAAATCATACAATACATAATCAATATACTAAAGCATTAATACACCATTGGATGTTCAAAATAAAAATCATACACCAACATACACATACTATATGCTCACGGTAATATTGAAAAATTAGGCATATGATTTTCAAAAATTCTAAATAAATCATAGAGCATATAATCAAGGTTCTAAAGCATTAATATGACATTGAATGATTAAAATAAAATTATACACCAAGGTATCAAGTCACAAAGCTCACGGTATATTGAAGAAATAGCCTAGGGCTTTCCAAAAATTTCAAATAATACATATGAACTCTAAACATGATATAGAACAATAATCCATTCCCAAAATAACCAAGAAGCAATCGGTCATCACCAAATCATTTTATAAAGTTTTCAAAAATTATTTAAAAATAGCTAGGGTTCGAAAATCACATATAAATGCTAGATCCATTCGAAAATTTCATATACAATGTCATATGTTCATTCTAGCATATATTCTCATATTTTTGTAAATAAAAATCCTCAAGAACACATATACAACAATATCTCAAACATAGGAACATTCAAACACATATATACATACATAGAATCTTCGAAACACACATACACGTATATGAACAAGCTTCGATTTTTTTTTTGTACAAATGGAGATGTAAATCGGTACTAGGGTCCATATTTACCTTAGAATGGTATAGGTTCACAAGAACAATGTGGATATCAAACTTGGTGAAGAAATGAGAAAGGGAAGAAAGAAATATTTTCAAAATGGGGGAGTTCTCGGTTTCAGAGGTTTTGGCGAGAAAAATGGAGAGTGTTTTGTGTTTGAATGGTTTGAGAGAGTACAATGAGTGTAGTGGAGTGAAGGGGAAGAGTCCTCCTATTATCTCCTCTCTCTCTCTCTCGATTTTTGCTTCCAAGAAGGAGTAAAAATCTGCAGCCAAATGATTGTGATATAGTGATAATGAGCTAGGCTAGAAAGGCTCTTCATGGGTTGGTCAAAAAAAAAGGTGATCCCATGCTTTGTTGGGGAAGGGTAGTCGACGGCTAGGAGGGGGTTTAGGGCTGATTTAATTTTGTTTCAATCCTTAATACATGATATATATATCATACATGATCATAGATATATAATAAAAACCATTAAAATAATTAAAACATTATATAGGCATATATTCAAAATGGCGAGAATAATAGGGAAAATAGATTTAAAATTATAAATTACACTTATTATTGATACTCATGTCATTTTCGATCAAAATATACTCATATATATCATAATATGTGATTTAGATAATAAATAATAGCATAGGATAAAATTATTGCATCAATTCATGTAACAAAACCCTAATTTTTGAAATTAGGGTTTCGAAAATTACAAATATACAATACCGAGTTTTAATGCTCAAAAATTGATTTTAATGCTCAATAATATTCATATATATCATAACATATAGTTTAGATACCATAGGATAATTTAATGGTATCATTTCATGTGAAAAACCATAGTTTAAGCAATTAGGGTTTTCGAAAAAAAACCCATTTCCAAAGTATCGAATTTTAATAGCTAAAAATTCGATTTTAATAATTAATAATACTGTAATTATATAAAATAATAATAGGAAATTAAATATAATAATTTCCTGAGCATTAAACTCATTTTCAAAACGTCTCTCAGACGTTGGCGTTCAAAACGTCTCAAACGTTCAAAATCGACTCATCTCAAAATGGTCGTAGTAAGTCCGTACTTACTTAATAAATATATTCCATTTAATATAGGAATTAAGATGGAAATTAATTCCAAGCTTTACTGCTCAGGAAATTCCATAAAATACTGACGTTCGATACGCGTTCGACGTTAAAATATATTGACGAATCATTTCGTAATAATTCAATTCCTTAATTCAAAATCCTTAGTGAATATAAATAGGAATTCGTTATAATAATCTTGAATCAAATCACACTATTCGATGTCGAAAAATAATATCTGTGAAACCCTAATTCGCGTGTTTAAATTACCGTAATCATCGTTCGTTTCTTTTCGAATATTACAGTACAGACCTACACACACACGACGACGACGGCCGCATTGCCAGGACGACTGGATTCCGGCGACCTTGCGCCGACCAGCCACCGCCGCCTCTTCCTTCTCGCCAGTACACTCACACACATACACACATGACAACACACACACGACGCGCACGCACACACACACACGACGCACCCCACCTCTCTCCTCGCCTAGTCGCTGCTCCTCTCTTCTTGGCGAGCGCCGGTGGCCGGAGCCACCACGCCGCCGTCGTCGTCCTCTCTCGGCTCCCTCTCATACCGCCACAACGTACTCACACACACAACGTGTGAAGAACACACACATCACATATACACGATGATACACACACGCATACATCTACATATTCAAAGAATGCTAGATTCAAGTTTAACCTTTGTGTTCTCTTGTTGGGGCTGCAGAAAATGAAGTGTGTTTGGGGGCTAGGGTTGAGGGGAGAGAAGCTTATATAGTTAGGGTTTTATTACCCATGGGCTTTCATTTTGGGCCTCGTTAAACCAAAGTCCATTATCGATTTATTCTTACGGGCTTGAGTTCGATCTTAAAGACTATGAATTAATTAAACATTGACATAATATTCTTGATATAATGATTTATAAATATATGTATAAATCATATTCAATTATTATATTATATATAATAATTCTCGTAATCGCTTTAATGAAATAAATTCTTTTGTTGGAATTTAAAAGTTTTCTTTCTTTGGGCACGAATCATTTTAAGTTCTAAGTTCGAAAGTCCTTCTAATCTTATTAAGAAAGACGGTATATGACATCCCTCCATCCTTATAAAAATTTCGTCCTCGAAATTCCATACCTTGGTAATCTAACTCGGATACTTAGTTTTCATTTTTTTTCCTCAAGTTCCCACGTGGCCTCATCCGTACCGTGATGATTCCACTTTACTTTGACGAGAACAATTTATTTGTTGTTCCGTAAAACTTGAACTTTTCTATCCAAAATTTGGACAGGTATTTCTTCATAACTTAAGTCCTGGCTAGGACTACTTCATCGTTCTTAATTACATGTTTCGGATCAAACACGTATTTTTCCTTAATTGCGAGACATGAAACACATTGTGCACGTCTCAAATGCTTGGTGGCAAAGCCAACCTATAGGCTACAAGGCCTATCCTGTCTAGGATCTCGAAAAGTCCTATATAGCGGGGTCGTAACTTTCATCTCTTGCCAAAACGTATAACTCCCTTTGAGGAGAAACCTTAAGAAAACTCGATCCCGAAATTGAATTCTAAGTCGATCGACGTTTGTCGGCGTAAGACTTTTGTCTGTCCTGAGCTTCTTTGATTCTTTGCTTGATGTGATTGACCTTTCCAATCATTTGTTGTACTCGATTTGGACCTAGTAACTTTCTTTCACTCACTTCATCCCAATAAAGTGGTGATCGACATTTTCGACCATACAAGGTCTCGTATATTCGAAATCAATTATGCTCAAGCATAATTCTAAGGGTTGAGGTATAAAGCGAGAGATTTGTTAACAAAGATGCTATCATTCCTTATATGTCCATTGAAAAGAGTCTCGCATCACCAACTTTAAACATGTCCAACCTACTAACGAGGTCTTAAGGACAATCAACTATCTTAAAGATAAGTTATAATCTCTCTTTATAAAATATTAATATGAGATTATTCCCAAGAATATCATATATTTTCCTTTACTTCTACTCTTGCCTTCGAATGCTAAAGAGTATATCATTCATAACTTTATTTTCATAACACTCACATGAGAGTATAACTTTCTTCGCATCGAGATCCGCAAGCCCATCAAGGGTCATCGTACTTAGGTGTTTCATAGAGGAAAATATATCTTGAATTTCTCTACATTATCACTTGATGTCTATCACTTACAAATTCTAAAAACTTAGGTAACAAGATAAGTCAACCTACATCGTACTTATTAGTTTCGAGGATTGAAGAAAACTTATCAAAACAACTTACAAGGGTAAGGGTTTGAAATTCGAGGTGATCGTACTTTTGAGAGTTTGAACCAATATTTTCCTTGAATTTAATAATTGGGATATAGGATCCGAAGACCAGAATGACGACTACTGAGATGTCTTTGGTCATATGGGCTGGCCAGACCCGTCACAAATACTTCTTAGTCACATGAAGGCTTAGTTTCAAAATGACGCTTTTATGAAATTTTCTGTTTGTAAACTTCTTTCACGAAAAGTGAAAAACTCAAGTGATTTCCCAGTTGAAACTAGATCATAGATTTAAACTCAATGACAGAACTTGGGCAATAAATAAAATTTGAAATCTCATATTCAGATCCTTCTGCTCGAAAAAGTACTTTAAACTCTTATTATCTGTGAAAATTCCACACCTGACTCCATAAAGGTGGTGTCTCTAGATCCTCAAAGCATGTACGACTGCAGCTAATTCTAAGTTGTGAGTCGGATAATTCAACTCATGGGGCTTCAATTGACGAGATACGTATGCTATCACCTTCCGGTTTTGCATTAGTACACAACACGATCCCAACTTGATGCATCCGTGTAAATAACTAATCCTTCATTCTCATCTCGATTGCTAACACTTTAGAGCGTTGGTTAGCTTTGTCTTAAGTTCTTGAAAACTCTTTTCACGCCTTGGTCCAAATATACTTGGTCCCTTTTCTTAGAAGCTATGTCACCGGTCTAGCTAATTTTGAAAATCCTTGATGAATCGTCGTAGTATCACCTTGAAGCCGAGAAAACTTGATCACATTGGCGTTTGATGGTGTCCTCCATTCTTTGACGGCTTCTACTTTAGCGGGATCTACTTTGATTCCATCGGTGACACGATATGTCCGAGGAACATCACTTCCTTTAACCAAAATTCACACTTGCCGAATTTGGCGTATAATTCTCGTTTAGCAAAATATCGAGTACAACGCTCAAATGCTCTTCGTGTTGTTCCTCGGTCTTAGAGTAGATGAGAATATCATCGATAAACACTAAGACGAAACTATCGAGATACTGATGGAATACTCTATTCATCAGATCCATAAAAACAGTTGGGGCATTTGTCAACCCAAACGGCATTACTGTGAACTCGTAATGTCCGTAACGTGTCCTAAACGCTGTTTTAGGAATATCATCCCTTCTCATTTTAAGCTGATGGTATCCAGACCTTAGGTCTATCTTGGAAAATACTCCAGCTCCTTTCAGTTGGTCGAACAAGTCGTCTATCCTGGGGAGAGGATATCTATTCTTAATAGTGAGCTTGTTCAATTCCACATAATCGATACACATCCTTAATGTTCCGTCTTTCTTCTTGACGAATAGACCGGTGCTCCCATGGTGATACACTAGATTGTATGAAACCTAGATCCAACAGTTCCTGCAACTGAATCTTTAGTTCTTGTAATGCGGGTGGGGCCATCCTATACGGTGCTTTTGACCTTTGGAGTCGCTCCGGGTTCTAAGTCGATTGTGAACTCTAATTGCCGATCGGTGGCATACCCACAATTCTTCCGAAAAGCATCTTCGTACTCTCGAACCACCGAACTTCTCCAATTGTTTTCTCCACCTCTGGTTTTCTTGTCAAGTTGACTAGAAATGCATAGCAACCTCCTTTCTTCATAATCTTGGTGGCTTTCATGGCGGATATCACCGATGCTCCTTTTCCCATTCTTATCCCATGAAAATTCATCCCTCATTTCCAAGGGTGCGGAATGAGATCTTTCTCTCGTTACACAAAATTGTGGCATTGTCGTGGTGAGCGAATCCATTCCTAAGATGATGTCAAATTCTATCATAGAGATGACATATAAGTGCGCCTCAATTCTTGACACCTATGTTCAATTCTAAGTTCGAGACAATATATTCAGAGACATTCTTTCTCCACCGTGTGCTAATCACTAAAGCTTCACTAGATGGTTCAGGAGTTAAGTCTAAAGCCTTACAAGCAACATGTGAAATGAAAGAGTGTGATGCCCCCGTATCAAACAAAGCTATAACAGGTATACTAGTCACGTTGATCATACCTGTCAGATTTCCCTGTGCTCGAGCCGCTTGCTTCTGGTTTAGAGCATAGGCCCTCGCGTTTGGTGGTTGTCCTTGGTTTCCTCTGGGACCGGGGATTTGCCTTTGTTGATTTCCAAGGTTTGGTGTTGGGGTGCTCTCCCATTTTTCTTTGGGCATGCTGGCGCAAAATGTCCAATTCTCCACATAATAACAAGCATTTGCCCCTTCGACATTTGCCTAGGTGGAATTTCGGCATTCCGGCAAGGTGTTCGACCCATCATTGGGCGGATTTTGATTACGCCGGATTACGATTCGTGGTTTCTTCCCATTTCAAGTTTCCATTACCCTCATTCCATTTTCTTTTCCCTTGCCATTGTCTTGAAATGGCGCATGCACGACTGTAGAGGAGCTTTCCTTTCTCTCTCGGCGTGACTCGATGGTAAGAGCCACCGCCGATGTCTCGTGCGTATGTAAGATCACCTTGACTTGCTAGGAAATCGCTATTTCATGGCGTAGTCCGTTTACGAACTTCTCGGTAGCGTTTGGCATCGGTGTCCACCGATGTGGAGCATACCTTGACAGTTGGTTGAAAGCTCGTCGTGTTCAAAGGACTATTCCAATTCTCGCTTGATTCCGAACTTCGTTTGTTTCTTCCGACGGTAACATCCGGTATGTATTTCTCATATAGTTCAGTCTTGAATTCTTCCCACGTGAGGTTCTCGAGTTCCTCTTCAGTCGTGGTGCGTCTCACCGACTCCACCGTAAGTCGACTTCTTCCACGAGTGGTAGGTAGCGCCTTCACTTTTCCCTATCTTCACATCGGATATAGTTGAAAACCGTTCCACAGCTCGTATCCATTTCTCAAGATCCATCGGATCACCTAGTCCATCGAGCGTCGGAGGTTTCTCTTTGCGGAACTTTTCTTCAGTCATACGGTCCGGTGCTACTTGTGGGTTAGGTTCTTGATGGACAAAACCTCTTCCTTGTACATGACCACGTCCTCGTCCTCGTCCACGTCCTCGGCCCCTACCATTCCCTATTGGTACGTCTTCCATGTCACCTCCTATTGGTGCGTTTTCCATTCTAATAAGATAACACCTATCTTAGAAACTAATCATAACCAAAAAGGTGTAACTAAAATGAATTCTCAATCCTTTCCATGTCACTTCTATGTTCAAGCGCTTCTATGTAAAACAGTGAACTAGTTCCTTCTAAGTTGTTATAGCGAGGCTATCACGACTTACGTTTTCAATACAGTCCTTGAGTACACAAACAGTTTGTGAAAGAACCCATAACTTATTCTGATCATTTTAGGATATGAATCCAAAATATCGTCATCAAACATTTTCGCTTTTGTGAAACCTATTGTCATGTAAGTTCCAAAAGTCTCATGCATGATCGAAAAGATTTGAAAATCGATTCGACAATCAATTTCATTTGGGTCGTTAAGGGTTGGGTTGTCCTAACACGACATTGAATGTAGCTATCTCGAGTACAATGACTCACAATAACAATGTGAAAGCAATTAGACAATTCACAAATCAACACATGAAAATAACTTGTAATCCACATGGAAACATTCATCAATGGCGTACATCATTTCATAATCTCACTTTGAAACATTTAAAATCATACCTTTGTTGATCAGTTGGCGTGACGGTGAGCTGAGAGTCACTGAGATTACAAGAAGTCTAGTGATACTATTCTAGACTCGACATAAAAAGGTTTAGGCAGTCAGAGACACGAAAGAAAACTTATGCTCTGATACCACTCTGTCACGACCCGATTTCTAGAAATATGGATGCTCATAAATCGAGGCGCGACTAATGAAATGCGGAAAATATAAGGAATAAAGTTGACTCGAATGGTCAAGGCAATAAACCCTCAGAATTTGGGAATAACTTCCTAAATGAAAACGGAAGACATCAAATGATGTAATCCAATCAAAACAATAATTATCCTCAGTATCACAAGTTTAGTTTCGTGCTTACGATAGCGATATACATCAACAATACTAAACATCAAGGATTTAGAGTCTAAGCTCATCAAAAGACATAATTCAAGTCATAGACAAGAAGGGGAAACAAAATTTGAGTTAATTCATCAGCGGAAGTCTAAATATGGAATAATCCGTCAAAGTACGGAGTGAACTCAAATCTCAGCTCTGCCCCGTCAGCACCCATTGATCATCCTGAAAACATTTGGAAATATTTGGGCTAAGTACTAATGTACTCGGTGGGCATGCATTTTAAAAACATTTCATAAATCCGTAAAGCGCTTTATCCAATCATGATAACATAACTTAGAAGGTTTTAAAAGAAACCACTTCTAAGCATGCAAAATATTTGGGTCCATTGTCACGACTCTTATGTTACTCGCTTTGATCTCGGGCCTCTAGCCACCGTCGGATTACATGCTCCCATTATTGTCATCGGGGCGTAACCGGACAAATTCATAATTCCATGACGTGCTTGAACGCATCCAGACAAGCACCATAATAACATGACGCGTACTCGGACGCATCCGGACAAACACCCTTATAACGCCTCATGATTATGTTAGTGTCCGATGGAGATCAACCCACCTTAACAACTAACTAGTGTACACAATTCTCAATTAATGTATAAGATTAAAGAGAATCTCGATCGATACATTTACGAGCCTTAAACAGTAGGCGCACAAAAACATTTTATTGGATAAACGGTTTGCATTTCATGAAATATCAGAGCATATAACTCAAATATACTTTTCGTAAATAAAGCCCACCTCGATAGGACAAAGCCTGAAGAATCACTATAGTACGCGTCTCGGGAAAGCAGCGCTAATCCCCTTGATCGATAAAACCTACAAGAAGCACTAATCTTAATAGGTCTCGAAAAGCTAGCCTTATATTCAAGTAAAGTAGGATAGTAGCTTATGATTCGTTAAGCCCGAGTTTTCAAAGTATAATTAAATTTGAAAACTAATTTATATCGGCTAAGGCACCAACAATACCCTTGCTCGACTTTTCGTTCAAAAACGAATTAAATTTCATAATCTTCTTTTGTTAAATACTTTTTACAAAAGTATAATGCAATTAAATTGCATACTAAAATCATATATATATTAAGGGCTCTCGCTAATATAACACATAATATAATTATAAAATTATGCACTTGTTTAACATAATTTAATTTATCTAATCATCATAACTTAATTAATTTCATTAAAAGAAATTAATTACATTAATTAAGTAGGTCATAATCATAAATTAAAGATAATTTAAATTTGGATTTAACATTAACTTAACCAATTAATTAATTAACTTAATAATAATTAATTAATCAATTAATTAACTTACCATAATTAAATAATTTAAACTTATAATTAAGTTTAAGTTAATTATTTAATTAATTAGACTTAATATAATTTAATTAATTAAGTTTCAAAGTTAAACCTTATTTATTTAATTAATTAAAGTCCAAAGATTTAATTAATTAAAGCAAGTCAATTAATTAATTAAATCTAAGCCCAATATTATTTAATCTAAAGTCCAACTATTTATTTAATTCATTGGAGCCCAACCCATTTATTTAAATAAGGGCTCAACTTCAATTAAATTTCTCGGCCCAGTGTCAAGCCCATATTCTTTTAATTAAAGAAAGAAGTCTAACTAGCATAATTAAATTAAACTGAGCCCAAATCATTTAATTAAACAAACCCAGCCATAATTAAATTAAACTTAGCCCATCATTAGAAATGAACCCAGCCCAATATATTAAAAAGAATCGGCCCACTCTCTCGGCCCAAACACATTTTGAATAATAAGGGCCCAACTTATTAATTAAATACAAAACCAAGCCCAACTCTTTTATTATTATTTTTTAAACATAGAATTAACCCAATCCTATTACAAACCCTAAACCTAACTCTCTAATTTTCCCGCCGCTTTCCTATACCGCCGTGTCCGCCGTCAAGCGAAATTCACACACCATTTTTCTTTTCTTTTATTTCTTTCTTTCTCTCACTCGGTACTCACACCTCTCTCGACACTCACACACACACACGCAGACTGTGACGCCGCCTCCACGTCCGCCCGAGAACGCCGTCGGTCGCGAGTCACATGGCCGCCTCCGCCACGGCCTCCTCTCTTCTCGGCCCGACGCCCACACATGCACACACACACGTGATGCAGACAAACACACGCGATAGCGCACCTACACACACTCACGACGGCGACAGCCGCCGCTGCGGATGCTGGATTCCGGTGACCTTGCGCCGACCAGCCACCGTCGCCTCTTCCTTCTCGCTGTACACTCACACACATACACACATGACAACACACACACGACGACGCGCACACACACACGACGCACTTTGACCTGCCTCTTCTCTCCTCGCCTCGCCGCCACTCTCTCTCTTCGTCGAACGCCGGTGGCCGGAGCCACCACGCCGCCGTCGTCGTCCCTCCCTCTCGGCTCCCTCTCTCATACTGCCACAACGTACTCACACACACTAACGTAAACAGCAACACACACATCACATATACACGATGATACACACACACGCATACATATACATATTCAAAGAATGCTAGATTCAAGTTTAACCTTTGTGTTCTCTTGTTGGGGGCTGCAGGAAAATGAAGTGTGTTTTGGGGGCTAGGGTTCAAATGGGGAGAGAAGCTTATATAGTTAGGGTTTTATTACCCATGGGCTTTCATTTTGGGCCTCGTTAAACCAAAGCCCATTATACGATTTATTCTTACGGGCTTTGAGTTCGATCTTAAAGACTATGAATTAATTAAACATTGACATAATATTCTTGATATAATGATTTATAAATATATGTATAAATCATATTCAATTATTATATTATATATAATAATTCTCGTAATCGCTTTAATGAAATAAATTCTTTTTGTTGGAATTTAAAAGTTTTCTTTCTTTGGGCACGAATCATTTTAAGTTCTAAGTTCGAAAGTCCTTCTAATCTTATTAAGAAAGACGGATATGACAGAAATTTTAGATAGATTGTAAGATAATTACAAAGTTATTTTTCATATTTTAGAGAAAATTTTATTTAAATTATTCTTCATTTTCTATATCTAGAATATTATTTTATTATTATATTTTTTTAATATATGTTAAATTTAATTTCTATTGATTTTTATATATATAGTAAGTAAAAAATCCATAAACATCCTCATATACATATTTTTTGAATTATTATTTAAATTTCTACTTATAAATTACAATGTAAAGCGGTTTTTCAATGAAATTCGATGGGTTATACACTAGTTATAGTATAATTTATTTTATGCTCTATCTCATATATTGTTATGGCTGGTTAACCAGTCATTTGGTCCACGTTAGTAGCCACATGTCATCTTTTTTTTTTTTCAATTTTAATGCAGAAAGTTTAAAGGCTGCGTTACGGTGGACTCGAACCCGAGACCTTTGGCATCGGACATTAACCACTCTACCACTAGGCTAACACACACACACTAGCCACATGTCATCTTCGATTAACAACTGTGTTCATTGACGCCAAAAATCACTTCGAGCTAAAACTTCACAAAACTTATTTATTGGTCTTGAGTAATGATTAACAATTTATTCACGATGTCATATTATCAGGTTAAACTATTGTATTTTCCCTAGTAAATACAAGCAGCTGATAAAATATATTTTCTTAGGAGGTGTTTACTTTGCATGATTAGGTTGGATAGATAAAATTAATCCAACATAATCAAATGTTTACTTTTAAGGATTAATATTTGAGGATATCCCAAAGCCCGGGATTATTTTAATCCTTTGAATTATTCTTCATTAATATTAATCCAACCAATATAGGTAGGATTGAAATAATCCTCCAAATAAAGGGGGAATTATTTATCCCAATCTTAATCCTTCACTAATCATTTGTAGTAAACAAAGGATTGATAGATAAAAATTATCTTATCACACATTTAATCCATCAAATAGTCAATCATTCAAAATGCTAATCATGCAAAGTAAACACCACCTTATGGTATTATGGTCGGCCATATAGAGTATAATTTTAATTTTCAAGAACAAACAGAAAAGAACATCTGTGCATGTTGTTATAGTTTAAACAAAATGTTTTCATCATAAACTGATTTTAGCATAAAAATATTTTACTAACAGTTAAGTTGAGTTATAGTAGAGAATATTCACCAAACATTGAAGTGTGCGAGATAACATTTAACCAAAAAGATTCTCAATCAGAAGTTGACTGGCTGAATGTGAATATATGATTTCTCCAGTACATTAAATATTATTTAAAGATGCTATCAACTTTGGAGGCCAAATAATGTGATTGTTAAGAAAATCAAATGGGCCTTGATTTACAAAGCAATTGTTAGAGCCCACGTGAGGTCTTTCGAAGCCTATTGCACATTTGATTTTACTTTCAAAAGCAACAAATTGCCCTAATCCCTTTGAACATTTAAAAAAAAGAATTCAAAATGAATACAAAATAATAATATGAAACTAACAAATCATCTCAAAATATTTCTAGAACATGTTAACTGGAGACTATTACAGCAGAAATGACTAAAGCATAACGTAAAACCTTCGCTCTAGCTGCAGCATGCACTAGAATTCTTTGGTCCACTTAAAAAGGGTCTGCCCTATTTTAAAATTTAAACTATAATGCAGTATCTGCTTTCAAATTTGCGAGACCCCAAGACTTATTTAAGCATTATACTTTTCTTCGAGAGAAAAGTAAAAATAAATAAAAATCGCGACAACACATTTGAAATTTGAAGCAAACTTAACTCATCTAAGGGTGATCGATCTTGTTTTCGTAAGGGAATTAAATGCACAAGAACACCAAAGATTTACGTGGTTCGATCTATGAATAAGATCTACGTCCACGGAGAGAGAGAGAGTTTGCGTGTTGATAATATGAGGGTGATTACAAAGAGTGTAGCTGATCTTTTCCGTCTAATCTATCCTCTATTTATACACGATTATGATAACCTAGATCTCGAATCCGAGATCTATTCTAAGATAGGTTTGAATCCTATCTCCTCTCTAATTAGGATTCTCGTAGATACGACCGAATCTTCTGCGCTCCTCTTGGTTCCGGAGCTTTCTTGGGCCGGACTCGTTTGGGCGAACTTCATATCGTGCTTATTTATGTTGGGCACGATGCTTGGGCCCGGAGTTGGGCAGTATCCTATCATATCCCCCAAAAAGACGCAGGCGAGGTCGTGATGGGTTTGGGGATATTCACCGAGATGTGTCCGTGACGAGTGGAGGTTATCCTCAGATCTTGAATTCGTATTTTGTCGATTGACTTGATTAGGCTTTACGCCGATGTCTTTGTATGGGCTTCACCGACGAGGCTTTATGCCGAGGTCTCGACCGGCCACCGACGAGGCGCTATGCCGAGGTCTCGATCGGCTCACCGATGAGGCGCTGTCGAGGTCTTTGATCGGCTTCACCGGCGAGGTATTATGCCGAGGTCTTCGATCGCTTCACCGACGAGGCGCGTCGAGGTCTTTGGCGCTTCACCGCCGAGGTGTTTGGGTCGGCTTCGTCGACGAGGCTTTATGCCGAGGTCTTTGGTAACCGCCGACGAGCGTTATGCCGGGTCTTTGACCGCTTCGTCGACGGGCGTTATGCCGGTGTTTGGGTCGGCTTCGCTTTTCGGCGTGAAGCCGAGACCAACGCGGATGCCTCATAGCATTTAATGCGCATTTAATGTAGCAATGGTTGGATTCCCAATAAAGCGCATATTGGAGAATAACTTCCGTGATACGCCTTTTCGCCTATCACTTGTACATTCCAATATTCAAAAATTAAAACTTCTTGTGTTCCAAAATTTCTCCGTCGCCATTATCGCCCTCGCGAGTTTCACCCTCGAATCTTAAAACCAAGAAGTTATGGCTTCCTCATCTTCGCCATCTTCTTCGATTCTCACGGCCCGAGCCAGACAGGTGTCAGGTCACCACCGGATTCTCCGGTGGATTTTGAAGTTTATTCTTCGTTCCCCAAGCTACCTTGTGTAGATTAGATTTTCCGCCTTTCTTTGATTGTGGTAAAGTTTCTTCGTTTCCTTCTATTTTGACAACTCCTGCGATATTAGAGCTTGCCTCTAAATTTTTTGTTCCGAAATCCGTTGGGTTAATTGCCCCTCGTCCGGGGGATAGGGCTAGCCTCCCTCCGCACGGATTTGTAACAGTATACGAGGACAGCCTTAAGTGCGGTCTTCGTCTTCCTTATCCTTCCATGTTTGTTGAGTTACAACAGCTTTTCGCTATCCCTTCGCCCAATTAACACCGAACTCTTTTCACACCGACGGCCTTGGTGTATATCGATAGCATAACTGCCCGTTGAGTCTAGGGCTCATCCTTAGATTTTTTCGCCTTAAATTTAGTGCGGGGTGGTATTACTTAGCGCCCCGTCGTAAATTTAAGATAAAGACGAAGTCGAAGATATCAAACTGGCAGAAGAAGTACTTCTTCTGCCGGTTTGACGGCTCTTATGAATTCGCTTGGAAGCGTGAGAGATTGGCCGATGTAGCCGTTGGAGATTGCTTCGGCGATGTGGAGACGATTCGACGGGGTTGGCACGGTCGACGAAGTCTTCTCCGAGGCCAACTAGCGGCCGCGGGTCGAGCCCCCATGACCGCCGCCGCAGATGAGCCGCGGGCGAGGCCCTCGCACTTAGCTTTAGTGTCGAAATATCTTTGTGTTGCTCGTATTGACTTGATATGTGTTATTTCATGGTGGAATTCGTCTCCTCAAGGAAGAGAAATGGGTCGGAGTCCGAGGCCGAGCAATCCAAGAAGCGGCGAAGACTCGCCCGAGGTCACCTCAAGAGGGTGAAAAGTCGACCTCGCCCGGTAGCGTTCGTCGCCTCGGCCGAAGCGTCGTCGCCTCGGCGAAGCATTCGCCGCCTCCGCACCTCCCGCCTCCGTAAAGAGAAGTCGTCCTCCTCGCCGACGACGACGATTGCACGATCCTCGGTACCGTGTCGCACGTCCGTTTTTCCCAGTAATGCAATGTCTTTGTACTTTTTGAGCCGTGTCGAGGCTTTGCTTGATGTTGTTAGCTTTATTACAGGGAACCGAGGACGTGAAGGTCCAATTGATAGCGGCGCCTGAGCTTGTTGTTGGGCATTTAAATGATGTCGTGGCTCATTTTGAGCACTTGGGTCACTACGCCCACGAGCTGGAGGGGGAGAAGACCCTTCTTGTGGCGGAGGCGATCGAGACGGAGGAGAAGGCTCGGGTTGCGACCGAGAGGAGGCCACCGCCGGCCGTGGTGGAGAAGGTCGGTGGGATTGAGGCTCGCACGAGCGGAGCGTCGGCGAGATAACTTTTTGAAGGTCGAATCGGCTTCGCCGAGGCAGCAAGGCCGGATTGAAGGCCGAAGTGGAGGCGGCCAGGCTTAGGGAAGCCGATGCAGCGGCTTCGCAGGGGGAGCTTCTCCGTGCTTATACCGAGAAGCTTTTTTTGTCTCGGAAGTTTTCCGGGCTGGCGAACAAGATGGTCGAGCTGCTGAATAAGAGGGCGGTGTCGATACTGATGACGCCGCCATGACTATCCTCTAAGATAAATATAAGTATGGATACGAGGTGGTGGAGACTGACGCGCTGGTGCGGTCTTATGTTGGTCTCCTCGCTGGCGGTCTGAAGAGCCTGCCCGTCGTTCAGAGTCTGGCCTCGTCCTCGACTCTGCTGACTGCTGAGTCCGTCCGTGCTTGCTCGGTGGACCGAGATCCCTCTCCGGCTATCATGTCCGAGCCGACTAAGGAGCCGAGGCCGAGGTGGCGCCGCTGAAGTTCGAGAAGGAGGCCGAGGTGGCGATCACGAAATGCCCGAGACCTGAGGCCGAGGTAGCGATCGCCGAGGCCGAGGCGCGGGTCAGACCGAGGAGATGCAATGAGTGATGGCGGGTCATTGATCCTTGTAAATTTTTATTTATTTTTTTCTTGTACTCGAGCACGATATTACGCCTCGAGGCCTTAATAAAATCTTTCGCTCGATCAAGTCCGCTTATTATTTTGTCAGATTCGGAGCTTCGGAAACCTTGGTTCGCCTCCTCCGTGGACGAAGTCGCGCATTGAGACGAGCTCTTGAAGTTAAGGAGGTTGAAATCCTTCATTTGGAGGCAAGCTCGGCCATGTCGGGGAGGAGGCCAATTCGTGCTTAGGGCGTCAAGAAGAGAAATCGGGCGAGCTTCATGCTCGGATTTTGGAAATTGAGGAGAAGCTCGAGATTGCAAAGGATAAGGCCAAACCGATCATTGAGGAGCACGCCGAGTACGAGGAAGTCATCCACCGGTGGTGGGATGACCATTCCCGAGGTCGGCTAAGGTTATTGAGGCCACCGTCATCGTGGCGAGGTACAGCGTGAGTACGGCAAGAAATCACGGCAATTTACGGGCGGTTCACCGAATTGAAAAGACTCGGAGGCATATATAAGACTGTCGTTGCTCGACAACCACAGCTCAAAGAACTGCTTCAACCGGATCAGAGGCCTCTTCTTCGCAGGGCTTCTCCCGCCAGACTACACTTTACTCCGGATTTTGAAGATCCGAGAGGCGAGCTCAAGAGAGACGTGCTATGGCCCAAGAGAGACGTGGATCCTCAAGGAGCAGTCGGGTGTCATCGAGCGACCGAGGTCGATCTAGCGGGCTGCGCCGTTGAGTGGCCGAGGTCGAGTGGCGGGGCTCATAGCGTAGATCGAGGACGAGGTAGAGTTAGATTAGTATAGATGCTCTGTTGAATCCCGATTTTGCTAGGGATTGCTCGCCTTTTCGACCCCCGGACCCTCTTCGTCCTCATGATGTACAAACGTATACTTTGAAATAAAAATTATTTTGCTTTGTGTTAACTCTTCGAGAGCACCGCTTTTAATTACCAGAACCAATAAGAAGGTAGGTCGTCCTTGTTTAGGTGAAGGTAGCTTGTCCTCGCCATAAACAAAGGTAGTTTGTCTTCGTATGAAGGTATCCGCCTCGAAATAAACGGGGTATTCCGCCCTCGCACGAAGCTTCCTCGAAATAAACGAGGTAGTTCATCTCGCACGAAGGTATCCGCCTCTAAATAAACGAAGTATCCTTCCTCGCACGAAGCTTCCTCGAAATAAACGAGGGTAATTCGCCCTCGCACGAAGGTATCCGCCCTCGAAATAAACGAAGGTATCCGCCTCGCATGAAAGCTTCCTCAAATAAATGAGGGTAATTAGTCCTCATACGAAGGTATCCGCCCTCGAAATAAACGAAGGTATCCGCCCTCGCACGAAGGTATGGGTTCTGCTTTGCTGTTTTATCGGGAGGGTGGTCCCCTACACGCGCTTATAGTTAGTCTTCAGATAAACGAAGGTAGTCTCCGTCGAGGGTATAGTAATTTTTAGAAGAGTCATATGCATAAGTGACAAATGAAAACATGCAAGACAAAAAATAGATAGAGAAAAGAAGAGATTTTTATTGATAAAAGATAACGGAACAAGACGACAAGACTCGGACTCGACCAAACAGGACTCAAAGACGAACAAGACTCAACTTTTGACACTTATGCAAAATATCTCTTCAAATGAATGATGTGCCATGTGTTGGGTATTTGCTCACCGGACAAATGGGCGAGCTTATAGGCCCCTTTTCCGAGGACTTCTTCGACCCAAGAAGGTCCTTCCCATGTGGCTTCCAGCCATCGAGCTTTGGCTTTATCGACTTCATTATTTCGAGCACGAGGTCGCCCACTCGGGCTGCCGGGACTTGACACGGTTGTAATACCGAGCTACTTGTTGCTTGTACCGAGCTTCCTTAATGTAGGCGAGGTCTCTCTTTTCTTCGAGCAGATCTAGATCAGTTCGTAGATTTTCCCCATTTGCTTCGGCGGAGAAGTGAATGGTGCGGGGCTCGATATTCCGATTTGCAGGGATCATCGCTCGATTCCATACGCCGATCGTAGGCGCTTTCTTCGCTCGTCGTCCGAGGTGTTGTTCGGTATAACCATAAGACTTGTGGTAAATTCTCCACCCAAAGACCCTTAGCTCGGTCAAGACGGGTTTGAGACCTTTCACAATCGTCTGCTGGTGACTTCGGTCCGACCATTTGCTTGAGGATGGGCCACCGAGGTGAACTTTGTTGGATCCGTTCTTGACACCGCCTTTGAATATCTTATCGCTGAACCGCGTCCCACCGAAAGAAGGATATGAGGGATGCCGAATCGACATACTATGTTCTTCCGCACGAAGTTGAGGGCGTTTTGCTTGTGATCTTTGCAAGGACTCGCTTCTACCCACTTCGTGAAGTAGTCAATCGCGATAATCGTGAATTGAGTTGCCCGGTGCTGCGCGTAGGGCCTACAATATCGACCCCATTGCATAAATGGCCAAGACCTTGTACAGAGGCGAGGTCGGTCTCATGGTAGCCTTTCGGCACGCCCCGTGAATTTGACACTTCTGACACCTTTTCACAAGGTTAAGTGAGTCTTCAACATTGTCGCCAATAGTATCCCCATCGCATGACCTTTTGACAAGGCTCGGGGTCCGATGTGACTTTCGCGACGATACTTCTGTACTTCCGTACGTAATCAGCTCGGTTCGGACCCAAGCACCTTAGGAGAGGTCGGAGGCATGACTTTTGTAGAGAATACCGCTCAAGTATATATCGCAATGATTTGCCCAAGATCCTCCTCGCCTCGAGCTTATCCCGCGCTCGCTTTTCTCCGATAATCTCGAATGGGAGTCATCCAATTGGCTCTTCATCCGAGACCACGCTGACCTCGGCTCCTTCATCAAGATCGCCTATGCTTCGTGTCGATTTCCTCTCGGTGGGCTTGTTGACAACAAGGCCAATTTGCTTAAGATGTCACCGACCATTTTGCTCCCTTGGGATGCGAATTATCCGAAGTGGGAGAAAGTTTGTTGTAGCTTTGGCTTTCTCGAGGTATTTCTTCATCCCACCGCCTTTTGCCTCGCATTTCCCAACATGTGGCTTCACGATGACTTGAGAGTCACTATGTTTTATCGTCAGATCCAAGACTTTGAGTCAAAGTCCTGCGATCAAGGCCTCATACTCTACTTCGTTGTTCGTATTTTTGAATGAGAACCGAAGTGCGTGCGAACGTGATCTCTTGGCCATCCGGTCCAAGGAGCAAGATGCCAGCTCCGCTACCCGTTTTTCCCAAAGCCCCGTCAACGTAGACTTGCCAGCAATCCTCCGGTGTTTTCTCCACTGGTTCGGCTTCAGCTTTGTCTGATATGGACTCGGGGGGCTTCGGTTTCTCGGTGAGCTCGGCAAGAAAGTCCGCTAAGGCTCGACCTTTGATGGCTTGACGGGCGTAAAGATATATCGTGTTCGCCCATTCTATTGCCCATTTCGCAATTCTCCCGAGCTTGGCCGTCAATACTTGCCAAGTGGATGGTCATGAGGACTTGTATGGGATGTGCATGAAATATGGACACGATCTCCTCAAGATTTACTAATGCTAGGCGAGCTTCCAAAGGTTGATACCTTGTTTCTAGGCCTTTAATGCTCGGTGATGAAATATACCGGGTCGACGTCCTTCCTCTCGCATCAAGACCGCACTTATTGTTTCGTCCAAGCGGCGAGGTATAGGAAATGACCTCCTTCTTTCTGAAAGGACAGAGTAGGAAGTTTGGCGAGGTAGTTTTGAGATCTTCAAAAGCGGACTTATGTGTATCATTCCGTGAGAACTCGGAGCCTTTTGAGTACCTTGAAGAAGGGTAGTCGCTTGTCATGCCTTTGAAAGAAAGCGGCTTAGTACGGGTATGCAGCCGTTAGTTTGTGTACGCCGTGAATGGTCTTCGCATCTTCATTTCTAGAATGGTTTGAACCTTGGATGGGTTGACTTTCAACCCTTCTTGTGAAACCCAAGATCCTAAGAATTTTCCGGACCGAATCGCAAACGTGCAATTGGGGGTTCAGCTTTGAGGTCGACTTTTCAAGTAAGCCGAGGACGATCCGGAGGTCGGCGACATGTGGCTTCCTCCTTGCTTTTACTACGATGTCGCCGACGTACACCTCACATTCCGCCTATGTAGGGCTAAAATATTTTATCTACCATTCTTTGATAGGTAGCTCCGCATTCTTAAGTCCGAATGGCATCTTCACGTGTCGCGAAGACCAAGTTCAGAATGAAGGTCTGTCTTGGCTGCGTCTTCGCCATCCATCAAGACTTGGTGATACCCTTTATACAAGTCTAAGAAACGAATGTAGGAAAACGTATGTTAACCCTCGCCCGAGGATCCATCTTGGGTGTTTAATTCACCATACATTGATTATAAACCTAGCATGCGTCTATATAATTAATTGCAACACGAGGGTTTTCTCGTGTTTACCTTTGATCCGCCGAGGTGGATCGAACGGGATGAACGGATCGAACGGATCGAGACTCGTGCTTTGATCTTCTGGACTGTATCCCGGTTGCCCAATCTCCAACGTCGAGTGAGGACGATCTATGGAGAATGCTTCGGAAAATCACCCAACCACACTTATGGAATTTTCGAGAATCCTCACACTCTTGAATATGGTATGCACCAAAATTGTAGGTTTAATTATGTGACCATTAACCTAGACTTTATCTCATACCTTATATTTATAATGCACTACCTTAATCCTATATGGAATATTACCATAATCCTATATGGAATATTACCATAATCTTATATGGAATATTACCATAATCTTAGGATTATTTCCATACTCTCAGGATTATTTCCATACTCTCAGGATTATTACCATAATCTTATATGGAAAGGATCTATGCATATACCATAAATATAATTATATCCTTATGGATAAAGAGAATAAAAATCTTGCCAATGGGAGCACATAGGGGCCGATTTTCTTGTAGCTATGGGCTGATGGGCCAAATTTGTGATCAAATGCAAGGAATAAAGATGGGCCTCAAATAAATTAATTATCTTATGTTCACCCGAACATAAATTAATTTATAAACATTCGATCATGCCACTAGAGAAAGAATGTCGACTTACCCTTTATTACCGGGTTGAGTCGGGCTTGCACTTAGACATTCTGAATCCCGATTTAAGATATCGAACGTCCATTAATCATTTCTAGCAATCATTGCTAAACGATTAATAACCTTATTTCTTAAGTAGTACCACTCAACCTTATTATTGTACTTGAGCTAACTCAACCGGGGTTTAGTACAATAAACCTTTGAGCTCCTTAAGGGCGCCATCATCCTAAACGGATACGGTGACTCGACATGATAACTAGCGTGACATACAAGATCGCCACCACCCAAGATGCGGAGAATCTGGGTTAGAACATATAACCCTCACTCATAACAAGTCAAAGTGATGGTCAAGAACTCATACTCACCTAATACCTTATCGAGGTTTAGATCATCGTAAGTCACCGAGATCTTGGTTCTTCACGACGGTCAGAAAGAAGAACTCATCTCACTGTGATCCTTCAATACGTCAGAGACGTACCAGCATAGACAAGTAACTAAGTCAAGTCACTTCTTATCTATACTGCAGCCTAAACCGACAACTCGTCCTTAAGTCGTCTCAAATGGTGAAACTTTTATATCTCATTAAGCTCGACCAATCATACGGACTTACGTGATCTTCTACACACTATATGATCTAACTTATATATGAGATAAGGGGACACGATATATGCAATCAAGTATTCAAATCGATAGAGATTGTAATAGTGGTAACAGAAACATTGTATACAAGCTCAACCAAACCGCTTTCGATACAACCAACAATCTCCCACTTATACTAAAGCAAACTTTAGTATACAATGTGTCTTTCTACTAGCTATTACAAACAACCATCACTTTGCTTCTCCCACTTATACAAAAGTTTCCTTTCTAAGTGGGTGCCATCAAGCGCAATCCAAGTCCTCTAACGTGTCCATCGTAGACTTTTTATGCGGCTCTTCGTGAATGGATCCGCTAGATTTTCCGTTGTATCAATCTTTTCAATCAGCACGTCACATCGTCTAACGATTTCTCGTATGACATGGTACTTTCTCTCTATGTGTTTGGTCGCCTTGTGGGTCCGTGGTTCCTTCGAGTTTGCCACTGCACCTGAGTTATCACAGTAAACTATGATACTCTTGGGCAAACCAGGTACCACATCTAGATCCATGAGGTAGTTCTTGAACCATACACCTCCTTAGAAGCCTCCGGCGGCTACATATTCGGCTTCCATGGTAGAGTCCGCAATGCATCGCCGCTTGCACTCCGCCAGATACGGCTCCACCTCCCAAGGTAAACACATAGCCCGAGGTCGACTTTTTCTCATCACGGTCGACTTGGAAACCGAGTCAGATAACCCAAAGGCATTAGACTATCTCGCATGGTAACCTAGCCTATAATCTCGAGTCCTTTTCGTGTACTGAGTATATGCTTTATCGCAATCCAATGAGCTTGTCCGTGGTTAGATCGATATCTAGCTACTATGCTCACCGATAGCAGATATCGGGCCTCGTGCATAGCATTGCATACATAAGACTTCCTACGGCGGAAGCGTGAACTTGTCTCATTTCCTCTATCTCCTTTGCAAATATAGGTATCTGCGTTTTGATAAAGGAACGCCATGTCCGAAAGGTAGCAATCCTTTCTTGGCGGTCCGCATACTAAAACGAGTAATCACAAGATCAATGTAAGACGCGAGATAAGCTCAATATTTTCTTCTTGCGATCTCGGTAAACCTCGATCCCAAGAATGTACCGCATCTCCTAAGTCTTTCATTTGAAACTGATCGGATAGCCAACTCTTTACGCCCGATAACAGACTTCACGTTGTTGCCAACTAGAAGGATGTCATCTACATAAAGTGCAAGAAATACCACATCACTGCTGACATCTAACCGACACACACAACTCTCGCTAGGCAACTGGTAAATCCATAGGACTTTACCACCTCGTCAAAGCGTAAGTTCCATGATCGGGAGGCTGCTTAAGTCCATAAATGGACTTCTTAAGCTTCCATACTAGATGCTCTTCACCCTTTACCACATAACCTTCGTGTTGTGCATATAGATGTCTCTACCTTCCTCAAGGTAACCGCTTAGAAAAGCGGTTTTAACATCCATTTTCCAAACCTCTAGTTCGAGTGGGTTGCTATGGCGTAAGAATTACGATGGACTTGAGCATTGCTACGGCTGAAAAGGTCTCATCGAAATCGATGCCCTCAACTGAGTGTACCCTTTAAGCCACAAGCCCGGCTTTGAAAGCGAAACCTCCATCTAATCTCTTCCTCTCAGATATCCACTTACTACCTACGGCTTCCTTGCCATCCGTAGAGGTGTCTTTCATATACATCCATAGTCGTTATGGACTCATTTCTAAGTCCATAGCGGTGTGCCATGATCTTGCATCAATATCTTGATCGCCTCCTTGTATGTCCATGGGTCGATTATTGCATGTTCGTCTTTGACTAAACCAAGATTCACCCACGAACATAAATCGCTCGGGTTGACGAACAACCCTCCCACTACGACGAGGTTCTACAGCACAATGGCAACGGTGGGTGCAGATACTTGTGGTTCTCTAACTTGCACAACTTGTCGTAGGTACCACTTGTACGGCCGGTATCTCCAATGAACTCGTCCCCACTTCAATTTCTTGAAGTATCGGTGTCGATCCTCCCACTGACTCGACATCTCGCACCTTTCGCCTAATCGGTGGTGGAATACGATCATCTTCTAATTCAAGAATGATTTCAACTTTGGACTTATGATTTTCATGTAGTCCTCTTCTAAGAATCGAGCATTAGTGCTAATAATGACCTTCGATCCTTAGACTATAGAATAAACCACCTTCGCTCCTCTAGGATAGCCAATAAATAGCCTTGCGTCGGATCTAGCCTCCAACTTGTCGCCCTTCTTGTTCAAAGACATGTGCCGGATCGCCCATATCCTTATGTGGCTTTAAACCGGGCTTGCGCCAAACCACAACTCGAAGGGGTCTTTTCGATCGACTTGGACAAGACTAGATTTAGCAAGTATGCTGCCGTCTCTAAGGCATATCCCCGAACGAAATAGGCAATGTAGCATAACTCATCATAGATCTAACCATTTTCAAAAGAGTCCTATTTTTCGCCTCCGACACACCATTTGTTGTGGTGTGCCCGGTGAAGGCGCTGGAGGTAATCCCACATTTCACTAGATAGTCCATAAACTCGTTCTCGAGGTATTCGCCACCGCGATCGGACCGCAGATGACTTGATACTCTTACCTAGCTTCGCTCCACTTCCGCCTTAAACTCTTTGAATTTCTCAAAGCATTCGGACTGCGGTGAAGCGGTATACGATCCGCACCTTGAGTAATCGTCAATGAAAGTGACAAAATACTGCACCTCCACGAGCTTGTGTGGACATCGGTCCATACAGTCGAATGGACTAACTCCAACATTTCTTTGGCTCTATAACCTTCGCTTTGAAGGGTCCGGTCGACATCTTACCTTCTATACAGGATTCGCAGATCGGGAACGGAGTAACCGTGAGATTACCCAACGCCCATTCTTAGCCGCCTTGATCCTATTTAGATTGATGTGACCTAATCTAAGATGCCGAGAAAAGTAGAGTCATCTTGCTAAGAAAACTTTCTCTTTTAGGGTTTGATGAAGATGCAACATAGTTATAGGTATTATGTTTTGCGAGAAATAGTATAAAGCGAATTATATAAGGTGCCAACACGATAACTTCGCCATTTCTTATGATAGAAACACCACTATCAAAAATAACGAATATCCATGAGTAAATAATTTGAAACAGAACAAGGTTCACTAAAATCCGCACATATAAAACGCGTCTTTCAAAACTAAACTGTTGTCCCAAAACATAAAGAAACATCTCCAATCGCAACAGCCGACTTTCGCCGCGTTGCCCATGGAGATCGTTATCTCGCCATCAAACAGCCCTTGTCCGGGAACCCACGCAAGGTGTAACAAACATGATCGCTATGCCAGATCTACTACCCAAGAATGGGTAGAACAAGTCGCTAAACATGTTTCACATTAAAGCAAACGGCGTACTTGAGCCTCGAGCATAGGGCACTTGGCCTTCCAATGCCCGCCTTACCGCACTTGAAGCACTTGCCCTCTCCTTGGCTTCTTCTGCCTCCTGGCAACCATGTTCTTGTTCCCATTACTCCCACTATTTGCCTCGCTTCTACCACCTTTGGCACCCTTTTCTATTTCCATTTTATGATGAAAATTTTGGGCCCTTAGATGTGCTAGCAAGAGCATGTGCTCCTTTTCCCATAACTCCTTCCGCAAAGAACGAGATCATTAAGCAACCGACTAAGTGTAAACTCGGTCTTGCTCATGATCGCATTCACGCCGAAAGTTCTCAAAAGACTTGGCGGTGTATTGAGGATGATATCGACCTTGGCCCCACAATACCTCCTCCCAACCGATCAAGACTATCCATGAGATGAGTCATGGGAGACATGTTCATGGACCGAACTTCCTTCTTCCATCTTACACGCCAAGATTTCTCTCATTGTGTGGAAGCGGATCGTCGATCCGATTGCCCAAACTTACCTCGAGACTCGACCAAATATCGATCGCGTCTACCATCGATCGATGCCGCAACAAGCCTTTGGACATCGTAGTCATCATATAACATTTAGCCATATTGTTTGACTTATTCAAAAGTCCGCTGACTCTCCTGCTCATTAGTCGATCGTCGAGAAGGGCATCGGGTTTAGGAGTAGTGAGAACAAACATGTGTTCTTCAAATATAAGAACATATTCCATGTTTCGCTTCCACTGATAAAATTTGGACCGGATAACGGATTTTGTGCGAGCATATTGATAATCGGCGTAAGAGACATATCTCAAACGATAATGTAAAACACATAAGCATACGATCGCAAATAATTCAGAATAATAATATTGTAACCTTTGATAAATAATATTAATTGAAACCTCCAATCGCCCAAGGAATTCCACATGCAAGCCACGCAGTGTGATCGCCACATACATGAACCCCTCGACTGCACTAAAATATACCTTTTAGTCGCTTAATTTCAATCCATGTCAACTTATCCTTATGACAAATGAAATTAACGATTGGACCTTACTAGACCACATCACTATCGCAAGAAGGACTTCGCAGAAGTTGTACTTGAGGTGATGTCTAAGCATTGACCACAATTTTAACATTAGAAAATGAATTCTTAGAATTGGTATACTCACCGGACCATACCGCTCCAATTCAAATTCTTTTGTTATCTATCTCTAGAGAACTTATGAAAATCGCATATGCAAGCCACGCGTGTGGACGCTACACATGAAACTCCCACTTCTCAATAGATTTAAAATATTTTATTTAGAAATCTCATCTAACAAACTTATGATAAACAAGGCAAGCAAGCCACGCGCGTGTGGCGTTTCACAGCAAGGCCTCACTTTGTTTAGAGATCAAAAAGTGGAGGTCTTGACATTTTAATTTGAAAAATTAATTTGTCGGGTTGCTTGCTTAGTCTTTTATTCAAAAGGTTTGTCCATGCAGATCACGTAATCCTAGCATGCTTTTCTATAGAACTCAACATGTAAAACATGCTCATGAGTAATTCTAAAATATGCTTGATAAACGCGATAAACCTAGCATGCTTACTATGCGCATCCAATTACGTAAAACACTTAAAGGTTTGTCAACGTAATATAAACATACATAGCATGCTACCGCATTATTTAAACATCCACGACATGCATATGAACGATAAAAATAAAATAAAACGCTCATCGCGCTCAATCGTGAAACCCGCGCATTTAAATCTAATCTATTACATAGATTTACAAAGTGCGTAATTAAACTTGAACGGGCCTCGCGTGTTCCCGCACGGACCGATTCAACAAATGGGCCTCGCGCACGGGCACGGGCCGAAAACTGAAAACGGGTCCGGGCCGGATCGACCCAATCGTCTTTGGGCCGCTAAGGCAAGCCCCCACCGCCCCACCCATCGTCGCCGCTTCGCGTGTCCTCGCGGTTAACTCGCGGTCGCTAAGGCGACGCGACCCGACGAGCGAACATGCGTGGTTACCGCCCGAGCGCGAACGCTCGCGAGACGCTGCCGCCCGGCGGCAAACTTCGCGATCATGAAGTCCGCCGCCAAGCGCTGGGTTTCGCGAACGCGCCGCCGCCGCTAGCTCGCTCGCCGCTGCTGGCGTCAGATCTCGCGATCGCCGATCGCCGATTGCCGCGGGCGCCAGGATCTCGTGCGCGAACGCGCGCTCGTCGCCGCGCCGCGATCGCCCGCGATCGCGAGGCTCGCCGCAGATACCGCCCGTGGACCGCCGAGTGACTGCTTTTTCCGCGTTTAGTTCTTCGCTTCTTTCGCTTCGTTCTTCTTTACGATAAGATTTACATAATAAAATCTAATCTAACCACGGATTTTCTCGTGGTGAAAACAACAACATCCGACAAAAAATAAATGAGCCACGATGAACGATGATCCACAATTAAATAAACGCACGTAATAATCAAACGTGAATTAATCCAACAGAGCCAAGATTCGATCCTGTGCTCGATACCAATTGTAGGAAAACGATGTTAACCTCGCCCGAGGATCCATCTTGGGTGTTTAATTCACCATACATTGATTATAAACCTAGTATGCGCCTATATAATTAATTGCAACACGTGAGGTTTTCTCGTGTTTACCTTTGGATCCGCCGAGGTGGATCGAACGGATGAACGGATCGAACGGATCGAGACTCGTGCTTTGATCTTCCGGACTCGATCCCGGTTGCCCAATCTCCAACGCCGAGTGAGGACGATCTATGGAGAATGCTTCGAAAATCACCCAACCACACTTATGGAATTTTCGAGAATCCTCACACTCTCGAATATGGTATGCACCAAAATTGTAGGTTTAATTATGTGACCATTAACCTAGACTTTATCTCATACCTTATATTTATAATGCACTACCTTAATCCTATATGAATATTACCATAATCCTATATGGAATATTACCATAATCTTATATGGAATATTACCATAATCTTAGGATTATTTCCATACTCTCGTGATTATTTCCATACTCGTGATTATTACCATAATCTTATATGGAAAGGATCTATGCATATACCATAAATATAATTATATCCTTATGGATAAAGAGAATAAAATCTTGCCAATGGGAGCACATAGGGCGATTTTCTTGTAGCTATGGGCTCGATGGGCCACCAGTGGATCAAATGCAAGGAATAAAGATGGGCCTCAAATAAATTAATTATCTTATGTTCAAATTTCGAACATAAATTAATTTATAAACATTCGATCATGCCACTAGAGAAAGAATGTCGACTTACCCTTTATTACCGAAGTTGAGTCGGCTTGCACTTAGACATTACGAATCCCGTATTTAAGATATCGAACGTCCATTAATCATTTCTAGCAACTGACCGCTAAACGATTAATAACCTTATTTCCTTAAGTAGTACCACTCAACCTTATTATTGTACTTGAGCTAACTCAACCCGCAGGGTTTAGTACAATAAACCTTTGAGCTCCTTAAGGGGCGCCATCATCCTAAACGGATACGGTGACTGACATGATAACTAGCGTGACATACAAGATCGCCACCACCCAAGATGCGGAGAATTGGTTAGAAACATATAACCTCACTCATAACAAGTCAAAGTGATGGTCAAGAACTCATACTCACCTAATACCTTATCGAGGTTTAGATCATCGTAAGTCACCGAGATCTTGGTTCTTCACGACGGTCGAAAGAAGAACTCATCTCATCGTGATCCTTCAATACGCTCGAGACGCATCAAGATAGACAAGTAACTAAGTCAAGTCACTTCTTATCTATCTGCAGCCTCAAACCGACAACTCGCCCTTAAGTTGTCTCACCAGAAACTTTTATATCTCATTAAGTTCGACCAATCATACGTACTTACGTGATCTTCTACACCGTATGATCTAACTTATATACGAGATAAGGGACACGATATATGCAATCAAGTATTCAAATCGATAGGAGATTGTAATAGTGGTAACAGAACATTGTATACAAGCTCAACCAAACTGCTTTCAAGATACAAATCCAACATCAAGACTTCAACCCGACCAATGCGTCGACCTTCTTATCGATGTTGGGAAGGGATAGCAATCATTTGGGCAATGTTTATTGAGGTCGCGTAATCAATGCACATTCGCCATCCCTCCTCCTTTCTTCACCATCACCGGGTTGGCTATCCATGCCGGATATTCGACTTCAAACAATATGCGAGCTTTAACAATTGATTTACCTCGCCATGGATGACTCGTCCGCTCGGCTGCAAAATTGCTGTTTCACCGAACTGGTTTTGTGCTCGGTCGATGTTAAGCTTATGCGTGATGATACCCGGAGACCCCGTCATGTCGGGGCCACCAAGCAAACACGCCCCTAATTCCCTCGTGAGTCGATAACCTGCTTCTTAATTCGTGATACCCTCGGTAAAGCTAATCTTGACGACCTTGAGTGACTTCTGCCTTTGTATAGCGTGACCTCCTCCACCGGCCGCCAGAGATAGGCGCTGTCTCTTTACTTCCAACTTCGGTTTCTTTAGTTGCTATGCACATGGTGCCGGGTTGAGCCCCAGACCGTAGGGCGACTTGTAGCATTCCTCGCCCGCCTGGATCTCCTGATCACGGCCACCCCCTTTGTGGGATCTTCATCGTCGGTGGTATGTTGAGCATACCGCCTTACGCTGCTCACCCAATCTCGCCCAAGATGATGTTATACGGGAGTAGCCTTCACCACGAAGAAGTGTACCACCTTGGGAGCTCGTCGAGCTTTCCCACCGTGACGGTAGCTCGATTATCCCTTCCGGCGTGTTCTCCCGAACGAAGCTTCGAGTGGCAGCGGTGCTCGCGCGAGGCGCCGCCTCTACTCCTAACTTATCTAAGCATTCCTTAAAACGATGCCACCGACGCGCCACCGTCGATGTATACGCTTCACCAACTTGTTTCGCGACCATCGCTCGGATTACCAACGCGATCCTCGCGGGGCACTATCGCAGCACGGGTCGCCTTCGGAGAAGGTGATCGCTTCGTCCTTCCGAGCCTCTTGTTGGCCGGTTCGCGGTATGTGGACTTGGCTTCGGCCAGGAGGACTTCGTGACCAGTGGGAGCCCGTATTAGTGGAGATGACCATCATATTGCGGTTTGTCGCCTCCTTCGCCTTCGCCGCTTGCCTTCTTGTTAGCACACCCTTCACTGCTTCTCCTTTCCGGCTTCACGAGGGGCCTCGCATCGTCGGCTCGTCGGTCATGCCCTTGTATTTTCTTAGACCTCGTCCTGCATTAACATCTCGATATCCTCCATGAGGTCTCGCACCTCCGTGTCGTGCCTGTAATCTTCATGGAAGGAGCAAGATTGTCCTTTGTTCGCGCTTTGACCCCGTCATTGATCGAGGTTTCTAACTTATCCATGTGGAGTTCAGAGATTTACGCCTCGCTTCGCCAAAGGAGTGTATTGAGGTCTTTCGAGGTGTTGCGTGGTCCGAGCCTCGACTCTATGGGCGACGATTCTTTCCAAGCGCTCGTCGGCCTTCGCTAGGTCTCTCATCCTTCTTCTTCTTCCTTTTTAGAGGATCCGCCTTTTTCGCCTCTCATTCTATCGCCTCGTCCGCCTTGGCGAACCGATCGGCTATGCGCCATAGCTCGGTGGCAAGACGGGGTTCGATTGACGATCTCTTTATATAAGGCCCCGGCCGATGCCGCTCGAAGGTCGAGATGATGAGGAGGCCGCTCACGTCATGACCTTCGTGCTTTCTTTATCAACTCGGTCATAAAGTCGCCGATGGACTCGCTTTCGCCTTGCCTCGAGGGAGATGTGCAAGTCATTTTTGACTCGGCCTTCGGAAGAACCTTCGATGGAAGGCCTTCATCGATCGCTGTAGAACCAATGCTCCCGTGAGGTAGATCGTCGAACCACCGCCGGGCGTTGTCGACTAGTAATTCCGGAAGAGCTTGCACATATGAATTGTGCCGAGCGCTGGTTGATCATATTGTCATCGAACTGAGAGAAAGTTCCATGGGTCCCTTAGTCCGTCATAGGGGTGATGCTCGCACCGATATTTGTCCGGGAGCGGGTGTCGAGTATTTCGCTTGAGAACGGGCGACTATCCTCCGCATCTGCCGAAACCGCCCTCAGAAGTGAGGCGGAGTTCGCCGATCAACTCGCTTTGGTAGTGAGGGTGGCCTCGCGGCGGTCGCGACGCCCTTTCCTGTTCGTCCCCTCCCGCGGTCGGTTTGGGCCCCGACTTGTGCGGAGGTGAGCGCCCATGATTCGATGCCGGGGATCCACCTCGCGCGGTGCCTCGTGTTTAGACGAGGCTCGCGCCTTTCTTCGACGCGCCAACCTTGTGTCATCGAGGTATTGGAGGAAGCTCTCCTTGTTTTCTCAAGAAACCCAGCGACCGCCGCCAAGGTTTATCCGGGAGCCGGAGGTTCTCCTCGTTTTCCGCCGCGATCTCCTTCGCTGGTATCCTCGCTTCATGCAGGACGGGATTCCTTGTTCGTCGAGGCTTTGGACATGCCTTCCGGGTCGATTCCAGACCGGCTTTTTCCAAGTCGAGCTCATGCGGTCCGACCGCCGTTGCCGCTTTGTTGCCGGCGGCGACTGACGGATGCGTGACTTCGGTATACATCGTCGTGATTGATTCCCCATGAACAATGGTTGATCGAAAAACAAAATTTTCGCTCCCACGACGGCGCCAAAGGATCGATCTTGTTTTAAGTAAGGAATTAAATGCACAAGAACACCAAAGATTTACTCGTTCGATCTATAAATAAGATCTACGCCCACGAGAGAGAGAGAGTTTGCGTGTTGATAATATGAGGAATGATTACAAAGAGTGTGGTGATCTTTCCGCCTAATCTATCCTCTATTTATACACGATTATGATAACCTAGATCTCGAATCCGAGATCTATTCTAAGATAGATTTGAATCCTATCTCTCTCTAATTAGGATTCTCGTAGATACGACCGAATCTTCTGCGCTCCACTGGTTCCGAGCTTTCTTGGGCGGACTCGCTTTGGGCAGAACTTCATATCGTGCTTATTTATGTTGGGCCCGATGCTTGGGCCCGGAGTCAACCGATCCTATCAAAGGGAACAACCATTGAAAGAATTTAGCTACTTATAGATGGCAAATATTGGAAAAAGACACTAGTCTAGCATTATAATAATACCCTCCGTCCCTGTATTTTTAACTTCTTTCTTTTTTACACGTAGATTAACGAGAGTTGTATTTTGTGTGAAAGAATGCGAAACTAAATTCAAGCACTTTTTAAAGTAAAATTGTTTCTTTTTTTTTAACCAGCAGCAACAATAATGACAACCTAAAACGAAAAGAACCAATAATAATAATGGGATGATGGGAGTATGATTTTGTAATAGTTTTGTTTAATTTATTATTAATACATTATTCAAGTTTAATGAATTGAATTTTCGTCAATATAGTTAGGAAGTATTTCTGGGGCCGAAAAGCGCAATTATGTGGATAAAACATGTTTGAGGTAATACACGCGTGTAATATGATAACAATATTTACTTATATTTTTACGAGTCACAAATTTTTTAACTACTAGATATATAGTGCTGGATTATTGTGGGAAACTTGTCTAATGTAAATAAATCTAATTAACAACTTTAGCCGAACAAAGTAGCCACCTATTTTCGCATTTGGAAGATTTCAAATAAATTTAGTGTTTGCTAGATCTCATGTTTCAATCTTATCAAATGCTTTCACATATAACTTGTTTAATTTTGTTACAAGAGGTGATCTCCTGTTCGAATGTCCGTACGTGCGAATAGGAAACTTTTCTTCAATGATATTTTTCTTCAATATAAATTACACTTTCAAATTACAGTATAAAAAATAAATGATAATTTTCTTCAATGTAAATGATATTTTTGTTAAAAATAAACGATACTTTTATCCATCCGCACTAAGATGCATTTAACGTATCAAGTTTTGTGGTATTACCAAAAATATGAGGCACTGTGCCGCGACGCTGAAATTGTGGGAGTAGAAACAAAGACCTGCACAACTTAGGCCGACAGTCCCTCCTTCCTCAAGGAAATTCAACAATGCTTACAGACATCGTCACTGTTTTCACAGATAAAGACAAAATTCGGACCCTTAATTTTTTAAAGATATCACCGTCGCTCACTAGATATTCAGTGTGTGTGTGAGAGAGAGAATCATATCATACATCTTTGTGAAATTTAAACGTAGTTTAATTGAATAAATCAAGAGAAAATGTAAGGAAATAAAATGAAATGGTGTAGTTATGGGAGATGAAATGAAAAGATAGAATAGGGGCATTAAATGTTAGGATGAAGCATCAGCTGCAGCTTCAGCTTCAGCAATTGATGACACAAAGAGAAGGCACTCAAACGTCAGTTTTATTTGTCAGCATTTGTTGTCTGAATCAGACTCAGATGCCTTCTATTCACCTTTCTCCATCATTTCTTTCATATCATTTCCTGTGCCTCTCACCTCTATTTAAACTTACCAAGAAACTAGACTTTACCTTATTTTTAATATTTGATTCATCGCGATTTATCCTCTCATATTTTCGAGATTGGACATGGGGTTGGAGGGATTAAGAAACTTCACTATTCCAATTTCCACATTCATTACTAATTTACATCTCCCTCTCTCCCTCTCCATAGCATCTTGAAACCCCATCAATACCAGGATTCTAGTATCACTTGCAAGACTAATTATTATCTTCTCAACGCATACACATCACAACTCAAAAAATAAAAAAGTGAACAAATATGATGTGCTTGAGAATGTTTGTCCACCGTCCAATTAATATAAAGAATTCTACAAAACAGCTTTAAACTATTTTTGCTGTCTTTCAGCGATAAAACAGCAGCATGAACTTTGTAACTAACAAATAAAAAGATTAGATGACAAGCACACTCAGTTAGTTGGACTTTGAAGAATTCGAGTGACCTAGAAGAATTAGTTTATGTTTTTAAGGCCACAAAAAACAGATGAAAAGATTAATGTAGACATAATGGAGTAAGATATTTTGGGTAAATAGGATTTCAGGATTGCAACCGTCCTTCAACTTATATTCAGTTCGGAAACCACGTGCTCGACATTAACTCATTTGTCATTCCTTCTCAGTTAAAAATGAATAATGTCTCATGTAAAAAGCAAATCACTGACACAGTATAAATACAGTACATAACATGGAAATTACACCTATACACAATTCCATTACTCTTGGTTTCTATATCCCAGTGGACAATTGTTCAAGTAAACTCTGCCCTCCAGACCAACTTTTTTGAAAAATCCCATCAATTCTCTTATCATTCAAATCATAACAAATTCTTTTTTTCTTTCTTATTTCCTTAATTGTATACATATTTTGAAAGAAAAACTAGACAAAAGCATGAAAAACAATTCATCCTATACATGAATGACAGTGATTTGAGACGAAGAGGTTATCACATCAATACAGATTAAATCATCATGTCTGGGGCTTATCAACACGCCAAGAATCATTCATTCACCAAAACTGTTTGCTTCTCGACGAGTTACATGTTTTTCATAAATCATTCATCACATACACATGAGACAATTGTAAATGTAATGAGGTCTTGAATAATCCAAAAACTTGTTGGGTTAAAAAATTATGAATTTATATATCGAAAAGGTAAACGAAATTGTGGATTCTTAAACAACCTCTACAATCTCCTAATCTAGTTTGTGCCTTGTGTTCTTTATATAGATCTGAATTATTTGTCGAAAACCCAAACTCTGTTAAGTTAGGCCGAGATAGTTAACTCAGAAATAAACGAGTTTGGTAGCGTAGGCATAGAAGATTCTCGAACCATACTAATTAAAGCATCAATATGAATGAAACCCTAAATTAATTGTAAGAAAATGAGGTTGCAGAAATGAGGCAAGAACATCCTGCGATATAATGGCAATGATTAATTAATTCTGAAGTTACCAATATCATATATATAGGGCATGAGGTGAGAAAACATGGTAAAATGGAGATCCGAGAAAAGCAGAAAGAGACAGAGCAGATTTCTTGAGGCCATCATGGCAATAATCATCATAATATGATGATGGAGCTCACAGTCACACATAGTAGTAAACCGACAAAGAAAAGTTAAGAAACAAAACAAAACCCATTGTAACAACAGTTAGAAAAGAAAAATAAAATAAAAATACATGAAGTAATGATGAAGAAATAATCCATTACTAGCAGTAGGGGTGCAGGGTACTATACATACTTCTTTCTTCTTTGAAAGCTCAAGTCAACTTTCATAATCATTACACCAATCTGCTCTTGCATGCCCAACAACCTCAAACCAGATTATAAACACACAAAAATTTAAATAAAACACTCACATACAAGATAAAAAAAATCAAAAAAATTATACCAGTGTAGCCGACCGACAAAAAGGCTGGCTCGCATTTGGAAGCATGAAATTGGGGGGAATGAAGCCTGGTCCGACGCCTAACATATGATCCAAGATACCGATATATTATTAGAGTAATAATATTCGACACATACATATTTATGCATAGAGATGCATATATGTGAGGGTAGTGGATCTTGTTATGGGCCTCGAGCCAAACAACATTCCCCTCAAAAAGTAAGCTTCCCATCTTGTGCTGAACTCCATGGATGAGAAGAATTAGGGTTTGCAGAAGAGGGTGGATGAATGAGAGAGAGAGAGAGAATGGTATGATATGAATAGAGAGTGTAGTAGTAGTAGTAGTGTGAGGGAGAAAGAGTGGGAGAGAGGGGAGTGATAAATAAAGGGATGGGGATGGAGAGAGAGAGAGAGTTGAGCTTGAAAAAGGACAAACAAAGTCATAAAAGCTAAGCAGCGGACAGCTTGACCCTACGCCTTACACATTAACATAATTTACAACAAATTGCTCAATCAAACTCGGACCAATGCTCCATCATCTCTTCTCTTGTAAGTTAATGTTTTTATCTATTATTTTACGACTTATATATTACATCTACATAGAACATGGGACATGAAATAGAACTCAAAATGCCTATCCATTTTTCTCACTTCTTCTAGTTGCTTTAATATATATATATATATATATATATATATATATATATATAGTTTGGTTAAATAAGAACCATTCTTATCCTAAAAACTAAGAACCAAACGATTAGATGAAAGTTGATTTAATCCGTTGAGAAGTTAATGAATTCAAAATTCAGATTTTTCACCCGGTTCGAATCCCATGAGAGGCTTAAAATTCTATTTTTTCGATTCGATAATTTTCCCAGCTGATTCATCAACTTTCACCGCGAATTCATCGCTTTTCTCACGCTCACAATAAAAATGGTTCTCACGTTAACCTCCCTATATATATATATATATGGAGGTTAACGAAAACTATTTTTATTGTGAGAACGTGAAAACCAAAAATGATGAATTCAACAGAATTGATGAATCTGCTGAGAAGTTATCAATCCAAAATTGGAATTTTCGCCTCATGTGATTCGAACCCGGATGAAAATTCGAATTTTTGATTCAATAACTTTCCTAGCAGATTCATTAACTTTCATAGCAAATTCATTTTGTTCAGAAGAATTTCGTGGTTCTGGGTTCTCACGCTAAAATTAGTTCTTATTTGAACCTCACTATATATATATATATATATATATTCTAGAAAACATTTGAAATATATATGAAATACGAGATATGCTTAATTTTGATTTTACTTTTTTTATCGGAAAATATTACTTCCTCTCCCACCAAAAGTTTGCATTGAACTTCTTTTGATCCGTCCATCAAAAATTTATATTTTTCATTTGTAAAAACATCAATTACCATCAATCTACCAACTTATTTACAAAAAAATCACAGATAACTCACTTTTTACTCATACTATCTATAAATATATATTCATTTATTATCTCCATTCACTTTATATTTATTATAATTTATTAAAATTTTTGTCATCAAAAGTAATGCAAGCATTTGGTGGACGGTGAGAGTGCATATTATATATGTCTTAATTAACTTGATAATTATATATCAGTTTTTGGGGGGATACAAATTATATTCCATCTGTCCCCAATTTTCTTCCTGAAAATTTTCGATACGAATTTTAATAGATATCGTTGAGTGTATTGTGAGTGGATTAATGGTCTCACTCTAATGTAATGTTAAATTAATTAGTGGTGGGCTATGGATAAGAAAAAGTTTAAATAAAAGGTGTTATGATGATAAGAACGAGAGGTAGTAGTGGACAATGGATGGTAAAAGATGTAAATAATGAGTGTTGTTGAGGGTAATAAGTAGAGAGTATTTTGTGAGATAGTTTCCACAAATAGAATATGAAGAAGTTAATTTGGGGTACGTACCAAAATAAAAAATTAGGAAAGAAATGAGGGATGGAGGGAGTAAGATTTTATACTATCTTCGTTCCGGTATTATTGGCTCATTTCTTTTTACACGAGATTAAGAAAAATTATGTTTTGTATGTAAAATAGTCCTATATGAAATTCGAGACACTTTTTAGTGTAAATTGTTTCCTTTCTCAAACGGACCAATAATAATGGACAACCGAAAAGAAAAATGAGCCAACAATAATGGGACAGAGTGATATCATATATGCACTGTCTCTTTCATTTTCTTTTTTATTAAAATTAATTAATTGGACATGTCAATTACTAAAACTAAGTATAATATATTAGAGCTATTATTTTATTCTGAATGATATTTTGAGCTGTTCAGGAGTAAAGTTTAGGATTAACCTTCACCTGATCACAATTTAAAATAACATATATTAATTACTTTTTATTCTAAAATCAAGCATTTTATGAAGGAACTCACGAAATATTCTCTAAAAGAGCTTGCCCCAATCAACTAGCTAAGTATGTCTTTTAGTAACAAATTTTGTATATGAAAAGTTATTATAAGAAATATTGAATTATTAAATGTATGTAAGTTGAAATATTATTATTTTCTTTTGAAGAGATCTAGCAAATTAATATCACTATATCTTTAGTTTTATTTTGAAGAACCTTCACCTAATCTTTAGAAGAACAAAATGAAGATAATATACATGACGATTAGAGTATTTTCAAACATTAAATGTTTCAAATGAGAATATTGTAAGAATGATAAGAGGTTAGATTCTTATTTTCTAGTGGGATTATCATGTTGATACAAGGGGAAGATTTACTAATTACTACTATGCCTAATGATAATGTACAAGAAGGAATTGGCCTAATCCTTGTCTAGACTTACGAGGCCTTTAACAGAGTAAATTGTGCAAATTTTCAAACCATTGCATATACTCATCATTAAATCTAATTTCACGCATGATTATTATCGTATTAAAAAAAATACTAATGTTCGACCTCAGTCTCATAAAACTGTAAATCTCAAAGCTCATGCAAACTAATGATGCATCCGTGACAACATAATTGCACAATCAAGCTACTTTTGCAAACTATTCATCAAATGATATATATATATATATATATATATATAGGAGGAATCAAATAGTATGGAAATCTAATTTTACTATCTCCCGATGATCTATATTGATGTTTAATTCATTGTATATTGATTATATATCTAGCATGCATCTATATAATTAATTGCAACACGCTGGTGTTTTTCTTGTGTTTATCTACTAATTTCTGGATAAAGATCGATAGAAGACTCGTGCTTTGATCTTCCGGACTATATCTCGCTTGCCAAACTCCAATATCGAGTGAGAGCAATCTATGGAGAATGCCGCAAAATTCGCCTTCTTACTATTCTTCTTGATTTTCAAAAATCTCACGATATGCATAGTCGATTTTGATTTTCTCATCTCAGTATTTATAATGCATCCCTAGAACTCCTATTAGATATGATATGTGCATATCTAATAAATACAATCTTATCTTTGTAGATAAATCATATCTAGAATAATATCTTCCGATATATAATGATATCGATAAAACTATCTAGGTATAGGAGAATTAGAATAGAGTCCCAGTAGGACTCTACTAGTGAGTAGCAAAATTCTCCAACAAAAAGGCCTTGATGGGCCAAATTTCATGATCAAATGCAGGAATAAAGATGGCCTAAATGAATTAATTATCTTATGCTCACCCTGTAACATAAATTAATTCATAAATACTTATTCATGTCACTAGAGAATAAACTTTGACTTACCCCTTTATTATCGGTTGAGTCGGGCTTACACTTAGGCTATAATGAATCCTCGTATTTAAGATATCGCACGTCCATAATTATTTATAGCTTTCATCGCTAAAATAATTAATCTCTTTAATTCCTTAAGTAGTACCATTCAACCTTATTATTGTACTTGAGCTAAACTCAACCTCGCAGGTTTAGTACAATAAATCTTTTGAGCTCCTTAAGGGACATCATTATCCTAAACGGATACAAGGACTGACATGTAACTAACATGACATACAAGATCGCCACCGCCCAAGACGCGGAGAATCTGGGTTATCTCATGTAACTCTCACCTATAACAAATCAAATTTGAAAGTGTTGTCACTTAAACAAAAACCTGCTATCCACACACGAGTAAAACAAATGAATTAAAAACTCAAAGAACAATCAAGTAAACTTTTCTACATATTAAATTATAATCTATAGATGCCAATATGGCGAAATTATTCACTATAAGTTTTACAAAGAACGTTATAAAACTCACTACTTTACCACAAGATAAAGTCGAAAAGTTGAGTACTAAAACTATCTATCAAGATCTATGAAAAGCTAAAAAGCTATCTATCAAGATATGAAAATACTAAAGATTTCTCACACCACTGTGTACTAAAAGAACAACCTTCTAACACCATTAGAAGTTAAAACACTCGTGTGATATCGAAATGTTACTAAAACAGACTCAACAACATAAACAGATCTTCGATGATTCTTCAGAATCAGCTTTTGCAATCGCTTTGTCTCTCCTTTTATAGACGCTGAGAGGCCTTCACCACATGTCTTGGACCACGATCCGCCCACTAAGGACGTGACTAAGTCGTGGTAGATGGTTGCTTAACTTGCTCCTCGGAAAATAGAACCAAACAGACTTAGTCCACCCCGATCTCAGCGATCTTTTCTCGTGTTCTTCAAGTGTTACCATCGCATCCCGCTAAATATTTCAGAGCTTCGCACACCAAAGAGAAGAAAAGGCAAAACACTAACAAATAACTAACTCCTTAAAGCGATGAGACTTAGTCGAGTTAACCAACTCTAACAAACTCCCCTTTTGCTTTTCTTCACAAAACCCGATATACAACACAATGTACAATAAATATATACAAGATCTCTAATCCCAAATATATACATAAAACAGAATACACTCCAGAAACATTCTCCCTGCTTACACAAATATCATCCAAACATTTTCTCAACATATGCAAGAACAATTAGCCAAACATATTTATCATCGAGCATAAAACATTCATCCAACAACATCGACATCGATCAAAACATGCAAAACGATCAGATAAATACCATTAAAAAAAAACGATGTCCATCAAAACCATAGGATGTCCAAGATCATCAAACAACCAACCACAACCTGTCTTAAAACATGTTCAAAAGAAAATAGAAAAGTTCAAGAGTTCATCGCTCAAGAGTTCATCACCAAAGAAACATTCATTCGCCCACGCCCATCTTTCCACTTGACATTCCAGCCCAGCTTCAACTCCCTACTTGTTCTCCCACTTTTTGAGAAGAAATGAGTCCAAGTAAGTCAATTTAAACTCACATTTCAAGCCGAGCCGACCTTACATTGTCGAGAAAGATTTGTTCGAGTTTTGTATGCGCTCCAAGATGGCACACACATTTGACCGGGGTAGATATCATCTCTTCGGATCTAGCTTCGATTCTCGCCCATCGCTGTGGAAAATTTGGAAGCTTATTCCCGAGAACAATGTGTTGTCGATGGAAAATTGTTGAAAGTCCTCGAACAAGACATCACGTGGTCCGTCTGCAAACCCCTGCTTTTGAGCGATTGATATAACAAAGATGGAAACGGGAGTAAACTCGATTCTGCTTCATCGCAATGGCGCCTAATTTGTTCAACCACCAACTTTCCTAAGTTGAATGGTATACCCTTTCCAATTCAGATAACAAAACACCATGTCGCATAGTGACTATCGTACTATTTGACGACACAAGCCGCTTAGATGTCATTAGTTTAAACAGTAATGTAATGCAAATAAGTTAAACAACCACCGGACATAGGACTCTTCCATTTTTAACCCTTCCTCATGTTATCTCTTTGCAATCTCATCATTGTCGCCGATACCACATCATTTGTTAGTTCATCATCCCATAAAATGCGCTGACCTCACAGCGTAAATATGAAAACCCTACGCCTAAAATATACCTTACAAGATTTGTTTGAGGTACATTCAACAAAGATTTGTCCATATTTGCATAAACATGCCTTATCACGCTGGGGTAGGGATGAATAGCCAAAACAATAAGTAGTCCACGCTCTTTCAAGAAATCAACAAGATTGTTTTGGGAGTAAGGTTACCTCATCAATTTTTCGCTCGCTCAAACACTTCAATGCTTCATTTGTTCCCACCTCTTTTCAACTTCTCTTGAGTAAAATTTGAAAGAAATCGCCTATCAACTTCAATATCGTAATCATGAAATCGAAGGATTCTCCAGCTAGAGTCCCAATTTTCCTCCCTCGTAGTATGGACTTGGCGGTGTTGGAGGAACTGCTGCTCTGTGACGAGAGAAACCGTGGAACAATTGCTTGACTTTGATTCGAACACTTTCTTTCTTATTTCCTTCAATATTGCCGCCTCTTTAGCTTCCGGAGTATTTTACCTAGTGAAATGTCATCACCACTGGAATTTGAAGAAGACTTGCCATGCTCTTTACTTGGTTTCGACTTTGTTTCTCCCTAGGGATCTCAAGAGTCACGTGAGATCCGATGATATGCCTTTGATTCGAGACGATGTCCGACGAGTCCGACCATCACGGGATCTCCGCCTCGAGGTAGGCTTTCCGCGGACGGACTCTCGACCTTTGATGGTAGGAATTTTCGTGACTCACCAAGAATGTCAATCTCATCGCGAACCCGGACCTCCACGACGTGGTTGCCTTGGGATCCGCTCGCACCTTCTTGTAGGAATGGTTGTCCTATTTCTTTCTTCCCTTCTCCGTATGTTTTGATGGCTCACCTTCTTCAGGATCGATAGTCAGAATTGGGGTTGCCTTAAAAGGTTCCATCTCTAGAGCTAGGATCTTCTCCGGCACGTCCATCGGTGTCACACTCGGACCAGGTGTCGCGGATGGTGTTTGAGTTGCCACCAATGCCTGTTGAAGTTCGGGAGAACTTTCCAGAAACTTTGCAAGACCGGCGAGCAAGGCAGATGTGGCTGGGTCCATTTCTCTGGAATGCAAAAGGTTAAACGTACCATAATATTTGAGAGAAATAAAGAGATGTTGTTTCCAGATTTGCAATAAGTAAGAAATCCGGTAGAATGCTCAGTGATGTGACCGAGTGACAGGAAGGCAGCTTTATACTCAGCGCGTTAGTCAAGTGGATAAACATGTTGCCGATTAGACACAAAATCAAGTATATCTCTTTTAACAAACCCTAGTTTTTTAGGAACTCACTCCACAGAATATGACGCAATAAAAATAGGAGAAAATTATGGGGATTAGTTAAGCTAAAATCAGATTAAGATAAAATGTGTTACAACCTTAACCAATTCTCACCGATATCTCAAAAATATAGGGGATAAAGGAACAAATGTTCCGAGAAACTGGATTACTCACGGATTTATAGGGTATTTTACGATTGTTATCATAACATCTCTATAGACATAGCTCATTTTAATCGTAATAAACATATAAATACAGTCCCATGTAAAATTTGATCAGACCGTTGTCGCTTTCGAAAGCAATCATGGTTGCACCGCTTGTAATGTAGCATCGTCATGCGAACGCCGTGCCTCCCAAACTACTTTGGTGTTTTTCTCAGACACTAAATATTCTTCATCATGTTGAAATGTCTGTTAGAGAACATGTTAGATAAAAACTTTAACACAAGTAAGTGTTATCAAATGACAATTGCATCACCTTCAGATATTTCAATTTTGTGTACAAACAAACACATTCAAGCTTTATCAAGAGAGCAAGACCAAGAGATCTACGTAAGACTCAGAAACCTCTCGTGATCTGGGGCTTTGTGAAAATATCGATTTGGTTTTCGGTTTCACATAATCTAACTTGATTACCTCATCCTCCACCAAATCTCTTATAAAGTGGTGTCGATATCTATGTGTTTCATCCTAATGTCGAACGGGTTCTTAGAGATATTGATTGCACTTATGTTATCACAAGATACTAAAAGCTCAAGGCTTACAATACCATAGTCATTACATTTGTTTTAACCAAAGGAGTTGTGTACAACAACTTCCCACGTCATACGCATCATTCTCGCAGTAGATATAGAAACATAATTTTCTTACGACTATGCCAAGACACCAAATTATTTCCAAGATAAAACAGCCCCACTGCATTTTCTATCATCAAGATCCCCACCCAATCCGAATCACTAAATCCAACCAAATTGTGTTCGTGTCTTTTGAAAAGAAAATGCCAAGGTCCAATGTTCCAAACATACCGATAACACGCTTGATGACCTTTAAGATGTGACATTTTAGGCTTAGCTTGGTACCTAGCGCAAACACACACACGAACATTAAATCCGGTCGTGGTCGTGAGATATATGAGACTTCCTATCATTGATCCAGAGTGTTGGGTCAACATCTTCTCCAAGACCATCTCTCGTCACTTGTCACTTGACCCCATTGAGTTTTCATATGCTTTGCTCCTTCCAAACGAATTTTTTCACCATATCCTCGATACTTGCTTTGAGACACGAAAATTCCATCATCAATCTGCTTCACTTGGAGACCTAAGAAATACGTTAGTTCTCCTACCATGCTCATCTCAAATTTAGACGATATAGCACCCGCAAACTCATCAAGCATTTTTGTGATGTAGATCCAATAATCATATCGTCCACATAAATTTGTGTGATAAGAACGCTAGCCGATTTCGCTTTATAAACAATGTTCTATCAAGATTCCTCGAACAAACCCAAATCAATTAAGAACTTTGTTAAATGACCATACCATGCTCTCGGTGCTTGCTTGAGACCGATAATGGTTTCTTTAACCTCGAAAACATGGTTAGCTTATGTGGATCTCCAAATCCTCGTTGTTCGACGATACCTCTTCTTTGAGTTCACCATTTAGGAATGCTCCTTCGACATCCATTTGATATAACTTGATGTTCAAATAACATGCAATGGCTAGGAGCAACCTTATGGACTCAATGCGCAACCGTGCAAATGTATCGTCAAAGTCTATGCCTTCCACTTGAGTGTATCCTTGTGCGACAAGTCCGCTTTGTTGCTAATTATGACACCAAATTCGTCCGATTTGTTCTGAAAATCCACTTTGTTCCGATAATATTCCTCACAATGTGTCTCAAACAAGATACCACACATCATTTCGAACAAATTGTTAAGTTCATCATGCATAGCAACTACCCAAAACTCATCACCCAAAGCTTCTTTTATGTTCTTAGACTCTATTTTAGAGACGAAGCATATAAAACCCGACATTGAAGCACATATGGATGAAAACATACCATCTCTCTCGTAGTTTAATGGTCATGTACCGTGTTCGAACACCATCTCGAACATCACCTATGACTTGAGAGATTGGATGATTCTTACGATTCTTCCCGGAGGATCTCGCCTTCTTCGTTGTTGAACGCCGCCAGCTTCATCCTCCGTGTCACCGAACCTTCGATTTTTATGTAGTTGTTCCAGTGGGCGTGGCATCGCTAGCGGTGACATCATCGCCACTAACATCCTGTTGATGTGATTCTCTCGAATCTTCTATCAATTCACCACATTCTCATCTTGCTTTTCCCGCGAGATTAGCAAGATCATCAAAACAACATTTACGGACTCTCGAATGGTCCGTAATCTCGCATTATATACACGGTATGCTTGACTATTTAGAGAGTACCCTACGAAAATTCTTTATCGCTCTTCTCATCAAACTTAAGTAGATACTCTATCATTCAAAATGTAGCAAACACACCCAAACATATGAAAATATTTGAGATTAGGTTTCCTTCCTTCGTAATTTCATACGGGTTTTGAAGGAACTCGGCCTGATGTTCACGCGATTGTTAATACGACATGCGGTGTTAATACCTCTCAAAAACGCTTGGACATACCTTTCGAGCTTAACATAACTTGTGCCATTTCTATTAGAGTTCTATTCTTGCGCTCACCACACCATTTTGTTGAGGTGTTTTCGCTGAGAATTTCGAATATTCCTTTTTCTCACAAAATTTGTGAAAGAGATATTCTCTGAACTCTTCCATGATCCGATCGGATTCTCGACACTGAACACCAAACATGTTAAAAATTTAGCAAAGAGGATTTTAAACGCTTCAAACGTGTCCGATTTTTCTCATAAAAGAATGTCCATGTGTACCTTGAAAATCATCCACAATGACATATGTATACCTCACCACCCAAGCTTTCGATCTCGACAGTCCTACTAAGTTCATGTGGGCAGCTCAAACAACATGTTGTACCATAATGTTGTTCATGATGTTGTACAACAACATGGGAACACGGGTCTGCTTTTCCCGCCGACAATCACCACAGCATCACATTTCCACCGCCGCCTTGGGTAGTCCACGACTACTTCCATTTTGTTCAACTCGTCAAGATTTCTAAAGTTAGTATGTCCTAACTTTTGATGGCATAACACACTCTCATCAATTTGCGCCTTATCGCACTTTGTTCGCCGGCCATATAGCGCTTATCGGCCGACCTCCGTCCTTTCATGAGACATGTGTTCTTACCATCATAGACCTCACAAGAATCTTTGTCAATTTCACTTGCAACTCTTCATCACATAATTGACTTATGCTTATAAGATTTGCCATTAAACCTCAGACGCAAGACATTCTTGGGGCTAGGTAAACCTCGACATTTAGGAGTCCTTTGCTTATGATTTTTCCTTTAGAACCACCTCCAAATGATACACTACCCCATCATACGACTCATAGTTGAAAGATAGCTTTATTACTACCATGTGACGGGAACAAATCGCTATCAAAATACCATGAACCTCGAATGTTAGTTTTCAATGCAAGTAAACAACATGGCATTTAACTTTATCTTTCCCGATCCAAACTTTCTTTGAGCCGGCCTCTATTGGTCGTGTTTGCCGCAGCAAAGCGAGAGCGCCTGGGTCCAGGCACGTAAGTGTTCGTGTAATACGACCTAGCATCCTCCTATGTCCATTAAAATCATCCTTCGCTTTATAACAAAAGGCCTAATGTGACCAAGTGTAAGCAAGAATGACATAATGATTTTCTATGTTTTCTTCGTCATTTTTATCCTTTTACCGTTCACATTCTTTAACGAATGGTTTCCCATTTGTGGCAATAATTGTGGGAAAATAAAGTGTTAGAACATGCGTAAAACCTAACCCAAAGAAGATCTCTGCTTTACCCATTAACAAAGCATCATCTAATTTAGACGATTCGTGTTCCACTTTCTATACGCACTTGTGCCACTTCAAGTCGACAAGTCACCTTGTTTAGTTCGACTTCCCTTCAGTGTTACCAAGACTTCAATCTTAGCCGAGATGCTTTCAACCCGTATTCTCTCTGATGTGAGTTCAAGATCTCGACTTTGTCTTTTCCATTTTCAAGTAGCTCGTCAGATAGCTTTTTCAACTCTCAGTACTATGGCGATAGTGTCTTCATCATAATCGCCCTCACAATCAGTATCATTCACAAGAGCATTTAAGCAAAACAAACTTAAATAATAGTCGAGACCATACATGTTTGATATCGATCAAACCGATCGCATCTCCCTCATCGCCCCGACAATGTTTTGGCAATCGCGACATGGAGTGTTGTGGCAATAGTGCTGGCCGCAACACATCGCTATTATTTACCTCTTCAAGAACTCACTTCATCATCACCCATGATACCCAATACGACTTTCCTCTCTTTCTTAGCGTGTTCGACATCGATTCGATAGTGACCATACCCTCAGCATTCACGGCATCGATACTATCAATGTTCGAGAGAGTCATACCTAAACGTGTCTCGAGGAAAACGACTTCCTCAACCGCCTTGGTGGAGTGAAGCTTTGAGGTTTTGAAGACGGATAATCAACCATTCGATGATTTTGATCCATAGCCTAGTTTGAACTTTGCCTTGTTCATCTTCCTCACCATAGTGTTGAATTTTATGGTGATTAGAACAACATCATCGCCAAGATTTATCTCCTCGCAGCTCCTCTCCATCATCTAACTCGATTATCTCCGCGATGTTCCATCGGATGTTGCGCCAAGAAGAAGGCAACAATGGCTTTTATTAATCGCACCTTTCTCCTCCGTATTTATCTCAGATGTCTTGAGTGAATTCATGAGATCCATGAACTCAATGGCTGCAACTGCTTGAGATGTTTCAATAGCCGTGACCTTCATCTCAAATCTTGCGGGTAAAGTTCAAGAGCCTCGACACCAAAGAACTTGTTACTTATCGCGTCACCAAGATCTTCGCACTCATCGACAATATCCAATATCCTTTCGTGTAGTCGCCGATGTTCTTCTTCTCCCATCTTCATATTCTCGAATTTGAAGTGAGAATGCTAAGTCGAGACTCCTTTATGCTTGTATCACCCTCACAATGTCGCTGAAGAACATCCCATGTATCTTTCGCAGACGACCGTTTGATTAATTTGAACATTATCATGTCCACGGTTGTGTAAATGGCATTGAGGGCCTTCGCTGAAGTTTGCATCGTCAACTCGATATCTCGTCCACCGTGCGACGGTGTCAGGGTAACATCGCCTCAACATCGCTGGTCTTTGGGATCGACCATCCGCTCTCCACGGATCGCCATGCTTGACATCAATGGACTTGATGTATGAGCGACTTCGTCTTCTAGTATGAATAATTCGATCAATCCAAGATTGGTGGTCGATAATACCCGTAATTGTTTGAATCCATGGCGAAATTATAGCGAAGATACCGATAGATCTCACCTGCTGTATCGAGCGTGAGCTCGATACCAATTGAAAGTGTTGTTCGCCTAAACAGAAAACTGTTATGTAGATTGTTATCCACACATAGAGTAAAACAGCGGAATAAAAAAACTTAAAGAACACCGAAGTAAACTTTTCTACAGATTAAATTATAATCTATAGATGCCAATATGGCGAAATTATTCACTATAAGTTTTTACAGTGAACATTACAAAAACTCACTACTTTACCACAAGATAAAGTCGGAAAGTTGAGTACTAAAACTATCTATCAAGATCTATGAAAAAGCTAAGAAGCTATTGATAACTCTTGTAAAAGAGTTATTATAGGTCCTTTTTAATGATAAAAGCCTCGGTTGTTGTATGTTCTCGCGTCGCTGTTTGTCCTTGTCTTTGCTTGTGTTTCCCTTGTTTTCGTGTGTTTGTGTGAAGGATTGAGTCCGATGAAAATAAAGGGTTTTAGTTGTTTTGAGCATTATTTATATAATCATAGCATGTTGCGGTGAAGAACGGCAATAAGACGCAGGCCGAGCTCGTGAGCGAGCTTCACTGATGTGAGGAAGGACCGAACGAGTAATGCCAAAAATGCGGACTGAGCCTGGCTACTAAGACGGTCAACGCCGAAAAGTGACGCCCGAGCTCAAAATTGCCGAGCTTGTAAGTGGAACCAAACTCCGGGAGAAAAGAGAGTAGGCCGAGCTCGATCCTTCCGAGCTCAAAGATTGAAAAGTTCACAAGATGAAGACGACCTCGAGGTCGGGCTCTGAAGCGGCGCGCGAGCTCGTGGTTAAGAGGTCGAGCTCGAAGCAAGTGTGCGAGTCAGGTTAAGAGGTCGAGCCCTCAAGAAGATTGAAAGTGAAGCGAGCTCAGAACGCAATGAGCTCATGACGGAAGTCCACCGCAAGTATGGACGAGCTCGTGTTCAGAAAGTAAGGTCGGACTCACGGCAAAGTAAAGCCCGTAGCGAGCCGAGCTCGGCAGAAATCCCGGCCGTGCTTACGGGAAGAAGGCAAGCAGCATGGAAAGTCCGGGTTAATTCTCAAGAAGAAATCAGCGGGACCACGCCACGCGGGGCGGGCGGCTACAACACCGAAAGAGACACGCCTCAGACCGCGTAGCTAATCGAAAAGAAAAAGGATCGTGAACGAAGGTCTTGGCGTGTTCACAATGCACTCTCCAAAAAGCGCATGAGGTTGTTATGGAGGTTGTTATTAAAAGGAGTTGGCAACAATCGTAAAGGGATTATTCTCGGATATCGATATTTTGAGAGTTGCAGAGGATAGAGAACATCCGGAGTAAGGAAGAGCATAATTTTGGAGAGGAAGTCATCAAGAGACGATTTATCCAAGAGCTTGCACACGATTCCGATAACTAATTTCTTTATCTTTTTTAAACCTTGTTAATCATATGGTCGCTGCTTATTTCAATGTTGTTAAACACCGCTATGAGCTAAACCTTTATGACTTGATTTTTGAGGAAACCCATGTCACGTGATTTAGCGCAGCTTCACGCTGTTTTGCTAAATCACTATTGTTTTATTGGGATTGTTTTTATCTCACTGTGATTGATCACCATTAGTCGATCGTAGTTCTATAATTGCCGGAAGTTGTTATAGAATGGAAAACAATAGAGCTAACGAAGAACATGATTTTAATGTTATGTGTGTGAATAGCATAGGATATGCATTTACCTTGCACGGCAAATATGAATGGATTAGTAATGATATTTGATCGCCTTTTTCACACGCAAAAGAGTGTAATGATAGGTAAGCGAAGCATCGTATCCACGTAGATTGCAATCCGAAAACACGTAAGCTAATTCAACGACAATTCATTATTATCCGCACGAATCGGGTGATAGGTTTAGGGGCTTCGAATTTAATCCAAAGCAAAGATAACCAAACGTAAATATAAAATAAAGCGATAAAATCACGAAAGATGATTATAAAGAAGGACTAACCCTAGGGATGCACCAATCCTATCCACAACGATGTTTATCCCGCTTATTATTAACCGCTTAATCCGCATAAGACTTGAAGATCACATATATAACCAACAACTTGCCATTTATAATTGCGGCAGCTGATTACTAATTTTCCCTATCACGCTTACGCCTCTAGAGGAAAATAAGCAACTCCAAAAGGATCACTAAGAATATGCTTCCCACGATCGTCCTATCTCAATTACGACTCAAGCGCTCATACGTATCATGCATTCGATAACGATCGACAATTAATACAAATACGCTATTAACCGACAACTAGATATGCATCAAGATTGATCGTAAATCAACACATATAAATAAGCACAATCGAATCATGAATCAATGCCTCGAAGGTAAATAACAATAGCGGTGAATCACAACATATAGGATCGAATCATGCAAACCCTAGGATTAGAACGGAAACCAGCGGATATAATAAAATGTAATGAAATACTTAATTAACCATAAAAACAGAAATTAAATATATAAAACCCGTAGGGAAGCGCTCGGATGAACAAAGGTTGGTCTTGAATCCAATTCCAAGCGAACGAACGGAAAACAAAGGAAAACGATCGGACAAAACGTTCCGATCAATAAACTAGACAAGAACAACGGAAACTTAAAGCTAGAACTAAACGGGAATGAAAACTAAAGACTAAAAGCTTGTAAAACCGAGGAAAACTTAAGAAAACGAGCTCGGGGCGTCTGGGTCTCTCAGGGCGCGAAAGCAAGTTGCCATATATATAGCACACCCCAAAACCCTAATTTTCCTTCGCGCCTGTCTCGCGACCACCCTTCGCGGTCGCTAGGTGTGGTCGCGAGGTAATCGCCGCTCTTCTCTCCTTCCGCGACGCCTCTGCGCCCGCTGGTTGGTTCATGACCGTGTCTAGCGGTCGCTAGAAATCGATCCGTCGCGAGAAATCGTCCATGGCTTTCTCGCTACTGGGCTTCATGGGCACATTCTCGCGGTCGCGTGCTGGTTCTCGCAGCCTTTCTGGCGGCCGACCTAGCGACCGCTAGTCGGTCGCTAGAAACACGCCAGATTGTGTGTTTTGCCTCGTATGCCGCTCCTTGCTTCGATTTTCAACATATGACCTACACAACACCAAAAGAACACCCAAGAGCAAGATCTTCTAAAAATAGATAAAACATTAGGAATCGATACGTAAACGCACATTAAACGAGCTAAACTCATCTTCAAATATCAACTAAACACGTATAAAATGCGCTTATCAAACCCCAAACTTAAAGCATTGTTTGTCCTCAAACAAAAAATAGAACGGAAAGACAAAAGAAAGATCAATCTAGCATAGCAAAGAGGATAATCATTCTAGGCCTCGGGAAAAATATAAACGCCAAAACATTAGCGCACATGACGACGCTAGCCAACTTAACACAAACAACCATCGAGGGCAAGAACTCATTTATTTCAACCTCACAAAGGCATGTGCGAAATATATAGAATACACTCAAACTCATAAAGAAATTAAGGACGTGTATACACTCACGTATCAATGCAATGCAATATCTTACCATAGGCTTGCGTGCTTCTAACATCTCCACCGTCAAATGTGTTCAAATAAGGATCAAAGAGGTCTTTTATAGGTTATGATGTAGCACATTGGTTAAGGTAGGATAATATATGGCTAAGTGACTCAAAAATATTCCAAGCACCCCATTTATACTTTTTCGACACATATGGACTTTGTCCATTTTCTTCTTTCCCAACGTATAAATCAACGCTTTTATGCCTCATAAGGTACCTATACTTTGATTAAAGACCCTTTATGCTCAACACCCATAGTGAACTTAACATTTTTCTTTTCTTTTCTTTTCTAGAGCTTATAGGGTTTAACTTTCACAACAAAGGTACTATTCTTCACCACGTATGTATTTTTCTAAAAGAAACTTTTCTCGCCATAACTACATCAAATTTTTCACCCTTTGATTCCCATATCCATCCTCACCTCCTATCATCCGGTTTAATCGAAAGAAAAGTCTAATAAAGGCTCAAAAGAATGCGACAAATGGTATCTAACATCGGGTTAGTGTTTGGGTGAATATGTGGTTAACAAAGATGGCCTTTATCCTTTCCAAATTAAACACATATTGCGGTCTCTACACGTAAACACGGAAAGTTCTAGAAGATAATCACATGCATGATATCACACAATTAAAAGAAATCAGACAAGATATGTATACAAAGAAGCTCAAGTCTCACGTGTTAAGCAAATGGTGAAAACAACAAGCTCAAACCATCTCACGCCATTCATGCGTCATTTTCTAACATATCATGTGCACTATCATTAAATTTCACAAAAATTTCAATCGCTCATCGGCCACACGGATTAACACACTTCACTTAACTCGTTGATCGGTTGACACGAAACGAAACGAAAAACGAAACACGACAAAAGAACAACACAAACGAAAAACAAAAACAAAACACGAGAACAAAAACAAAGAAAACGCTGGGTTACCTCCCAACAAGTGCTTTATTTAACGCCTTTAGCTAGACCATCACTAACCTCGTCTAATCCGCGTTTTAGTAGCAATAGATATCTTTCTCGACTTGTGGAACCTTCTAAACTTCGATTTACGGATGACCACCACCGATCGTGGAAGTGGCCCCCAAACTTGAACGAAACACCGGAGTTCCATGCCGAGTCCACTTTTCTTCTCACGTACACTTCGATCGGTCGAGTACCCTCTAAACGCTAGACGGATCGGCAGCACAGCCATGATCGAGCAACAATCTTCCGCTTTTTCAACGCCGTGTTGCTTGATGGCGTCAGATATGGAAATTTTGAGCTCCTCATCGCTAACACGAAACGTGAGGTTTCCTTCCAGACATCAATCAACGCACTACCGGTTGCTAGAAAAGGTCTACCTAGGATTAGTGGTTGTTGTTTGAATTCGAATATCAAGAATAACAAAGTCGCAGGAAAACAAAATCCTAATTTTACCAACACATCTTCGACGATACCTTTTGGATATGTGATCACCGGTCAGCCATCATCGATGAAATCTTCGCCGGCTTCATTTTTCCTAGGTGTAGCCGGTTGAAAACGCTCAACGGCATCAGATTGATGTCGCCCCAAGTCGCATAACACATTTGGAAATTTCGCCGGCGATCTCGCACTCTAACGTGAAACCGCCGATCCTTCGCTCAAAGGGAGCTTTTGCAAGACAAGATCAGACTTGGATAGGAAATTTTCAAATTTCCCAAGTTTCTTCTTACTTGCAAGCTGGCTTTTAAGAATTTCATGTAGCCGGCATGTTTCGCAACGCTCAAAGAGAGGCAAATTTATCTCAACTTTCGAAATACCTTTGAAAACGAGCAAATTCCTCGTCATATTTCGACTTGACAAGTCGACTAAAACGGGACCGAGGAATATACGGCGAGATTAGCCTCGGGGTTCATGGTCGACCTCGCGATCACTGGGATGGTCGCGAGGAGTATCTTTGTCGGCGCCGATCTCCTTGTTTGCGCGGCGAGCTTGCGGGCGTTAGGTCGCCAGCGAGCAACCGGGCGCCGATAGCTGGATGGCTCGCGGTCGGGCGCGGCGGCGCCCGGCGCGAGCATGGCGTCAGGACAAAATTGGGATGGCTCGCGATCGGCTCTCGGTCGCGAGCTCGGTCGCGAAGTTTCGTCGAGAATGTTTTCTTGCTTTTCTTTCTGTAGGGCTCGGGTAGGCTCGCCCACTCGCCCCGAATGGCGAAGCATTGACTCTTCGGGTTCACCTCCAGACATTCTGAAATTGGCCCGCTTTTGTAGTGCATTCACTTGCACGCACTTTGACCGATTTGAGCTTCCAACATCTTTATGTGTTTCCCCATAGCCGCCACAATGACTCCAAGTGATTTATCTTCTCGCGGTGTTGCCGGCGAACGACCGATTGTTGCAATTGTTGGTTGCTTACAACCAACCGCCGATCATGTCTTCGAGACTTGGCTTCCTCGCTCTCGAATCGAATTCGGTATCAAGCCCTAAGGTTGTTGGAAATTTGAATGACCTCCGATTGATGTGGCTCACGCTCGTTTCAATCGACTTTTAAAAGAGTGAACTTCTTCATGAGGTCGCCATATTTCGAATCACTCTCAAAGAAACGCTTGAACGATGTCGTTCTTCCGCTGGGCTATCGATAGCTGGCGCCATCTCTTCTACAATACGGCTTGCCTCGCCGACCGTCGGTTTAATAAATGCCCACCGACGCATCTACCATGCCCTCGCCCGCCATGTCACCCACCGAGAACTGCGGTGATTTGTTGCCTCGAGAACCCATGTTGTGGACATCGCCTCAATAGACCTCGACCTCCCATGCCTCGAATAATGATTCATCGTGGTTTTGGCAAAATGAGATTTCGCGATGATCTTCTCAAGGCCACGCGGAAAGTATTTCGAAAGAAACTTCTCACAAAGTTTCCATGTCGATGCCACCGTCCAAACTTCAACCAATCTTTCACCGTCACAACAATGAAACCGAACATGCGATCCGATTGTGTCTGTGGCACCCCATTCTCGCTTGATGGTGTCACAAATGTCGAGAAACGCCTCGAGATGCGATCGGTCTTCCGTGACTCCTCCCCAAACCGCTCTCCTGGACCATACCGATCAGTACGGTTTGAGCTCGAAATTGTTCAGATCACGCGGGCCCCAACCGCCTCCTTGAACCTGCTCGTGGGATGTCGATACATGTGGTTCGTAGGTCTTTCCTCCGAGCAGGACAACACCCATATTTGCCATCCGACGTGATCTCCGCAAAGTCGCCTAGCATGCGTGCTACTTGCCCTTTATGAATGCCCCTGCTCATGGATTTGCCGCCATTGCAGTCTGCCTCTTCTCTCGCCCCTCTTCTCCTTTGGAGCTTTCGATCTCGAGATCTAAAAATATTTCGTGAGGTCCCCGAGATCTGTACGCATAAACCACCCGAGAAACGAGAAAATTTAGCACCGACAAAATAAATAAATATAATATATATATATAACTTCAATTAATAAATCCAAATCGTCAATTATTCCTATGTGATCTTAATAACCTCCCAGAACGGCGCCAAAATTTGATCGCCCTTTTCACACGCAAAAGAGTGTAATGATAGGGTGTTAAGTATCGTATCCACGAGATTGCAATCCGAAAACACGTATTAATTCAACGACAATTCATTATTATCCAAGCACAAAATCAGCGATAGTTTAGGGTTTCGAATTTAATCCAAAGCAAAGATAACCAAATGTAAATATAAATAAAGCGATAAAATCACGAAGATGATTATAAAGAAGGACTAACCCTAGGATGCACCAATCCTATCCACAACGATGTTTATCCCGCTTATTATTAAACCGCTTTAATCCGCATAAGACGGAAGATCACATATATAACCAACAACTTCAAGCACGACAATTGCGGTAGCTGATTACTAATTTTCCCTATCACGCTTACGCCTCTAGAGGAAAATAAGCAACTCCAAAAGGATCACTAAGAATATGCTTCCTACGATCGTCTCTATCTCAATTACGACTCAAGGCTCATACGATTACGCATTCGATAACCATCGACAATTAATACAAGCACGCCATTAACCGACAACTAGATATGCATCAAGATTGATCGTAAATCAACACATATAAATAAGCACAATCGAATCATGAATCAATGCCCGAAGGTAAATAACAATAGCAGGTGAATCACAACATATAGGATCGAATCATGCAAACCCTGTGGATTAGAAACGGAAACCAGCCAGATATAATAAAATGTAATGAAATACGAACTAACCATAAAACAGTAAATTAAATATATAAACCCGTAGGGAAGCGCCGGATGAACAAAGGTTGGTCTGAATCCAATTCCAAGCCGAATCTAACGAAAAAAAGGAAAACGATCGGACAAAACGCCCGATCGATAAACTAGACAAGAACAACGGAAACTTAAAGCTGAACTAAACGGAATGAAAACTAAAGACTAAAAGCTTGTAAAACCGAGGAAAACTTAAGAAAAACGAGCTCGGGCGCCCCTGGGTCTCTCAGCGAGCAGCGGGTGTCGCCATATATAGCACACCCCAAAACCCTAATTTTCCTTCTCGCCACTGCCTCGCGACTCACCCTTCATGTCGGTCGCTAGCGTGGTCGCGAGGTAACCGCGATTTTTCGCCCGCTGACGCCTCGCGCCCGCTGGTTGGTTCCCACCGTGTCTAGCGGTCGCTAGAAGTTCGATCCGCCGCGAAATCGCCCAGCCGCTTTCTCGCTACTGGCTTCGCCGCTGGCACATTCTCGCTGCCGCTGTATGCCGGGTTCTCGCTGTTTCCTAGGCTGCCACCCAGCGACCGCCAGTCTGGTCGCTAGAAACACCTGATTGTGTGTTTTGCTCAAGCGCTGCTCCTTGCTTCGATTTTCAACATATAGATCTACACAACACCAAAAGAACACCCAAGAACAAGATTCTAAAATAGATAAAACATTAGAATCGATACGTGAACGCACATTAAACGAGCTAAACTCATCTTCAAATATCAACTAAATACGTAAATGCTATTATCAATATTCTAAGAGAGCTATATAGGAATATATGGATCGGATCTATAGAATATAATCTAGATTTGGAAAATACTAAGAATCAAAGAAGTTCATGTCATAGTGATAATGCAAGATAATGCTATAGCAATATTTAGAAGAGAGCATGGTGGAATCGGAAATCAAGTCTGCTTTCACCTTGATAACGGTAATCTCCTCGTTGTATGTCAATCGCCCACTTTGCCGCGTCAAGTTGTTTTAATTTCATCATTGCGTTATATTCTAGTTCGTACTACTGGTTCCATCTCCTTATTTTGCAAAATTACAATCCACGTGATTTAAAAGTGCATTCCCCGGATTCGATCTCTAATACTTCCATGTATTATTTGTTGATTACGCACTTCATGCGATAGATATTCACATCAAAAGAAATCTCAACAACAAGTTTTTGGCGCCATGTCGGAACCGCCAATTATAAATTACGTGAGATTGCAATTTTGTGTTTCTTTGTAACACGCGACTCACTCCGTCATTACCTTTGCGTGAACAAGGGTTCTGGATTGTGGTTTATGCGCAGGCAAAAGCGCAAGTGACCCACCGCTAGATCCAGATTGAACGCACCTCAGAGAGAAGGCGCCAAGAACGAGTTCGCAGAGCGCAAGCCGTGATGGCCGCACTGGAGGAGAGGCAACAATGGCGAATGCCATTGTCATCGCCGATGATCGGGAAAGCGGTATACGTGATCACGCTTAACCCCTGCATTTAACGAAATAATCCAGAATTACAAGACCCGAGGCAAGCGAACCACTCGAATCAAGCTGGTCATGTTTCGTGATGTCCAAACAGTGGGGCAATTTAGTGGTCAAGCCACGAAGATCCACATCTCCACCTTCGATCATTTCCGGAGGTCAACGACTCATTTGTTATCGGTGTTCCACCAAGCACCGAGACTTCGTTATTCCCTTTTCGCCACTTAGATCGCAAAAGCATGGATGAATGGTCTTCCATCAAATTCCTATCACCTCATGGAACGAGCTCGCGAAATTTTTTGATGAAGACTTCCCACCACCAAGAACGCAAGATTCTCGAACGACATCATGTCATTTCAGCAGAACGACGCAAGAGTCGTGTGCGGTTTGGGAGCGATATAAGGAAATGCTACGGAAATGTCCTCATCACGGCATTCCGCATCAGATTCAACCCGAGACCTTCTACAATGGTCTCAATGCCACAACACGCTTGGTGCTTGATGCTCTCGCAACAGAGCTATTCTTTCAAGTCATACAACGGCATACGAGATCTGGAAAGAATCGCAGACAACAATTGCCAATGGTCAAATTCTCGTAGCCAATAGGAAAGAAATCGGTCAGGTGTGTTGGAGGTCGATGCCCGACGACATTAATAAAATTCTGTAGCATCCATGAGTAACATGTTAAAAGGATCGTAAGACTTAATCCAAATGTGCAGCCGACTTAGTAGTCCAGTTGGTCGCACCTACCATGCAAGTAAACGAGGTGTCAGGTGATATTGTGGAGAAGGCATATCTTCGAGTCGCCTGTCAAACCCAAATTTCGATCCGTTATCCGGGAAATCGAATGGACAGCGAACAACCCTTATTCACAAACGCATAACCGGGTGGCGATAACATCCTAATTTCTCATGGGAGGCCAAGGTCCGGATTAAACAAAGGTGGAAATTTTGAGAAACCACATATCCAAAATTACCAACCAAAGCAAAGAATAAGCCGCCCCACGCCCCAAGACTATCAAACCTTGACGAAGGAACATACGGCTAAAACAGATGTCAGAATATGTGGGCAATCCACTTCATTGCTGAATTTGGAAGTCCAGATCGGACAATTAGCCAATGAGATTAAAACCTAATTCTTGAAATTTGCCAAGGACACGGAGAATCCACGAAAAGATAAAGAACAGTCAAGGCTGTCACGCTACGTGGAAAGCAGATGCAGGAACCGTGAGTCACGGACCGGAAGTTAAAAGGCCGAGTCCTCAACAAGTAACAACCAAAGTCGCTACCACGGAAAATTGCCAGGCCTCGAATGCCGAGGTGCCCGCAGAAGAAGAACCGCTATCGAACTCACGGACGGCGGTGTATCGTCCACCACCTCCTTTCCGTAAAGGTTGGAAGAAGGTAGCAGGATACCCGCCAAGATTCCTTGATGTTCAAGCAATTACATATCAACATCCTTTGGTAGAGAAGGCTGAACAAACGCCGAACTATGTGAAGTTCTCAAGGACATCCCGACTCAAGAAGAGACGGTCACGAGTTTGAAACGCGTGGCACCGATCGAAAGCAGTACGTACGCTAAAGAGCAAGCTCCTCCAAGTTGAAAGATCCAGTGAGCTTTACAATTCCATGCTCGATTGAGGACGCGACGCCGCTTGGCCGTTATGTGACCCTGAGCAAGCATAAATTTGATGCGTGGAGTGCTTTTAGTAGCTTTTTGGAAAATACCACGCCTCTTCCCGATTTTTCTCATCAACTTTTGAACTACCATTTAATCTTATCCCTTAATTTTGCGCTCGACCTTCACAGTCCAAACCCTTCATTGCGTAAGTGGGGTTTGGTATAAGATCTCTTGGAAGGTTGTCTTCTTCATTTTACTCTTTCTTCCTTACTCTCCGTTTTAGCGTAGTGCGCTGCATCTGCATCCGAAGACATCTGCCTTTTCTTAAACATTACTCATGTATTTAGTCTTTTGCTACTTATTCTTCTTCCCTTCTTCTTCTCTCTTCTTCTTCTTCTTCTTCTTCTTCTTCTTCTTCTTCTTCTTCTTCTTGATATTTTAGAGATAATAGATAGATTTCCTTTTATAGGAAGAACTCATAGATCTTTTAGCTAACGTGCTTCTATGGCTTAAAAATGAACTTTTAAACCTTCCATCGTTCGTGGTAAAATTCGATTAACTTTTGAGAGATCTTTGTTCTCTCGTTAGCTTCATTTTCTTCCCATTCACGTAGATGGGTCCCTTGGCCTCCGATCCTCTAGACATGGCGTTATGGTTCACCAGGAGTGGACTTCCGTTTACCGTGTGTCCTTACTTGGCAAAGGCATTTATATTGTCACCGGTATTCTCTGAACGATATATCCGTCCTTTATACAGGATGGCTTTTTTCATATTATCCTTGCGAATATTGGATCTTTGACACTTATAGTATTTTTCTTACCAACGATGTCTTTGTTCGTAACAAGTTTCATTATTTCATTGAAAAACATAGTAGCTATGTTCGTTTATGAATGATGATCCCGGTTTAGATAAAAACTAGATGAGCGCGTAATTCTTATACTCCGATTAGTTATGAATTTGGCCTTTTGGAGAGCATATATGCATGCTCATTCGCGTATTATCCTCCGGTCCTAGCGACTCGATGATCTAAAGGTGCTATTGGAGATCCATGGAGACTTATTTGATCATATCATATTAACCAAGGAAGATGTCCATTTATTATGACCTATTCACGGGCATGAATGGAATGATTATATGGGTAGCTTCCTGCGGGTGAAGGAATATTCTTGCTTTGTTGCTATTTGGATTTAGCTAATTGCTTTTTTTCGTCTTGTTTTCTTTCGGATATGTCTTGGCAAGATGATTTGTTATCTTACGTCGTCGTCGACCTATTACCTTTATCTTTTAGAGGATGTTACGGCGACTCCTCTAGGGGTTCTACTCTTTAACAACTACGAGGCTCACTAATCCATGTTCGAATGCTCCTAGTCATTGAACTTTCTTCATTCCTTCGGCCCGGCTCTTGTTGAACGTAGAGATTAAATTTGGCGGATGATGAGTAGCGACCCTCCATAAACTACAGGCCCATTGAGCTATTAATGTGAGGACCAAGGGAAAGATCTAGACATATCCGCACATGGAGGTTGGCCAGTCCATCGGCGCTTGTGGAGGTTGACCATTGTCTCTTCATCGTGCCGTGTTTCATCTCGCCCAGCCGCCGGGAGAGGCGATCCACGATGAACACTTCCTGATTTACGGTGGGCTGCTTCCTGGTGAAAGCCGTTTTTGCTCGGGTTGGGTCATCGGGTTGGGTATCTCAATCACCTCACGAGTGATGAGAAGGATTTTACCTTGAGACAATCTTGTGAGTTATTAGGTCATCCCACGGCTCCAGAAGTGGACATGGCTAACATAGTCCGACGATTCTCTGCCTGCTTCGTGATGTGCTGTGCTACGTATGATTACCGTAAGGATCTCTTATTCATTTCTTGTTTTGTTCCTTGCTCAAATTTACGATCTTGTTTGCTTGAGGTTATATTGGGCATTCGGGGTAACTTATGGTTGATCGACTATGATCGAAGTTGACTCTCGCCATAAGAGATATCGAGACTATTTTAGGGAGCGAGGTAAACAAAAGATCTAGAAGTGAAGGGCATGAAAGTGGGGGCCTGCATTGGATTATGGAACTAGAGGCGTCTGGTGACTTGGACTGCTTACTCTCGGATTGTAGAGTTGGAATGGCTCTAAACACTCGAATCGATACATGGACCTAATGGACACTCTTGTTCGTTCTTATCAAACGTGCTTTCACGAAAAATCGAGGCGATCCGACGGCTTTGCCGTCATTTCTTTTAATGTTCTTGATAAAGCAGGGAGAAAGGCTACAGCGGTTTGGTGGGTCGGATGAAATATGATCGTCGGCGGATCTGGCGACTCTGTTGGAACACTTTAGCACCGTAGACCAATCTAGTGGAAGCTTATCATTCACTGTTTTCATGTCCCTTATTTGAAGCCATATCATTTGAAGGTTATGTCATAGAAATTTCTTGTGGGTATGCAGTAAGTTCTTGGGGGCTATTGGCGAATTTATCGAGATAGGGGATATTCTTTGGGCCATGTCTTGCTTTCACAGCTTCGAACGGATGAATCCTTACTAAAGTTTTGCACAGAATTAGAGCTTATGGAAAAGGTGGCCCGATCTTTCGTTGAGGACCTTTCCTCTTGACCTCATCGTCTGCGCCCGTTCATATCCCATCGTCCCTCTTCCATTGATCTTGGATCTTTGCAACATACTTCCGGGAAGAAGTCGGGAGAATAGCTCGGGCACCTTGTCGATTGACTATGTGTGTTTGGCTCTGTTTGGGCTGACGGTGAAGCTTGATGGTGAGAGACAACAAAGCGCTAGCAATGGGCGATTCTAGTCTGAAGGAGCCACGCCTCCTAGATTTTTTCTTTTTTGCCTTATAATTTCATCTTTCTGCATCGATTGAATCAATTTTATTTGTAAAATATTTAGCATATCACTTTGTTTTGTTTTCTCTTTATTATCTCCGCTCGCGCGATTTGAGGAATCATCTTTTCTTGAGTAAATGTTCAGTGATATCTTTAATCTTATGCTCTAATAGTGTTGTATATCTTTTCTTTTATTAGTATATCGATTTTCTGCAGGCAAATATTTGGCGTATCGATCTTCTACTACATTCTTTCTTTATCTTTTCTTTTTCTTTTTTTTTTTTTGCAAGGGTAATTGTATCTGTCGGATCCATTAATAGATGGTAAGTACTTTTCGTCTTTTGAGGAGGTTGTTACATCTCAAGCAGACTTTTCCGTGTATAAATATATTCTATTTCTCGTCATTTCCTTCATGGCCATGCTTTTGGATCATTCTTCTTTCATGTCTCCATATTTTATGGAGATATTTTTCCCCTCGTTTGTTCTTGTTTTGTTATATGGAGCAGTTGCTTTCATCGAGATGAGTCTAATCCTCCGTTTTCTTTGGGTCGATTGGTGGAATTATGTGTCCTTTCGCGTTCTTACTTCGTTATTCGAAAGGCGAGTGGTGGCGGAGACACGGTGAGTGCCCTCTGCGATGCTACGCGCTACTCTGGTCTCTAATGTCTTACGGCGGGCTTACATGAACTTTCATGGATCCTTATCTTTGTTTTCTTTAATCTTAGCAAATTGCTCTTCTTGAGGATCTCTCTCGGGCGGATGGGATGGGCAAACTCACGAACTTTCCATTCTTTGTTTTCCATCTCAGCTTAAGTCATTGAGATCAAAGAAGTGGGGAAGAGCATATATCCTAGGAAGGATTTTCTATGTTGGACTTCGGTCTTAATTGATAGATGCATTGAGTCTTGGCATGTAATTTTGTTCGGGCCTCTCATATTACTATCTCGATCTTAAACTCCTTTTATTTACAGGTAATGTTTGCATCTGCTCGTTGGGCTATATAATAATACTATTTCTACTTCTTTAATAGCAGCTTCGGCTTTTATGTAATAGTATTTGGTTTTAATAAAAGCTTTCACACATATATTCTTTCTCTTCCCTCACTTATTATTTCTTTTGCTTGTTTTAAGCAATTGTTTTAGAGGTTGGAATCTAGGGCTTTAGCGAGGATTAGTTGTGATCTATTGGGTAGATTTTCACAACTCGGAACAACTACGAGTTAACTTCGTTAGTGGCCGACGTGGTCCGTTACGTTGAATGATTTTTACGATGATCGTGCTCAAATTTTACGAAAAAACTTTTCATGTTTTATTCTGGGTAAAAATGTCTAGAAAAGACTAAGTAGATAACTAAAAGATCGAAGTCGATAAAGCGAAAAGGTAAGAAAAGCTTAGCGACGGTGGGAACCTTTAGACAAAGAACTTTTCGGGTTGGAGATGTTCCACGATCATGGCATGGTTTTCCTTCATCGTTTGTTAGCTCATATACCCTCCTGTAGAACCTTGTGACCACATATGGACCTTCCGGTTAGGTTTCAATTTTCAAGTTGGTTTTAGGGCGTTGGCCACGTGGACAAGTCCTTTGTAAATCTTGACTTGTATTCTCTTGCATAATTTTGCCTTTATCATCTTTTGTAATTCTCCTTTTTGGTGTGGGCCTCTTATCTTCTTTCTTCTATCGGGTCAAGTTTTCTCTTAGTAAACTCATTTCTATTCTTCGGTAAGCCGAGGATCACATGTCTTCATCTATTTCTACGCAAGATAGCGCTAGAGTTTACGTAGACTAGGTTGAAAGGTGATTCTCAGGTTGTCATTTTGGACTAGTTCTATATGCCATAGAACTTAATCTAGTCTTTTGCTGCGCGCTGGTTTCTTAGCCATGCTTTTAGGCGCTTAGTATGGTCTTGTTGGTTATTTCTATCTATTAGTTGGCTTGTGGGTGCGTCACTGATGAAGCATTGCTCGATTTTTATTTAATGGCGACATATTCGTATTCTTGCTCTGTTGAATTTCGTGTCATTATCGATATCGAAATTCTTGATATTCTAAATCTACGTATATTCTTCCATAGGTATCTTTGGATTACCTTCCGTTAATTTTTCTCTGACTTTGGCTTCCAGCAATTTGGTGAAGTAGTTTACAACCACAATCTATGTAGGCTCTTCCTCATTTGGCTTTAAGTAGTTTTCAACTATGTTTATCCCCACTTAGAAAATACATGGAATACATTGTCCCAACTCTCTGGGGTATGTATTAGTCGGCGTTCAAGTGGCCCGGACATTTCTTGACCAACTCACTAGCATCTGGCGATGGTGAGCAAGCGTATCCGACCTAGTGTTCTCTGTGCGGTCCTTGAACCATGTATGGTTTTCTACGCAACCTCATGCATTTCCACGAGTAAATATTCTCCTTATATTAGATAAGCATCTCGGTAAGGATGTGTGAAGTGAGTCGATACATGTAATCTCTGATTGGCGAGAACTTAGCGTAAGCTATCTCTTTGGTGCTCAGGTTGTTTGGCATCGGCTAAGTTACGATGAATTTCACGATTGAATTCTCGATTCGGACTTCTCGATTATAGCTCGATATCCATCATAAAGGCCTTTTACTCTACCTTGATGCTTACTTAGTTCGAAAGTTTGCTTCACTCATCTTTGGCTAACTTGGCACCTTCTCAGTTTCTCTCTAAAATTTATACCACATATATCTTGTGGATCTTCTTCTTCGGTCCTTCCTTTGTTAAAATATTTCATCATCCATTTCTATTCTTGTCGTATGTCAGTAGGACTTGCTATAATACTTGTGAATCTGAATGCAAGGTTATTTTTATGCCCGAGATCAGTCGAATTCTCATTGCTCGGATAAGAGCTTGTTTTCATCTCATTATTCGATGCACGGAAACTAAATTATATTCTGAGTTCAGTCGTGCCCTCGGATGAATCTATATACTGACTCCATCACTCCTGTTCTTGAGCCGTCCAGCATGGCTCTCCACAACAATCTATGCGCTCTTGTTTGTTTCACTGTAGAAAATCTGCAAGAGTTTGGGCTTTGATGGCGTTCTTACTTCAAAATTCCGTTGTATTCATTAATTCCCTCGTTTCACCATCTTTCCCGATGAGGTTCGGTTTTCCAATGATGTATGCGAAGGGTAAGTGCATTTTACTATTATCTTGTGTGCTGAAATAGTATAGAGCTTTCTTGTCATCACCATTCTTCTATGTTGCTTTCCGATGTCTGAATATCTCATCGAACATGTCATTTACTTACGTAGTATAGGGTTTTGGTGTGTTCCACTTCTCGATTAAACCAGAGCTCAGAATCTTCTCTAGTGAGTAAAACGTTTTTATCCAATGGTTTGGTTATGAGTAGTATTTGGGTGGGTTGAGTTTAGATATGATCTTAACTTGTGAAGATTTTCTTTGGATCGGTGAGTGGGTATGAACTCTCGACTTTTTACGATATAAATCTACATAGACCTCCATATTGCGCCCTATTTGCTCAAAAGTTTTATCCATCATGCGTTGGTATGTTGCTCGATTTTTAGACTAAGCAGCGCTAACACACTTATATTTGAACGGATCTTGAAGGTTTGCTTTAGCAGCGTCTTTGGGGTCCTCTTGATCGGTGATATCACTATAAGCATCCGTCATCAATAGCGACTCCGACCTGAAGTGGAATCTATTGGTTGGTGATTCTTGGTAAAGGGTAAAAATCCTTAGGGCATGCTTTGTTGAGGTCTCGAAAATCTATTCACTCAATTGGTGTTTCTTTTGCAACCATCCTTTGCGTTGGACAACCATTAGAAATTGTCTCTTGATGTGTCAGTCCTCAATAGCTTTAGATTTCTCTTGTATAACTTTGTCCTTTTCATGGTCGAATTGGCGTAACTTCAATTTGCGGGTTTAGCGATCGGGTCCATATTCGAGGAATGCGTAGCTATTTTGGTATCGAACTCGTATCGGTCGATTGGTTGAATGCGAAACATCTGAATTTTCTCTCAAACATGCCATGATGCTTTGGCGTCGTATCTACATCTATGTCCGATCCTCGTGGCAACACATCCTTCAAGGAACAACTCGATGTTCATGAGTTCTTCCTTTGGTTGCACTTGGGTGGAAGAAGTTTCCTCACTAGCTCAGTTTTTAACCTTGTTTCTTGAAGTACACAGCCGAATGACTCGTCACATTGCTCTTCTAGTGCATTTCTCTCCTTCTTTGCTTGCATATAGCACTTTCGGGATGACACTTGGTCTCAACATTTTACGCAATGGCGTTCCCTATTGAAATTTCATCTTCATAGAAAGTGGATACTACTGCTCGAAAAGCATTGGTGATCGCTTGATATCACATTGTGGCGGAAGGTGCGTCCACATGAAAATTGCGAGATCGGCAATGCGTGCACTGCTTCCCAGTGACCTAAGTTCAAGCGAGGAGTGGTGATAATACTTTCCCTATGAATCGTAAAGGGGTGAGAATGGATTTTAGCAGGCGATCTGAGACATCTAGTCATAACGTCACGAGCGATCATGTTGACCGTCTTTCGGTATCCACAAAGATTCATGCTATGTCGTATCCGTCTATATCGTTGTGATAATGAGTGCATCATTGTGAGGTCGACCGGTGCTCTACTAGATCATGGTCAGAAAGAGATCTCGAGCAAAACTTGCTCATTTCTATCTTTAGGATGGTGTGCCCTCCGGGCCTTGGCTGATACGAAGATATCTTCCTTGCCTTGTTAGAATCTCTCGAGTGGGTCCTATGTGATCATCTTGATCAGACCACTTTTTCTTAGGGGATTTCTTCGCTCTACTTTCACTACTATATATCATCGTCCTTTTTGCCTCGTTGCTTTATTCGGACGTACTTTAAGAGTTTTCCATTACGAATAAACATTTCGATGGCGTCTTTGAAGTGTCGATATTCGTTAATTTTATGGCGTAGTCATTATGGTATTCTGAAACTTATCGAACACGGCCTCTCAGTCCGTCTTTGAAAATTCGAAATCTAAATCCGGTTTCTTTGCCGCTATCTCGGCAAGGCTGTGGTTCTCACGTTATGAGGGTATATGATTCAAACCTCTCGGTTTCTTTTTGGCTTGAGTTTTCCATTCTCTATTTCCACCATCAATTCTTGATTTTGTGGCCCTACGGTGTAGTATTTTCCATGTTACTCTAAACAACATCTTCCAGTGTAGAGCTTATCTATTGAAACAACAACTCATCCCAAATCCTTGATGGCCTCTTGATTAAGTATGCAAATAAAGGCTCATGCTTTAAGTTGTGAGTGAATATATCGACTTTCTGTCGACACATGTATTGGGTTCGATACGTTTTGAATCTCGTTAAATAAGATCTCGGGGTTTTCTCTTTTCCTCATATTATCGACCACGGATGGTGCATTTAGGTGTTGATTGCCACCACGCTGCAATCTAGTTTAGAAAACTCCTCTTAAATACTTAAAGTAGTGTATGGAGTGAGTGATATTTCTGAACCACTATTGTCTTTGGACCATCAATGTGGTAAGATAAACTCTACATTGACTCCATCAAGTCTTTGGACCTACTCGTTTGTAGTATCTGAGACCGTGAGGATTGCTACCTCAGGACATGGTGTTTCTTTATCTAAGGCAGATCCAAGGCTACAAATGAGATAGAGAATGAGACAAGTTCTTAATTGCATTCAGAAGTCCCTATCAAATACTTATCGAGATGGATATCGACTATACGGTAGGCATAGTAGCTAGATATCGATCTAACCACAGAAATACATTGGATGATGAAAACATATACTCATGTCTGAAAAGTGTTGGATTTGTATCTTGAGCGGTTTGGTTGAGCTTGTATCATGTTTCTTTACCACTATTACAATCTCTATCGATTTGAATACTTGATTGCATATATCGTGTCCTTATCTCTATATAAGTTAGATATACGATTGTGTGAAGATCACGAGTACTATGATTGGTCGAGCAATGAGATATAAAAGTTTCACGGTGAGACAACTTAGGAGCGAGTTGTCGGTTAAGCTCGGTATAGATAAGTGACTTGACTTAGTTCTTGTCTATCTTGTAGTCTCTAGCGTATTGAAGGATCACGATGAGATGAGTTCTTCTTTCGACCGTCGTGAAGAACCAGATCTCGGTGACTACGATGATCTAAACCTCGATAAGGTATTAGGTGAGTATGAGTTCTTGACCATCACTTTGACTTGTTATGGGTGAGGGTTATATGTTCTAACAATTCTCGCAGTCTTGGGTGGTGGCGATCTTGTATGTCTGCTAGTTATCATGTCAGTCATCGTTCCGTTTAGGATGATGATGTCCCCTTAAGGAGCTCAAAGAGTTTATTGTACTAAACCTGCGGAGTTGAGTTAGCTCAGTACAATAATAAGGTTGAGTGGTACTAAGGAATTAAATATATTAATTATTTTAGCGTCAGATTGAAATAATTAATGGACGTTCGATATCTTAAATCGGGGGATTCGTAATGTCTAAGTGCAAGCCGACTCAACCGCGAATAAAGGGTAAGTCGACATTTTTCTCTAGTGGCATGAATCAATGTTTATAAATTAATTTATGTTAAATTGAACATAAGATAATTAATTTATTTGAGGCCCATCTTTATTCCTTGCATTTGATCACAGTGGCCCGTCAGACCATACTCGAGAAATCGGTACCCCTAACTAGTATGGAAGATTTTATTCTCTTTATCCATAAGGATATTATTATATTTATGGGATATGCATGGATCCTTTCCTAATGGGATTATGGTAATGCATTATAAATATAAGGTAAAGATAAGATCAAGGTTAATCCTCATTATTATACATAGAATTTACGTGAGCCTCGAGAGATTCTCGAAAATAGCTAGGAGTTGTTGGGTGATTTTGAGATTCTCCATAGATCGTCCTCACTCGGCGTTGGAGTTTGGAGGCGGGACGATCTGAGAAGATCAAAGCAGAGTCTCGATCCATTCATCCCGATCCACCTCGACAATTCAAGGTAAACACGAGAAAACCCTCGTGTTGCAATTAATTATATAGGCAGCATCTTGGTTTATAATCAATGTATGGTGAATTAAACATCAGATAGATCCTCGGGAGAGGTTAAAATCGTTTTCCTACAATTGGTATCGAGCACAGGATCGATCTTGAGCTCTGTTGGATTAATTCACGTTTGATTATCGTGCGATTAAATAATTGTTGGATCTAGGTTATAGTGGCTCGTTTTGTTTTTGTCGATGTTTTGTTTTCTACGAGAAAATCGTGGTTAATTAGATTTTTTATAAATCTTATGCGTAAAAAGAAGCGAAGCAAGCGAAACGAGGCGAAGGTACTTTGGAAAGCGGGCCGGCCGGACGGCGTGCGGGCGAAAGCGCGAGATGCGCGCTTCGTGGTCGCGCCGCCCGGGTGCGCGTATTTTCTCGGCATTCAGCGGACGAGGCGTGCGGGCGGATGAGGACATGCATGGCGTGCGGCGTGCGTGGGCGGCACGGGTGGCGTTTTCCACGGGCGCCCGGCGCTCGGCGCGGCAGCGTGGATGCGTGTGGAAACCTCGGTCGACCTCGGCGAGTCGGCTGGCGTGTGGCGACCTCGGCGAGTCGACCTCGGCGGTCGTCTTGGCGGCTCGGCCGTCGGCGTCGGCCGCTAGGTGAGCTCGGCGTGACAGCGCTTCTGCGGCGTGGCATGCGCCTGCGCCTTCGATGGGTCGCGGTGGCCGTTGACAGTGAGCACCCAGCGAGACAGCTGCTGGCGCTGGTGGCGTCGCGTTGTGGGCACTTGCCCTGGCCAGCAGCCCGACCCGTCTTGGGCGACCAGGCCCAAATTTGGCCCGACCGTTTTCGGCCGAACCCGTTTTCGGCCCCAAAATCGGTTTGTGAATCCGGTCCGTGCCCGTGCCACGTGAGGCCCGTTTTTAAGTTGAAGATCATGCTTTGCAATTCTTTGTAATAGATTAGGCGAAAGTGCGGGTTCCACAGTGGAGCCACGATGAGCGTTTTATTTTATTTTTAATTGTTCATTGCATGTCGTGGATGTTTAAATTATGCGAAGCATGCTATGTATGTTTAAATTACGTAAACAAATATATTATATGTTTTCGTGATTGGATGCGCATAGTAAGCATGCTAGGTTTATCGCGTTTTCAAGCATATTTTAGAATTCTGCGAGCATGTTTTACATGTTGAGTTCTATAGAAAAGCATGCTAGGATTATGTGATGCTGCATGGACAAACCTTTTGAAACAAAAGACTAAACAAGTAACCCGACATATTAATTTTCAAATTAAAATGTCAAGACCTCCATTTTGATCTCTAAACAAAGTGAGGCCTTTGTGATGGCGATCCACACGCGTGGCTTGCTTGCCTTTGTTTATCATAAGTTTGTTAGATGAGATTTCTAAATAAAACCTTTTAAATCTATTGAGAAGTGGGAGTTTCGTGTGTAAACGATCACACGCGTGGCTTGCATGTGCGATTTTCATAAGTTCTCTAGAGATAGTTTTAAAATGAGATAACTAAGGAATTTGAATTGGGCGGTATGGTCTGAGTGAGTATGCAAATTCTAAGAATTCATTCTATTTACATTAAAATTGTGGTCATTGTAGACATCACCTCAGTACAACTTCCCATGAAGTTCCTTCTTGCGATAGTGATGTGGTGCAATAAGGTCGATCATTAATTTCATTTGTCATAAGGATAAGTTGACATGGATTGAAATTAAATGACTAAAGGTATATTTTAGTGCAGTCGAGGGGTTCGTGTATAGCGTCCACAGCGTGGCTTGCATGTGGAATTCCTTGGGCGATTGGAGGTTTCAATTAATATTGTTTTATCAAAGGTTACAATATTATTATTCACGAATTATATGCGATCGTATGCTTATGTGTTTACATTATCTTTTCGGATATGTCTCTTACGATTATCAATATGCTGCACAAAATCCACTATCCGGTCCGAATTTTATCAGTGGAAATGAAACATGGAATATGTTCTTATCATTGAAGAACACATGTTTATTCTCACTACTTCTAAACCCGATGCCCTTCTTGTGCGTCGACTAATGAGCGTGAGAGTCAAGCGAGACTTTGGCATAAGTCGAACAATATGGCCAAGTGCTATATGATGACTACAATGTCGAAGGCTTGCATTGCGACATCGATCGATGGTGAGCCTTGACGAAATATGGTCGAGTCTCGAGGTAAGCGTTTAGGCGATCGGATCGAGACGATCGCTTCCACACAATGAGAGAAATCTTTGCGTGTAAGATGGAAGAAGGAAGTTCGGTCCATGAACATGTCTCCCATGACTCGTCTCATGGATAGTCTTGATCGGTTGGGAGGAGGTATTGTATCGATTCATCCTCTGTTGGATTGTATCTTGGCGGTTTGGTTGAGCTTGTATCAATGTTTCCTGTTACCACTATTACAATCTCTATCGATTTGAATACTTGATTGCATATATCGTGTCCCTTATCTCGTATATAAGTTAGATCATACGATTGTGTGAAGATCACGAGTGCGTATGATTGATCGAGCTTAATGAGATATAAAAGTTTCCGGTGAGACAACTTAAGGACGAGTTGTCGGTTTGAGGGTGAAGATATAGATAAGAAGTGACTTGACTTAGTTGCTTGTCTATCTTGGTGCGTCTACGGCGTATTGAAGGATCACGGTGAGATGTGTTCTTCTTTCGGCCGTCGTGAAGAACCGAGATCTCGGTGACTTCGATGATCTAAACCTCGATAAGGTATTAGGTGAGTATGAGTTCTTGTCCATCACTTTGACTTGTTATGGGTGAGGGTTATATGTTCTAACCAATTCTCCGCATCTTGGGTGGTGGCGATCTTGTATGTCACGCTAGTTATCATGTCAGTCACCGTATCCGTTTAGGATGATGGCGTCCCTTAAGGAGCTCAAAGGTTTATTGTACTAAACCTGCGGTTGAGTTAGCTCAAGTACAATAATAAGGTTGAGTGGTACTACTTAAGAAATGAAGTTATTAATTGTTTTAAGCGATCGATTGCTATAAATGATTAATGGACGTTCGATATCTTAAATCTGAGGATTCGTAATGTCTAAGTGCAAGCTTGACTCAACCCGGTAATAAAGGGTAAGTCGACATTCTTTCTCTAGTGGCATGATCGAATGTTTATAAATTAATTTATGTTACGGGTTTGAACATAAGATAATTAATTTATTTGAGGCCCGTCTTTATTCCTTGCATTTGATCCTGGGCTGGCCCGTCGGGCCCGTAACAAGAGGAAAATCGGCCCCATGATGCTCTCATTGGCAAGATTTTATTCTCTTTATCCCACAAGGATATAATTATATTTATGGTATATGCATAGATCCTTTCCATATAAGATTATGGTAATAATCACGAGTATGGTAATAATCACGAAAGTATGGAAATAATCCTAAGTATGGTAATTTTCCATATAGGATTATAGTAATTTCCATATAGGATTATGGTAATTTCCATATGGGATTAAGGTAGTGCATTATAAATATAAGGTATGAGATAAAGTCTAGGTTAATGCTCACATTATTGAGACCATATTTTCGAGAATTCCTTGTGTCTTGAGGAAGATAATTTTCGAAAGTTGTGAGAGGAAAGGGTGATTTTCGATGCATTCTCCATAGATCGTCCTCACTCGGCGTTGGAGATTGGACAATCGGGATCTGATCCGGAAGGTCAAAGCACGAGTCCGTTCCGTTCGATCCGTTCATGCGTTCCATCGACCTCTTGGATCGAAGGTAAACACGAGAAAACCCCTACGTGTTGCGATTAATTATATAGACGCATGCTAGGTTTATAATCAATGTATGGTGAATTAAATATCCAAGATGGATCCTCGGGGCGAGGGTTAACATATGTTTTCCCTACAATTGGTATCAGAGCCTAGGATCAGAATCTTGGCTCTGTTGGATTAATTCACGTTTGATTATTACGTGCGTTTAATTAATTGTGGATCTGTCGTTCATCGTGGCTCGTTTATTATTTTGTCGGATTTTGTTGTTTCACCACGAGAAAATCCGTGGTTAGATTAGATTTTATTACGTAAATCTTATCGTAAAAAAAAACGAAGGCGAAAAGAGCGAAGAAGCGGCGGGGAAAAATAGGTCTCGGCGGTCCACAGGCGGTTTCTCATGGCGAGCCTCCGCGATCGCGAGGCGATCGCGAGGCGCGGGCGGCAGGCGTGCGTTATCGCGAGATCCTGGCGCCACGCGGCGGCGGTGGTCGCGAGATGACCAGCGAAGCAGCGGCGTAGCGAGCTAGCGGGCGGCGGGCGCGCGTTCGCTCGCGAAACCGGCGCTTGCGGCGGACTCGCGATCGCAAGTTTAGGCGGCTGGCGGCAGCGTCTCGGCGGATGTTCGGCGCTCGGGCGTGGCAGCATGCGTGCTTTCGGCGGGTCGCGGTCGCGTTAGCGACCGCGAAGCCCATGAGGACACGGGCGGCGTCTGGTGAAGTGGGCGCGGTGGGCTTTACCTGCGTGACCCAACCTGAGTTTGGGCCGACCGGCCCGGACCCGTTTTCCCCATTGACCAGTTTTCGGTCCGTGCGGGTGCGCGAGGCCCATTGTTGAATCTGGTCCGTGCGGGTGCACGCGAGGCCCGTTTTGAAGTTTAATTACATGCTTTGTAAATCTATGTAATAGATTAGATTTAAATGTGCGGGTTTCACGATTGGGCGCGATGAGCGTTTTATTTTATTTTTATCGTTCATATGCATGTCGTGGATGTTTAAATTATGCGATAGCATGCTATGTATGTTTATATTCGTTGACAAACCTTTAAGTGTTTTACGTAATTGGATGCGCATAGTAAGCATGCTAGGTTTATCGCGTTTATCAAGCATATTTTAGAATTACTGCGAGCATGTTTTACATGTTGAGTTCTATAGAAAAGCATGCTAGGATTACGTGATGCGCATGGACAAACCTTTTGAATAAAAGACTAAGCAAGCAACCCGACAAATTAATTTTCAAATTAAAATGTCAAGACCTCCACTTTTGATCTCTAAACAAAGTGAGGCCTTGCTTTGTGAGTGGCGATCCACACCAGCGTGGCTTGCTTGCCTTTTTTATCATAAGTTTGTTAGATGAGATTTCTAAATAAAACATTTTAAATCTATTGAGAAGTGGGAGTTTCGTATGGCGTCCACGCAGCGTGGCTTGCATGTGCGATTTTCATAAGTTCTCTAGAGATAGATATAAAATGAGATAACAAAAGAATTTGAATTGGGCGGTATGGTCAGGTGGTATGCCAATTCTAAAATTCATTTTCTCTTGTTAAAATTGTGGTCATTGCTTAGACATCACCTCAAGTACAACTTCCCTGAAGTCCCTTCTTGCGATAGTGATGTGGTCAGTAAGGTCAATCGTTAATTTCATTTGTCATAAGGATAAGTTGACATGGATTGAAATTAAGCGACTAAAAGGTATATTTTAGTGCAGTCGGGGGTTCGTGTGTAGCGTCCACAGCGTGGCTTGCATGTGGGATTCCTTGGGCGATTGGAGGTTTCAATTAATATTGTTTTATCAAAGGTTACAATATTATTATTCACAATTATTTGCGATCGTATGCTTATGTGTTTACATTATCGTTTGAGATATGTCTCTTCGCGATTATCAATATGCTCGCACAAAATCCGTTATCCGGTCCAAATTTTATCGAGTGGAAGCGAAACATGGAATATGTTCTTATCATTGAAGAACACATGTTTGTTCTCACTACTCCTAAACCCGATGCCACTTCGGCGCATCGACTAATGAGCGGCGAGTCAGCGGACTTTGGAATAAGTCGAACAATATGGCTAAATGCTATATGATGACTACTATGTCCAAAGGCTTGCAATTCTGACATCGATCGATGGTGAGCCTTGACGATATTTGGTCGAGTCTCGAGGTAAGTTTGGGCGATCGGATTCGGACGATCGACTTCCACACAATGAGAGAAATCTTGGCGTGTAAGATGGAAGAAGGAAGTTCGGTCCATGAACATGTCTCCCATGACTCGTCTCATGGATAGTCTTGATCGGTTGGGAGGAGGTATTGTGGCGAAGCCAAGTCGATATCATCCTCAATACCTTGCCAGTCTTTTGAGAACTTTCGGCGTGAATGCGATCATGAGCAAGACCGAGTTTACACTTAGTCGGTTGCTTAATGATCTCGTTCTTTGCGGAAGGAGTTATGGGAAAAGGAGCACATGCTCTTGCTAGCACATCTAAGGGCCCAAAATTTTCATCGCAAAATGGAAATAGAAAAGGGGTACCAAAGGTGGTAGAAGCGAGGAAATAGTGGGAGTAATGGGAGCAAGAACATGGTTGCCACGGAGGCTTGAAGAAGCGAAGGAGAAGGCGAGTGCTTGAGTGCGGTAAGGCCGGGCATTGGAGGCCAAGTGCCCTATGCTCGAGGCTCAGTCGCCGTTTGCTTTAATGTGAAACATGTTTAGCGACTTGTTCTACCCGTTCTTGGGTAGTAGATCTGGTATAATGATCATGTTTGTTACACCTTGCGGGGTTCTGCGGACAAGGAAGCTGTTTGATGGCGAGATAACGATCTCCATAGGCAGCAGCGAAAGTCGAGGCCGTTGCGGTTGGAGATGTTACTTTATGTTTTGGGACAACAGTTTTAGTTTTGAAAGGCGTTTTATATGTGCGGATTTTGGTGGAACCTTGTTCTGTTTGAAATTATTTACTCATGGATATTACATTATTTTTGATAGTGGTGTTTCTATCATAAGAAATGGCGAAGTTATACGTGTTGGCACCTTATATAATTAAGCTTTATACTATTTACGCAAAACATAATACCTATAACTATGTTGCATCTTCATCAAACCCTAAAAGAAAGTTTTCTTGAAGATGACTCTACTTTTCTCTGGCATCTTAGATTAGGTCACATCAATCTAAATAGGATCAAAGGCGGCTAAGAATGGGCGTTGGGTAATCTCACGGTTACTCCGTTCCCGATCTGCGAATCACATATAGAAGGTAAGATGTCGACCGGACCGCTTGAGCGAAGGGTTATAGAGCGAAAGAAATGTTGGAGTTAGTCCATTCGACTGTGTGGACCGATGTCCACAAGCTCGTGGAGAATGCAGTATTTTGTCACTTTCATTGTGATTACTCGAGTGCGGATCGTATACCTTCTTCGCAAGTCGAATGCTTTGAGAAATTCAAAGAGTTTAAGGCGGAAGTGGAGGCGAAGCTAGGTAAAAGTGTCAAGTCGCTGCGTTCGATCGCGGTGGCGAATACCTCGATAACGAGTTTATGGACTATCTAGTGAAGTGTGGGATTACCTCCGCGCGCACTTCACGGGCACACCACACAAAATGGTGTGTCGGGCGAAGAAATAGGACTCTTTTAGAAATGGTTAGATCAATGATGAGCTATGCAACATTGCCTATTTCGTTACGGGGTATGCCTTAGAGCGGTGACATACTTGCTAAATCTAGTACCGTCAAGTCGATCGAAAAGACCCTTTCGAGGTTGTGGTTTGGGCGCAAGCTGGTTTAAGCCACATAAAGATATGGGGCGATCCGGCACATGTCTTTGAACAAGAAGGCGACAAGTTGGAGGCTAGATCGGCGCAAGGCTGTTTATTGGCTATCTAGAGGAGCGAAGGTGGTTTATTCTATAGTCTAAGGATCGAGAAGGTCATTATTAGCACTAATGCCCGATTCTTAGAAGAGGATTATATGAAAATCATAAGTCCAAAGTTGAAATCATTCTTGAAGTATTAGAAGATGATCGTATTCCACCACCGATTAGGCGAAAGTGCGAGATGTCGAGTCTAGTGGGAGGATCGACACGGATACTTGAAGAAATTGAAGTGGGTCGAGTTCCTTTGGAGATACCGACCGTCTGAGTGGTACCTACACGACAAGTTGTGCAAGTTAGAGAACCACAAGTATCTGCACCCCGTTGCCATTGTGCTGTAGAACCTCGTCGTAGTGGGAGGGTTGTTCGTCGACCCGGCGATTTATGTTCGTGGGTGAATCTTGGTTTAGTCGAGAGGCGAACATGCAATAATCGACCCATGGACATCTGAGGAGGCGATCTGAAGATATTGATGCAAGATCATGGCATACGCTATGGACTTAGAAATGGAGTCCATAGCGGCTATGGATGTATATGAAAGACACCTCTACGGGATGGCAAGGAAGCCATAGGTAGTAAGTGGATATCTGAGGAAGAGATTCGATGGAGGTTTGACTTTTAAAGCCGGGCTTGTGGCGAAGGGTACACTCAGTTGAGGGCATCGATTTCGATGAGACCTTTTACTGTAGCAATGCTCAAGTCCATCGAATTCTTACGGCCATAGCACCCACTTGAACCTAGAGGTTTGGCAAATGGATGTTAAAACCGCTTTTCTAAGCGGTTACCTTGAGGAAGGTAGAGACATCTATATCGACAACACAGAAGGTTATGTGGTAAAGGGTGAAGAGCATCTAGTATGGAAGCTTAAGAGTCCATTTATGGACTTAGCGAACCTCGATCATGGAACTTACGCTTTGTGAGGTAGTAAAGTCCTATGGATTTACCAGGTTGCCTAGCGAGAGTTGTGTGTATCGGTTAGATGTCAGCAGTGATGTGGTATTTCTTGCACTTTATGTAGATGACATCCTTCTAGTTGGCAACAACGTGAAAATTGTTATCGAGGCGTAAAGAGTTGGCTATCGATCGGTTTCAAATGAAAGACTTAGGAGATCGGCGTACATTCTTGGGATCAAGGTTTACGAGATCGCAAGAAGAAAATATTGAGCTTATCTCGGGCGTCTTACATTGATCTTGTGATTACTCGCTTTAGTATCGAGACCGCCAGAAAGGATTGCTACCTTTCGGACATGGCGTTCCTTTATCTAAAACGATCACCTATATTTACAAAGGAGATAGAGGAAATGAGACAAGTTCATACGCTTCCGCCGTAGGAAGTCTCATGTACGCAATCTATGCTGCGAGGCCGATATACGCTATCGGTAGGCATAGTAGCTGAATATCGATCTAACCTGGACAAGCTCATTGGAATTGCGATAAAGCATATACTCAAGTACACGAAAGGACTCGAGATTATAGGCTGGTTACCATGCGAGATAGTCTAATGCCTTTGGGTTATCTGAGACTCGGTTCCAAGGCGACCGTGATGAGAAAAAGTCGACCTCGGGCTATGTGTTTACCTTGGGAGGTGGGCCGTATCTGGCGGAGTGCAAGCGGCGATGCATTGCGGACTCTACCATGGAAGCCGAATATGTAGCCGGCGGAGGCTTCTAAGGAGGCTGTATGGTTCGAGAACTACCTCGTGGATCTAGGTGTGGTACTGGTTTGCCCAGAGTATCATAGTTCTTGTGATAACTTTCGGTGCGATGTGCAAACTCGAAGGAACCACGGACCCACAAGGCGACCAAACACATAGAGAGAAAGTACCATGTCATACGAAAATCGTTAGAGCGGTGGCGTCTGATTGAAAAGATTGATCTGACGGAAAATCTAGCGGATCCATTCACGAAGAGCACGCATAAAAAGTCTACGATGGACACGTTAGAGGACTTGGATTGCGCTTGATGGCACCTACTTAGAAAGGAAACTTTTGTATAAGTGGGAGAAGCAAAGTGATGGTTGTTTGTAATAGCTAGTAGAGACACATTGTATACTAAAAGTTTGCTTTAGTATAAGTGGGAGATTGTTGGATTTGTATCTTGAAAGCAGTTTGGTTGAGCTTGTATACAATGTTTCTGTTACCACTATTACAATCTCTATCGACTTGAATACTTGATTGCATATATCATGTCCCTTATCTCATATATAAGTTAGATCATACGATGTGTAGAAGATCACGAAGTGCGTATGATTGGTCGAGCTAATGAGATATAAAAGTTTCACGGTGAGACAACTTAAGGACGAGTTGTCGGTTTAGGCTGCGATATAGATAAAGTGACTTGACTTGGTTGCTTGTCTATCTTGATGCGTCTCGGCGTATTGAAGGATCACGATGAGATGTGTTCTTCTATCGACCGTCGTGAAGAACCAAGATCTCGGTGACTTACGATGATCTAAACCTCGATAAGGTATTAGGTGAGTATGAGTTCTTGACCATCACTTTGACTTGTTATGGGTGAGGTTATATGTTCTAACCAGATTCTCCGCATCTTGGGTGGTGGCGATCTTGTATGTCACGCTAGTTATCATGTCAGTCACCGTATCCGTTTAGGATGATGGCGTCCCTTAAGGAGCTCAAAGGTTTATTGTACTAAACCTGCGAGGTTGAGTTAGCTCAAGTACAATAATAAGGTTGAGTGGTACTACTTAAGAAATGAAGTTATTAATCGTTTTAGCGATCAGTTGCTATAAATGATTAATGGACGTTCGATATCTTAAATACGAGGATTCGTAATGTCTAAGTGCAAGCCGACTCAACTTGATAATAAAGGGGTAAGTCGACATTCTTTCTCTAGTGGCATGATCGAATGTTTATAAATTAATTTATGTTACAGGCTGAACATAAGATAATTAATTTATTTGAGGCCCATCTTTATTCCTTGCATTTGATCCACAATTTGGCCCGTCAGGCCCGTAGCCTTTGTGGAAAATCGGCCCCCATATGCTCCATTGGCAGATTTTATTCTCTTTATCCCACAGGATATTATTATATTTATGGTATATGCATAGATCCTTTCCATATAAGATTATGGTAATAATCACGAGAGTATGGAAATAATCCTAGATTATGGTAATATTCCATATAGGATTATGGTAATTTCCATATAGGATTATGGTAATTTCCATATGGGATTAAGGTAGTGCATTATAAATATAAGGTATGAGATAAAGTCTAGGTTAATGCTCACATTATTGAGACCAGATTTTTGGAATTCCCTCTTGGTGTTAAGATAATTTTCGAAAGTTGTGAAGAGAGCAAAGGGTGATTTTCGGTGCATTCTCCATAGATCGTCCTCACTCGACTTTGGAGATTGGGCAATCGGGATACAGTCCGGAAGGTCAAAGCACGAGTCCGATCCGTTCGATCCGTTCATCTCGTTCCATCGACCTCTTGGATCGAAAGGTAAACACGAAAAACCCCTACGTGTTGCGATTAATTATATAGGCATGATAGGTTTATAATCAATGTATGGTGAATTAAATATCGAAGATGGATCCTCGGGCGAGGTTAACATATGTTTTCCTACATCCTCAAAGCGGTCGATATCATCCTCAATACCCAAGTCTTTTGAGAACTTTCGTGTGAATGCGATCATGAGCAAGACCAGTATACACTTAGTCGGTTGCTTAATGATCTCGTGGCGCGGAAGGAGTCATGGGTAAAGGAGCACATGCTCTTGCTAGCACATCTAGGGGCCCAAATTTTCCGTTGCAAAATGGAAAAGAAAAGGGCACCAAAGGTGATAGAGGCGAGGAAATAGTGGGAGTAATGGGAGCAGAACATGAGCGCCAGGAGGCTCAAGAAGCGAAGGAGAGGGCAAGTGCTTGAAGTCTTGTGGGCCGGGCATTGGAAGGCCAAGTGCCCTATGCTCGAGGCTCAGTATGCCATTTGCTTTAATGTGAAACATGTTTAGCGACTTGTTCTACCCGTTCTTGGGTAGTAGAACACAGTCTGTTGATCATGTTTGTTACACCTTGCGGGGTTCCTGCGGACAAGGAGTTGCATGATGGCGAGATAACGATCTCCATGGGCAGCAGCGGTGAAAGTCGAGGCCGTTGCGATCGGAGATGTTACTTTATGTTTTGAGAGAACAGTTTTAGTTTTAAAGGCGTTTTATATGTGCGGATTTTCGTGAAACCTTGTTCTGTTTGAAATTGTTTATTCATGGATATTCTTTTATTTTTGATAGTGGTGTTTCTATCATAAGAAATGGCGAAGTTATCTGTGTTGGCACATTATATAATTAAGCTTTATACTATTTACGCTAAACATAATACCTATAACTATGTTGCATCGTCTACAAACCTTAAAAGAAAGTTTTCTTAGCAAGATGACACCACATTTCTCGGCATCTTAGATTAGGTCACATCAATCTAAATAGGATCAAGGCGGCTAAGAATGGGCGTTGGGTAATCTCACGGTTACTCGGTTCGATCTGCGAATCACATATAGAAGGTAAGATGTCGACCGGACCCTTCAAAGCGAAGGGTTATAGAGCGAAAGAAGTGTTGGAGCTAGTCCATTCGACTGTGTGGACCGATGTCCACACAAGCTCGTGGAGAATGCAGTATTTTGTCACTTTCATTGTGATTACTCAAGGTGCGGATCGTATACACCTTCGCAAGTCACGAATGCTTTGAGAAATTCAAAGAGTTTAAAGGCGGAAGTGGAGCGAAGCTTGGTAAAAGTATCAAGTCCTTGCGGTCGATCGCGGTGGCGAATACCTCGATGTGAGTTTATGGACTATCTAGTGCGGTGTGGGATTACTTCCATTTCGCTCTACACGGGCACACCACAACAAAATGGTGTGTCGGGCGAAGAAATAGGACTCTTTTGGAAATGGTTAGATCAATGATGAGTTATGCAACATTGCTATTTAGATTACGGGGTATGCCTTAGAAGCGGTGGTATACTTGCTAAATCTAGTACCGTCCTAGTCGGTCGAAAAGACCCTTTCGAGTTGTGGTTTGGGCGCAAGCCTAGTTTAAGCCACATAAGGATATGGGGCAGTCCAGCACATGTGCTGAACAAGAAGGTTGACAAGTTGGAGGCTAGATCCGGCCTTAAGGCTGTTTATTGGCTATCTAGAGGGAAGAAAAGTGGTTTATTCTATAGTCTAAGGATCGGAAGGTCATTATTAGCACTAATGCCCGATTCTTAGAAGAGGATTATATGACAAACCATAAATCCAAAGTTGAAATCATTCTTGAGAATTAGAAGATGATCTATTCCACCACCGATTAAGCGAAAGTGCGAGATGTCGGTCTAGTGGGAGGATCGACACGAGATACTTGAGAAATTGAAGTGGGTCGAGTTCCACTTTGGAGATACCGGCCGTCAAGTGGCTCTATCCGAAAGTTGTGCAAGATAGAGAACCACAAGTTCTGCACCCACCGTTGCCATTGTGCCGATGGCGCCTCGTCGTAGTGGGAGGGTTGTTCGTCGACCCGGCGATTTATGTTCGTGGGTGAATCTTGGTTTAGTCCGGAAGCGAGCGAGCAATAATCGACCCATGGACATCTGTGACGATCTGAAGACATTGATGCAAGATCATGGGACACCTATGGACTTAGAAATTGAGTCCATAACAGCTATGGATGTATCTGAAAAGACACCTCTACGGATGGCAAGAAGCCATAGGTAGTAAGTGGGTATCTGAGAGGAAGAGATTCGGATGGAGAGGTTTGACTTTTAAAGCCGGGCTTGTGGCGAAGGGTACACTCAGTTGAGGGCATCGATTTCGATGAGACCTTTTCGCTGTAGCAATGCTCAAGTCCATCGATTCTTACGGCCATAGCAGCCACTTGAACATGAGGTTTGGCAAATGGATGTGAAAACCGCTTTTCTAAGCGGTTACCTTGAGGAAGGTAGAGACATCTATGTGCAACAACCCGAAGGTTATGTGGTGAAGGTGAAGAGCATCTAGTATGGAAGCTTAAGAAGTCCATTTATGGGCTTAAGCAAGCCTCACGATCACGGAACTTACGCTTTGGCGGTGGTAATTCCTATGGATTTACCCGGTTACTAGCGAGAGTTGTGTGTATCGTTTAGATGTCAGCAGTGATGTGGTATTTCTTGCACTTTATGTAGATGACATTCTTCTAGTTGGCAACAATGTGAAGTTGTTATCGGGGCGTAAAGTTGGTTATCGATCGGTTTCAAATGAAAGACTTAGGAGATCGCGTACATTCTTGGGATCGAGGTTTACCGAGATCGCAAGAGGAAAATATTGAGCTTATCTCGGCGTCTTACATTGATCTTGTGATTACTCGTTTTAGTATGCGGACCGCGAAAAGGATTGCTACCTTTGGACATGGCGTTCCTTTATCTAAGGAAGCGATCACCTATGATTGCAAAGGAGATAGAGGAAATGAGACAAGTTCATACGCTTCGCCGTAGGAAGTCTCATGTCTGCAATGCTATGTCTGAGGCCGATATACGCTATGCAATAGGCATAGTAGCTAGATATCGATCTAACCACAGACAAGCTCATTGGATTGCGATAAAGCATATACTCAAGTACACGAAAAGGACTCGAGATTATAAATTTGGTTTACCATGCGAGATAGTCTAATGCCTTTGGGTTATCTGACTCGGTTTCCAAGCTGACCGTGATGAGAAAAAGTCTACCTCAGGCTATGTGTTTACCTTGGGAGGTGGAGCCGTATCCTGGCGGAGTGCAAAGCAGCGATGCATTGCGGACTCTACCATGGAAGCCGAATATGTAGCCGCTTCGGAGGCTGCTAAGGAGGCTGTATGGTTCAGAACTACCTCATGGATCTAGGTGTGGTACCTGGTTTACCCAAGAGTATCATAGTTTCTTGTGATAACTTTCAGTGCGATGTGCAAACTCGAAGGAACCACGGACCCTAAAGGCGACAAAACACATAGAGAGAAAGTACCATGTCATACGAGAAATCGTGAGGCGAGGGGCGTCTTGATTGAAAAGATTGATCTGACGGATAACCTAGCGGATCCATTCACAAAGAGCACTGCGCAAAAGTCTCTGAAGGCGTTCGAGGACTTGGATTAAACGATGGCACCCACTTAGAAAGGAAACTTTTGTATAAGTGGGAGAAGCAAAGTGATGGTTTTGTTTGTAATAGCTAGTAGAGACACATTGTATACTAAAGTTTGCTTTAGTATAAGTGGGAGATTGTTGGATTTGTATCTTGAAAGCGGTTTGGTTGAGCTTGTATACAATGTTTCTGTTACCACTATTACAATCTCTATCTGAATTGATTACTTGATTGCATATATCGTGTCCCTTATCTCATATATAAGTTAGATCATACGATGTGTAGAAGATCACGGAAGTGCGTATGATTGGTCAAACAATGAGATATAAAAGGATCACAGTGAGACAACTTGAGGACGAGTTGTCGGTATAGGCTCTTGTATAGATAAGAAGTGACTTGACTTGGTTGCTTGTCTATCTTTGATGCGTCTACGGCGTATTGAAGGATCACGATGAGATGAGTTCTTCTATCGACCGTCGTGAAGAACCAAGATCTCGATGACTTCGATGATCTAAACCTCGATAAGGTATTAGGTGAGTATGAGTTCTTGACCATCACTTTGACTTGTTATGGGTGAGGTTATATGTTCTAACCAATATTCTCGCATCTTGGGTGGTGGCGGTGCTTGTATGTCATGCTAGTTATCTGTATCAGTCACCGTATCCGTTTAGGATGATGGCGTCCCATAAGGAGCTCAAAGGTTTATTGTACTAAACCTGCGGGTTGAGTTAGCTCAAGTACAATAATAAGGTTGAGTGGTACTACTTAAGGAATTAAAGATATTAATTATTTTAAGCGGTCGGAATGCTCTAAATAATTAATGGACGTCGATATCTTAAATACGAGGATTCATAATGTCTAAGTGCAAGCAGACTCACCCGGTAATAAAGGGTAAGTCGACATTTATTCTCTAGTGGCATGAATAAATGTTTATAAATTAATTTATGTTACGGGCTGAACATAAGATAATTAATTTATTTGAGGCCCATCTTTATTCCTTGCATTTGATCCACAGGCTGGCCCGTCCGGGCCGTAGCTACATGAAATCGGCACCTCAACTAGTATGGTAAGGATTTGATCCTCTTTATCCATAAGGATATTATTATATTTATGGATATGCATGGATCCTTTCCTAATGGGATTATGGTAATGCATTATAAATATAAGGTAAGAGATAAGATCAAGCTAATCCTCATTATTATACATAGAATTTTCGAATCAGCCTCAAGAGAGATTCTTGAAAATAGCTAGAGGTTTAGGGTGATTTCTTGTAGTATTCTCCATAGATCATCCTCGCTCGAAGTTGGAGTTTGGGCAACGGGATCTGATCCAGAAGATCAAAGCACGAGTCTCGATCCATTCATCCGATCATCCCGGCCAGTTGAGGTAAACATCGAAAACCCTACGTGTTGCAATTAATTATATAGGTGCATGCTAGGAATATAATCAATGTATGGTGAATTAAACATCGAAGATAGATCATCGGGAGAGGTTAAAATCAGTTTTCCTACAAAAGGACTAGAGATTATAGGCTAGTTTACAAGCAGATAATCGATGTCTTTGGGTTATTGACTTCGGTTTCCAAGTCGACCGTGATGATAAAAAGTCTACCTCGGGCTATGTGTTTACCTTGGGAGGAGGAGTCGTATCTTGGCGAGTGCAAAGCAAACGATGCATGCGAACTCTACCATGGAAGCGAATATGTAGGCGCTTGGAGGGCTGCTAAGGAGGCGGTATGGTTCGAGAACTACCTCGTGGATCTAGATGTGATACCTCGTTTACCCAAGAGTATCATAGTTTCTTGTGATAACTCGGTGCGATGTAAACTCGAAGGAACCACGGACCCACAAGGCGACAAAACACATAAAGAGAAAGTACCGTCATACGAGAAATCGTTAGGCGAGGAGATGTCTTGATTGAGAAGATTGGTACCGCGGATAACCTAGCTAACCCGTTCACGAAAACTACATAAAAAGTCTACGATTAGCATGTTCGAGGACTTGAATTGCTTAAGATGGACCCCACTTAGAAATGAAACTTTTGTAGAAGTGGGAGAAGCAAAGTAATGATTGTTTGTAATAGCTAGTGAGAGAGACAACGTATACTAAAAGTTTGCTTTAGTATAAGTGGGAGATTGTTGGTTGTATCTTTGAAGCGGTTTGGTTGAGCTTGTATACAATGATTCTGTTACCACTATTACAATCTCAATCTGAATTGTTTACTTGATTGCATATGTATGTCCCTTTATCTAGTATATAAGTTAGATCATACGATGTGTAGAAGATCCGAAGTCATAGTATTGGTCGACCTTAATGAGATATAAAAGGATCACGGTGAGACAACTTTAGGACGAGTTGTCGGTGTATAGAAATGCCAGTATAGATAAGAGTGACTTGACTTGGTTGCTTGTCTATGCAGTGCGTCTCGATGTATGATGGATCATAGTGAGATGAGTTATTCTATCGATCGTTGTGAAGAACCTGATCTCGGTGACTTTACGTTGTTCTAAACCTCGATAAGGTATTAGGTGGTATAAGTTCTTGACCATCACTTTGACTTGTCATGGGTGAGGTTACATGAGATAACCCATATTCTCCGCATCTTGGGTGGTGGCGGTGCTTGTATGTCATGTTAGTTACATGTATCGAGTCATCGTATCCGTTTAGGATGATGACGTCCCCTTAAGGAACTCAAAAGGTTTATTAAACCCTGCAGGTTGAGTTATCTCAGTTGAGTGGTACTACTTAAGGAATTAAAGAGATTAATTATTTTAAGCAGTCAGAACGCTAAAAATAATTAATGGACGTCACGATATCTTAAATACGGGATTAGTGAATTCTAAGTGCAAGCCCGACTCAACTTGGAAATAAAGGGTAAGTCAGCATTTATTCTCTAGTGGCATGAATAAATGTTTATGAATTAATTTATGTTCTAGGCTGAACATAAGATAATTAATTTATTTGAGGTCATCTTTATTCCTTGCATTTGATCCCTGGGTTGGCCCATCATGGCTTGGACTGCTAAGAATTTCGTCCACCTCATAAGAGTTCCTCCGGGACTCATTACGATCTCTCTATCACGAAAAGATATTATTATACTTATTAGATATCAGCGAGATCCTATCTAATAGGATCTAGGGTTGTATTACAAATATAAGGTGAGAAAATCAGGTTATCCTAATGCTAATGTGATTTTCGAATATTACAAGAAGCAATATTGTGATTCTCGAAATTTCTAAATGTGAGGAAGAAGACGAATTTATGCAGTACTCTCCATAGATTTCTCTCACTCGGTATTGGAGTTTTGTGAGCGGATACGAGTCCAGCTCAAAGCACGAGTCTTGATCTAATTCCTTGCCAAACAAATTCGCAGGTGAACACGAGAAAACACTATGTGTTGCAATTAATTATATAGATGCATATCAGGTAAATAATCAATGTATGGTGAATTAAACATCCAAGATAGATCCCCAGGACAGGGTTAAAATCAGATTTCCCTACAGAATCCCTCTTTGATCCGTAATCATTCTCATCTTATTCATTTTGATGGTTTTCTAGGACGGACATCTCTTTATGTTGCCTCCTCTCCTTCATCTCGTGAAATTGTTGGTGCATCAATTTTTGTTGTTGCTCCCACACATTGGGTGCGATGGATTTAGTGTACGATCTTTGTTGTTCGTGTGGGTTATCATCAACTTCATACTCCTAGTCACAGTTGTCCTCGTTTTCTTCCGTGAATGACAACTGGCGAGTATCTACCCTGGCTGCTCAATTCGGGTTACATCTCTTGTCCAGATTGATAGGATTTCGGTTGTGCGTGCATTTGTTGTTTGGCTTTTCTTGCACGTTCTTGTTGACAAGATGCCAGGCTATATTGGCTGAAGAAAGCCTCTAGCGTTTGGGGCTTCCTCTATGAGCATCTTTACAGTAGCCACCAAGCTTTCAGACCTAATGGGGATAGATCATTATTCTATGGTCGACTCTTGGTTGGGTGCAAAATTTTGGCCCCCGTGTGGGGTGAGAGTCTTCTTCCTCTGAGTTCATGGAGTGCTTTCCAACCATATTCAAGGTTCAAGGTTCTTATTTTGATAATACGAAGTACCTGTGCTCACGATGACATGTCTCGTCAGATCTTACAATATGTATTTAAGCATGAGGATCTTTCATGCACTATATTCAAGATCGACAATCGATTGTTGCAATAATGAGTTTTTCATATGTTTGCACGCATGAATTTCTCATGTTATTATGAAACCTTTACGTCCCAGCTTGAGATCAGTTTCTCACATGTGGCGCCAATTGATAGATTCAACTGATAAACCTAATAAATAATTATGAAAATAAGTGTACCTCATGGAAATAATTGAATGACGATTGTGAAAGATAGACCATAATGGCGTGCTGGGTAATTGGACGACATTCGGATCAGGCCAACTATAAAACAAAACCAAAGGGAGGCCTCCGTGTATACACTCTGACGCTCAAGTCAATAATGTATTATGCTTAAGAACTTATTAATTGCTTAAAATTACGTACATGATCCGCTTCATAATGAGGCTATTTATAGGTGTGGAGATTGTATCGGATGGGATAATCCGAATCATTTTAGAAATAGGATACGTGCGGATCCTTGAAGACCGCACCGCTTTTCTTCATCGGTCCTTATCGATAAGAGCCATTTCTGATAGAAGATAGGAGTCCTCTTGGTTATCACGTATGATATCGTTTGTTGCCAAAATCGCAATCATGTGCTTATAGATATAGGCTTTGAGACCTAGTTTCATGTGCCCATTACCTTCGATTATCTTGTCGATCTAGCATTCTTACGTCAAGTATGGTACACGTAATCAGTCCACATATATTACTTAGGGAGTTGACATATATTGTATTTATTCTCTATCAATAAGGTAATCTCAAAATCTCACGTTTTCATAGTCAGATACTAGAAAATCATCTCATTTTGTTCTAGTTTCTGTTCACACTGAAATTAGTGTGGATATATTAAACGACAGTTCCATTCAATCAAGATATTCATATTTCCATATTAACACCAATAATCAACACGTAATTAATGAAAATAACATGCATCAATGATTCGATCAATATTAAGGACTGAAAATGAATATGCAATTAACAGCAATACAAAGGTATAAAGTATATTTTTAATGTAAGACCATATTCATAACTAATACTATTATTAATGGGAACATTTTCGGAGAACTCGTGGGATAACAAAATTTAGACATTTAGTAAAGTAACAATTGAAAACAAAATAGTTTGCTTAGAAAAATAACATACATTAAGTTTATACTTTTGCCTGTTTACACGAGAATTTATATAGTTATCAGAAATAACGAAAATTAATTTATGAAGTATCTACATTAAAGTTTCATATATTTTTCGTTGGCGTGGAGGTAAGATTGTAAAGAAAATAAAATATAATAGGCTGTATAGTCAACGGGGAAAGCAGGTAGCTATAAAGGCTAAGATAAAGTAGGGGAATGATTACAAAACGGAAAGTTCTCACTTTGACTTTTGATGCTTTTAATTCACAGACATTAATAGTAAAAACTGAGTGTACCACAGCTGGATATTTCTCTCTCCTGTGATTTTGTTTGGATGTATTTGACTGAGACTGACGGTCTCCGTCAACGCCGTTTGCTATTGTAGATGAGGGTGATGACGTGGTGGTGGGGGACCGTTACTTGGGCTATGTCTAGGCTTTTAATTCCCTACTCTCTCTCCGTCTGTCTCCGCTTATTCCCAGAATTCTACACCCTTCATTTATGAGCCCCCACCCTTTTGATCAATGTTGTTGGATCTACTCTCATGCTACACCACTCACTATTTTAAATCGTTGCTATTTAGTTTATAAAAAACCTATAATTGCTATTTTAAATATAATTTTTTTATTATTATGAGCCGAATTATAATTGTTTTTATATAAACAATCTTGATCAATGACAAATTACATGATCTTCTAATGCCAAAAAATGATATACCATAATCTGCAATATTATCAACGACTAATTATTAATTACTAAATCCTATTTTAATCATAATTAAATATTAAAATAAAAAGAAAAATAATACTTTATTCATTCTTCAATTTTCTTTCTAAAAATCTTCGATACATATTTTAATAAAAATTGTTTTGTGTATTGTGAGTATAGTAAGAGTCTTATATTAGTGTAGTGTTAGATTAATTAGTGTTGGACTATGAGTGATAAAATATTTAAATAAGTGTTGTTGATGATAATAATGAAGGATAGTGGTGGGTCATGGATAGTAAAAGATGTAAATAAATGATGTTACTTGGAGGTAATAAATAAAGAGCATTTTTATGGAATATGATAAATCTAGTGTCGAGATTTATGAAAGCGATAAAGAACACGAGAGACTTTACGTGGTTCGATCGAGAATAAGATCTACGTCCACGGAGGATGGTCCTCAAGATGTTTACTATAATCGGATTACAACAAGTATCTCAAAGAGCTCTAGTATTCAAGAATTTGCTAACCCCTTTACCTTCAATCTAACTCCTGTTTATACATAAGCGTAAACCTTGCCACGATTCACGATTGGACGGGACCATGATCCTCTATAACCGACCATGATCTCCACCATAATTGTCCATGATTTCCACCGTTACCCCATTATCAGTGTCCTCGACTCCGCTTTAATTAGGGTTTGGGGGTCGTTCGGGCGTAATCGAATAGGGCACCACTAAGTTAGGCCCGACTGTTTGGGCCGCTAGTGGCTTGAGAGGTTGGGCCATATCCTATCATAGCCCTCCAAAAGTCAAGCTTGACCTTGCCGGGTGAGCGGAGAGAATGTTCTTTAGGCGGGATGTTCTTGTCATCAAGTTTTCGTCGAAGGTTCTTGTCTCTTCACTGCATGAGGGGCAATTATGACCGAATCTTGTATAGGTTACACCGGGTTTGGTTTGAAGCGACTTGCTCTTATGTGTGACGGCGAGGTCCGGCCAGAAGGAGAAACTCTTGTAAGGGGCGTTGTTCGCCGGACAGGAACCGAGGTCCGATCTGAAATACTTGGTTAGTGCGGGAGGACATAGGCGTGGTCCGGCTGTCCGAGCTCAATGTAACCATTACGTGAGCAGATGGCGGATGTCGAGGTCCGATGTCGAGGACGCCGTCGGTCCGACCGAAGACTGCCGATGCGAGGAGGACATGGGCGTAGTCAGATGTCCGAGCTCAACGTAATCATTACGTGGTCGATCGGCGGTCCGCTTCTATAGAGTACGTCATACGCGCCAAAGTGGTTGGGCGCTTGAACAGTCTTGTCGATCACACAACCAATCGTGGATAGCACGTGTGATAAATGAAACGGCAGATTTTAGGCGCCATATGTCCTATAAATAGGTCAAAAGAGGCAATCGCTCACTTTCTTCTTCGACGCTTTATTCCGAGAGTATACTGTGAAATTCCCATTCTCTTTCAAACTTTGTTGAAGAAATCGGATATCTCGCTCGGTAAAAGTAAGTATTTATTCTTCATCTTCTCATTCCTCTTCTCACCCCGGTATTTACGGTTCGGTTTCGGGTTACGGCCTGGATCCCAATGCAGGATTATATATGCCATAATCGCCTAGGTAAATATATGGACTTAGTTCTAGGATTTCACCGTGTCATCGGTATGGGATGGCATCGATTGGTCGGCGAGATCAACTTTAACGACAGAGAGCTCCTGAGGTCATGAGAAATACCACATTCCGGAGGGCGATGGTGGTGCTGCCAAACCCAATGATAGGCGATGGCCCTCCAGGAGGGTTTATTACCATTTTGTAGATAGTTTAATAGTCGGGCTTAGGTTTCCTTTGCCTATTTTCCAAAGCCTTCAAGAGTATTTTCGGATCCCGTATGCCAACCGACCTCGAATTCTATTAGGTCGGTTGTTGGGTCTAGGTCATTGTTATGGCATAGGCGAGGAGTTTTCTTTTGAAGTTTTGATCGTTTTTAGCATCAAATCCATAGAAGTGTATTATCTATCACCTCGCTTTGAAGTTCAAGATAGCATCCCTCAAAGGTATCCCACCGCAAAATAGATATTTCTTTACGGGTCGAGGGATATCCGAGGTATGAGCGGGCCTCAGTGCGATGAAGGATGTGAAATTAATTCCTTGGGCCCTATGGAGTCTTTTGAGCGATATGGGAGATCCTATCGATCGATTATACCGGATGACTTGAACGATCTTTGAAATTTGAGTGTCTATAGTCGACGCTCGATGTCGTGGTCCGATTTGGGTGAGGCAACCTTCTTATCTTTATTTCCGTCTCGATTTCGTTGTTCTAACAAAATTCTCATTACATTTGCAATGAAGATTGACCCTACCAGAGAAATCGATATGGTGAGCTCGCCGCCCGCACCATCCGATCGAAGGGAGCCCGCGGGAAGAAGGCGGTAAACGAGTCCACCCAACGGCCGTGGTGGTGGGCATACAAGCGACTTAATGATGGTCCTCAAACAACCTCGGGCCCGACCGGCGAGATCGAGGTCCATGGCCACCTCTGCGAGGTGCGGCCCAACAACTCCTTTATCCTTCCCAAAGGTATAAGTCGCTACTCTTCTCCTTGTGATTTTGTTGTTACGTGTTGCTAATTGTTTTATATTCAGGATGCGGCCTCGATGGCAGGTGAGATGCACCGCATGGCCGGTCTTGTTGTCGAGGGCGCCTCGCAATACGAGGCCATGGAGAGAAGACCGCCGCAGACGCCTCGAGGGCCCTTCGCCGAATCCGCTACCGGGCCGCCGGGCGGATGCCAAACTTGCAAAGGCGAACGCCGTGGCAAAGAAGGCCGCCGGCGCCCTTAAGAAAGGACCGCCCTACGAGCGGCCCGTGCCGAAGTGGAGGCGCTCGGGAGGAGGTGCCGAGGCGGAGGAGGCGGCACAGAGAGACAAGCGCTTTTGCTCAAGGGCAAGGACCTATGCTTAGGGCCTTCGCCAAGCAGCTTATCGAGTCTGGAGAGTTTTTCTCCTTCATCTCCGACCGGCAACCGTGATGAGGCCGCAGTGATATGTGCTCACCTAGAGGTGGCGGCCGAGAGACTGATTTTGACAAGGCCCAAGACGGTTGGGTTGAGTCGCACCTCGGGAGGTATGCATGAATTATGCCCGCATAATCGCCGGGCGACCTCCTTCCCGTGGTGGATGCCTTGGCATCTTCGCCTCGCCTCGACGCGGCGCGGAGGTCAGAACCCAGTCTGAAGGAAGATGAAGACGTGAAGCTTGAGCATTCCTTCTCGAGTTGAGAGCGAAACCGAGGCGGCAGATCGAGCTCGGACCTCCTTCCGAGATCGGCAACCACTTGGAGGAGCGGCGAAAGCGCAGTGCAGCAGCAGAGATCGAGAGTCCCAAGCAATGAGCACGAGGTCGGTGGACCTAATGTAATAGGCGATTTGCGGGGTCGATAGGACCACATGGTTGTACAAACTTCCATTTTGAATAATAGACATATCTTGTTAAAATGCCTTGTGTGTTGTCTTATTTCTAGCATTCCTCATCTCAATACCGGACTCGATCATGAGTTGCTAACAAAGCCGAAAGAAGTCCGAGGTGCTCTAGCCGAGAAGGACGAAGAGGTGACACACCGGAGGTCGGTCTGCCGAGTGACTCGTGTTACGCCAAGATGGACGCGGCTCGCATCGTCACCAAACCAAATGAAGTTGCATGAGGCGGATCTGCAGTGGTCCGCCTCCTCTGAAATGAGGCGTTAAAGTTAAGGATTACACATCTCAAGTCCGGGGGCCGATTTATCCGCAGATGTGATCCAGGACGATCGATGCAATGCGAGGCGGCAGGAGCCGACAACAGAGGAGCTGGCTCGGATCTCGGAAGAGCATGCGAGTATGAGAAGGTAATCCGCGGACCGTGGAACTACCATATCTGAAGCCGACGATCGAGTTCGTAGCTTGTTGGCGGAGGCATGGTACGAGGGATGAGGAGGGGCCAAATAGCAAGAAGTTCAAAGATCGCCTCGACTCTATCACGAAATACATGCAAATGTACGAGATCGTTCATAACGACGATGCCCCAATCCCAGAAGACGCCTACGGGCGCCGCCGGTCCAATAATTGAAGAGCTCAAGAGGAGGGCGGCTACGGCGATCATGCCAAGTGCTCGTCTAATGGGTCCACCGAAAGAGGAGTGTTTGAGGATGGCCTCGTGGTCGGAGGCGAGGCCGAGCGGGCAGCAGTCGAGGTGGAAGGGACGTGTGGCGAGGGCATGGTTACGCCCGCGTTGAGCTTACGGGTCGAGTGCGGCCTCGCATGCAGATCGCATTCCCGGCCGAAATCCGCCCGTGTCGTGTCGAATGCACCCGAGTGCGGTCGAGGTGGTTCCGTCCTCATAGATTGGGTGGAGGCACGAGTTCATTCCGGGTATTCATCGTCGACACAGGATTTTGTTGAAACTATCTCGACTTCGGTGAGTCTCGGCGGGCGAGCAGGAAACCCGAATGAGTGTATATAGTGCGGGACTTTGTATGTAGGTATAAATGTATTTAGACTCGTTTCAAGTGTACGTTTTCCTCTTGAGAGGTATAAACATAGCTTAGGACTTCGTTTGGTCGTAAATGTATTTATCTTTGTATACTTGAGCATAATTTGGTGAGATCCAACTGGATGTCTTTACATGTAGATTTTTCAACTTAATGAGTAATCAGATGCGCATGTAGACTTTCAAACTAATGAGTAGTCTATATGCGTTGCCCGAGACGTTCAATTCAATGAGTAATCTCACGAGTGCGGTAGCGCTTAGTGAGTACCCTACTTAGTGGGTTTTTATCTTCGTGAGGCGTCCCTCGTGAAGGTTAAATGCGGTATATCGAATAGATGTTCGCATATGAATAAAATGAAGCGAAATGAAATATTCATTAGAAAAATAAATATTTTATTCAACAAGTATATGACATCGCACTGACAAAGGCAAGTAAGGAGGCTAACATAAGGTCGATCCAAATCGAAACTATGTAAAGTACTTCCTTAAATGAGAAATATGCCGGGTTAGGGGATAAGCGCACCGATAAGTGAGATAGCTCAAAGCCCCTTGCCGAGGTTCTCGTGAACGTATGGGCCTTCCCATGTCGGATCCAATTTGTTAAGACGCTCGGCCCACTGGCTTCATTATTTCAGTGGATCTAAGTCTCCTACTTGCAGTCGGAGGCTTTGACCCTTTTGTTGTAATACCGTGCGACCTGGCATTTGTACTGTTTAGTATGAATTTGTGCTGATTCTTGGTATCGTTTTAAATATGGCATTAAATAGGATGAAATTTGTCTTCCAAGATCTATCCTATATTGAAGATCATTTCGATAGGAGTCCATAGGCGCAAACGGATCGTAATTCGGAGTTCGGACGAGAGAGAACGGAGCGAAACCGCGGAGTCGCGCACGCGTACGCGCGAGCGCAGCCGGCGCTGGGCAGCGCCCAGCGCGCGTTTCAGAGCCCCCAACTCTCGTTCAGCAGGTCCAGGCCCTCCCCAAGCATGCGTTCAACCTCCTCCGCGCCCGCTGAGCTTGCCCCAACGTCCCAGCGCCCCACACCAACTCACGTTCCGTCCGCGCTCCCACGCCGTCCGGCGCTGACAAGTCGGCGCCAAGCCTCGCCATTGCCAAGCGGTGGCCTTGCCCCGAAGCTGCTGGCATCGCCCCCGTGCGTGGGAGCGTCCGGCGTTGGCGCCAGCGCCATCTGCGTCCGGCGCTGGCATCACCAGCGCCCGCCCATCCGTTCTCGCCCCGACGCGACCTCACCCAATGTCCATGAAGTTCTCCAAATCGCCGAAGCCCAAACCGACTGTACCTTTCAGAATCACGACGCCCGGCTGGCGTGTCGCGACTTTTCACCAGAGCTTTCGCGTCCCAAGATCATGACGTCCGGCGTTCTTGCGGGAAATTTCGCGGCTATAAATCTGAATTAACGCATGAACCACAGCCTCATTCTTATTTTTACTCACGCACGCCGCGATTCTTTTCGTCTTTCTTTTCTTTTCCTTTTTCTTTTCTTTTAATTCTTGTATCTTGGATTAACAATTGGATTGTAAGATTCCGGATATTGGAAAGACGAATTTATCGAGGAATAGTTTGTAAGTTTTTCTCGTTTTGATTATGTCTATGTAATTGGGATTGGATGAATTTCTACTATGAGATAAATTATGATTTGTAGAGAAATATATGTTTAATCGTTCTCGTCTTGAATCGTGATTGTTGAATTGATGATTTGTGATTTTCCTATTCGTATAAATTGTTTATTTCATGATCTTCATACATGGTGTTCGAAAGAATAGTGTAGGTTGATTGTGTGCTTACATTTGATTATAAAGATATGCGAGAGCAGATTTATATTAAATATGAGTTTGACAACGAAAGTAATCGAGAGATTGGTTTGTTGTTGAGTAATTGATATATGTGGATAGGGTTTTGCAATTGTGTGCATTTGTAGTGAAATATCCTTCGTAGTTGATGGTTGGTTGATTGAGAGATCCCCTGTCATTAAGTTCGAGTTCAACGTTGATGTAATCGAGAGATTAGTTAGTGTTGACTGCTTGGTGAGAGGTGGGTGTTTTATGCATTGTGTACGGTCCTTGATTCATTAGTTGTGAGGATAGATTTGAACCCTAGAACACCGCCTCCAATTCCGTATCTTTCAATTCCTCTTGTTGTCCAAGTGCATTCCGCCTTATCTCGCTTTATTTTATTTCGTGCTTTTCCTTGTTCGTGATGCCCCCTTATTTTAGGACGTTAGTATTTCTTTTACTGCTTTTGTGTTTGATATAGAACCGTAGCCTGTAAGCCTTCCTCGAGAGATTCGACTTGGGTCGACCTTACCATTCTATAGAGACCTCGTACTATTACGAGCGACTGAAAAGAACAATTTGGTCGGAACAAATTTTGGCGCCGTTGCCGGGGAAGGCTTTAGGCTTTTGGTTTTGTGTTATTTGTTTTCGTGTTTCCTTTTGTTTTTCTTTCTTCCCCGTGCTTCTTCTTTTGTTTCTTTCTTTTCTTTTCTTTGTTTCTATTTTCTCCAACCTGCGTGTGATCTTGTGTTTGTAGTTGATGTCTCGCATAATGCGGGGTTACGGCGATACGAATATGGTCATACGGGCTCGGAGGAGGAAGTTCGTCAGATGGGCAAATTCTTCCTTTGAAGAAGGAGCCCAATTCGACTATTTTGAGGATACCCGTCGGTCATGGAGCATCGAGCCTATGATCCCTCCTGGAGGCATCCTCGAGTTCGTCATATAATCAAGACCTTTTCTTCCAACAACAAACCGATGAAGCCGACATTGGAGGAGTCATTGCAGCGCTCCTTCAGCGTAGTCACCGGTGAAGTCGCCGTGAAGCCGACATTGGAGGAGTCATTGCAGCGTTCATTCGGTAGTCACCGGTGAAGCCAACATTGGAGGAGTCATTGCGGCGTTCATTCAAGCGAGTCCGCCAAAGGAAGCCGACATTGGAAGACACATTGACGCCCTTCGCATGCATTTAGTCAACAAAGGTTCGAGATTGTGGAAACACCTATCGAGCGCTTAGAGACTCAAGTCGGTCGGTTAGCGGGATAGTGGAAGAATTGGTCCACAACCAAAGTGTGGAGGAGATGCCGAGACAACCTGGGCGGACTTCTTATGTCATAGTCGATGAAGATGGCGAAGTTGAGGGAGAATCGGGGAAGTTGAGGAAAGTAAAGAGTCGAGGTTTTATCAAGCCGAGACTAAGTTTGAACAACCGATATATTCCGATTCGATTGAAGGATGAGGAGAGGACAAAAGTCGAGGTAGCATCTATAATTTTCAACATCCTAATTCTCCAAAGTATTGTGCTTTTGAGTTGAATTTATTTATTTTCTTTGGAGAATAGGATGTTTGATTTGAGTTTAATTAATTTATTATTTGCTACCTTAATTATCCTTTGTGCTTACATTGTTACTATTGATGCTACGGTTGAGATGGTATTCCTGCGGTGAAGGACTATGGATAGTCCATTTTCATCGCGTAGCTCGTGCCATCGAACGAAGCGCCGCGTGGGAAGCAACCCACCAGTTTATTTGTTTTCCGCTTTTCTTTCTTTGTTTTCGGTTTTTAATAAGTGAGATGAGAATTGAGGCGAGTTGCATGGTATGAACACTCAAGCCATCGGACGATGTCACCGCCGTACCACGCCGACATGCTTTTCCAATTTCGAAGTTAACTTCACATTTTACCTTTATGGCTTTTGTCTAAAGTGTGGAGGCATGCTTGCCGTGTTTGTGTGTTTCGCATGTGACTTGTGTTTGTTTGGGTGTGTCGTCCTCCATTTTATACCTTTGTTTGGAATTGAGTATGCTTTATCGTCTCAGTATACGAGTAGAGTTGAGTGAGCATGATTGATTGGGTATGCACGTCCGAACCGATTTCTAGTAATTCTCATTGATGCGTGACTTGGCGTGATAATTGTTGATGATTGATCTAGGCGTGGGCACGCCTAAGTAAATTGTGATGAAGTGATACGTGTAGTTGATTGTCGTTGCTATTTATATAGTCCTTGTGTTTCTTATCTCGAAAAAAAAAATTATTATGAAAAGATGAAAAAGTTTGTGATATAAAAAAAAAGGAGTTGGAAAAAGTTGTTGATGGCTGAATAAGTGAGCTTAAGGTTGGAATAAGGGGCTCTACTCCTCTCGCCTATGTTCTTCTCGAATGGAAGCTCAAAGTGATGAGTATGGGAAACCACATTAGGATACTCGGGTTTTCAACTCGAAGGTTTAACTTAATGAACATTGTCCTATAATCCTCCTTGGGTCATCACATTTGGTATTGAAAGTTGTGTGTTACGTTGAAAATGAGATATGTTATGCAAGGATCTATATGAGTTGGCTTTTCGATTATTAAACGCATGTAGATCAAAATTGTGATTTGCTCGATTAAGCCGCATGTTCAATTAATTATCGATTTATTATCATGTTGAGAAATGTATTGGTTTAGAATTTCTAGAATGAAGTGAAGTCATGTTTTATCTATTTGAATTTATGTTTTCTTGATTTCTTTTCTCGTGTCGTGATGATAATGTTTGCTTGAGGACAAGCAAAGGTTTGCTGTGGAGGAGTTGTTTAGTATGAATTTGTGCTGATTCTTGGTATCGTTTTAAATATGGCATTAAATAGGATGAAATTTGTCTTCCAAGATCTATCCTATATTGAAGATCATTTCGATAAGAGTCCATAGGCGCAAGCGGATCGTGGTCGGAGTTAAATACGAGAGAACGGAGCGAAACCGTGGAGTCACAAGACGCCAGCGCGCGCTGAGCGCAGCCGGCGCTGCGCCCGTCCGGCCGGGCGCGTTCAGAGCCCCAGCGCTCGTTCAGCAGGTCAGGCCCTCCCAAGCGTCGTTAAACCTCCTCGCGCCCGCTGAGCTTGCCCCAACGTCCCAGCGCCCACACCAAGTCACGTTCCGTCCGGCGCTTCCACTTGCCGTCGGCTGCACAACTCGGCGCCAAGCCTCGCCATTGCCCATAGCGGTGGCCTTGCCCCGGAAGCCGCCGCCCCGTGCGTGGGGCGTCCGCGGCTGGCGCCAGCGCCACTCTGCGTCGGCGGCGGGCATCGCCAGCGCCCGCCCATCCGTTCTCGCCCGGTAAGCGCGACCTCGCCCAATACCGCGCGAGTTCTCAGCGCCAGCGAAGCCTAACCGACGCCTGTACCTTTCAGAATCACGGCGCGTCTGCGCTCCGTCCGGCCGGGCGTGTCGCGACTTTTCACTCCGGGAGCTTTCGGCGTCCGTGACTGCGACCGCGTCCGGCGTTCTTGCGGAAATTTCGGTGACTATAAATACAATTAACGATGAACCACAGCCTCATTCTTATTTTTACTCACGCCTTCGCGATTCTTTTCTTTCTTTCTTTTCCTTTTCCTTTTCTTTAATTCTTGTATCTTGGATTAACAATCGGATTGTAAGATTAGGATATTGGAAGGCAATTTATCGAGGAATAGTTTGTAAGTTTTTCGTTTTGATTATGTCATGTAATCGATTGATGAATTTCTACTATGAGATAAATTATGATTTGTAGAGAATATATGTTTAATCGCTCGTCTTGAATCGTGATTGTTGAATTGATGATTTGTGATTTTCCATTCGCATAAATTGTTTATTTCATGATCTTCATACATGGTGTTCAAAGAATAGTGTAGGTTGATTGTGTGCTTACATTTGATTATAAAGATATGCGAGCGATTTATATTAAATATGAGTTTGACAACGAATGTCGAGAGATTGGTTTGTTGTTGAGTAATTGATATATGTGGATAGGGTTTTGCAATTGTGTGCATTTGTAGTGAAATATCCTTCGTAGTTGATGGTTGGTTGATTGAGAGATCCCCTGTCATTAAGTTCGAGTCTAACGTTGATGTAATCGAGAGATTAGTTAGTGTTGACCGTTTGGTGAGGCGTGGGTGTTTTATGCATTGTGTACGGTCCTCGATTCATTAGTTGTGAGGATAGATTTGACCCTAGAACACCGTCTCCAATTCCGTGTATCTATCAATTCCTCTTGTTGTCCAAGTGCATTCCGTCTTATCTGCTTATTTTATTTCGTGCTTTAAGTCTGCTCGTGACAGCCCCTTATTTTAGGACGTTAGTATTTCTTTTACTTTTGTGTGTTTGATATGAACCGTAGCCTGCTCAAAATTTGTTCCGACCAAATTGTTCTTTTCGATTGCCGCAATAGTACGAGGTCCCTATAGAATGGTAAGGTCGGCCCAAGTCGAATCTCTCGAGGAAGGCTTAACAGGCTACGGTTCTATATCAAACACAAAAATGTAAAAGAAATACTAACGTCTCTAAAATAAGGGGGTGTCACGAACAGACTAAAGCACGAAATAAAATAAAGCAGATAAGACTGAATGCACTGACAACAAGAGGAATCGATAGATACACGGAATTGGAGACGGTTTTCTAGGGTTCAAATTTATCCTCACAACTAATGAATCAAGGACCGTACACAATGCATAAAACACCCACGCCTCACCAAACGGTCAACACTAACTAATCTCTCGACACATCAACGTTAGACTCGAACTTAATGACAGGGATCTCAATCAACCAACCATCAACTACGAAGGATATTTCACCACAAATGCACACAATTGCAAAACCCTATCCACATATATCAATTACTCAACAACAAACCAATCTCTCGATTACTTTGTCAAACTCATATTTAATATAAATCGCTTCTCGCATATCTTTATAATCAAATGTAAGCACACAATCAACCTACACTATTCTTTCTCGAACACCATGTATGAAGATCATGAAATAAACAATTTATACGTAATAGGAAAATCACAAATCATCAATTCAACAATCACGATTCAAGACGAGAACGATTAAACATATATTTCTACAAATCATAATTTATCTCATAGTAGAAATTCATCCAATCCCAATTACATGACATAATCAAAACGAGAAAACTTACAAACTATTCCTCGATAAATTGCTTTCCAATATCCGAATCTACAATCCAATTGTTAATCCAAGATACAAGAATTAAAAGAAAAGAAAAAGGAAAAGAAAAGAAAGACGAAAAGAATCGCGAGCGTGCGTGAGTAAAAATAAGAATGAGGCCAGGGTTCATGCGTTAATTCTGTATTTATAGCCGCCGAAATTTCCCGCGCAACGCCGGACGCGTCGCAGCGCCGGACGCGGAAAGCTCCTGGAGTGAAAAGTCGCGACACGCCAGCGCCGGACGGAGCGCAGCGCCGGGCGCGTCGTGATTCTGGAAAGGTACACAGCGTCGGTTTGGGCTTCGCTGGCTACGGAGAACTCGCGCGTATCAGCGAGGTCCGCTTACCGGGCGAACGGACGGTAGCGGGCGCTGGTGATGCCCGCGGACGCCGCAGTGGCGCTGGCGCCAGCGCGACGCCCCACGCACGGTGGGGCGCGGCGCGCAGCTTTTCGGGGCAAGGCCACCGCTGGCGGGCAATGGCGAGGCTGGGCGCTGAGTTGTGCACCTGACGGAACGTGAGTTGGCGCGGGGCGCTGACGTTGGGGCAAGCTCAGCGGCGCGAGGAGGTTGAACGACGCTGGGGAGGGCTCGACCTGCTGAACGAGCGCTGGGGGCTCAACGCGAATCGGCGCTGCCATTGCCGGCTGCGTGCTGCGCGAGGCTGCGGCGCGACTCACGGTTTCGCCCGCTTCTCTCGTCCGAACTCCGACCACGATCCGCTTGCGCCTATGGAATCCTATCGAAATGATATTCAATATAGGATAGATCTTGGAAGACAAATTTCATCCTATTTAATGCCATATTTAAACGATACCAAGAATCAGCACAAATTCATACTAAACATGTACTTAGCTTCGCTTATGAAGGCGAGTTCGCTTTCTTCGAGAGCATCAAGGTTGGCCCGCAGGTCGCCTTCGCTCCCATCCGGGTCAAAGTGAAGAGTCGTGGGCTTGGTGCGCCGATTTCACCGGTATGACGGCCCCGCCCATAGACCAAACTCAGCGTTTCTCCGCGAAGTCCGAGGTGTCGCTCAGAGACCGAGGACTTGGGGAGGTTTTCACCAATCACCTTTAGCTCGGTCTAGCCTCTTCTTTAATCCTTGTATAATCGTGCGGTTCGTCACCCTCATCGACCATCGGCTTGTGGGTGTGCGACCGAGGGTGAAGCGTTAGTCGATCCGGAGCTCTTTGCACCACTCTTTGAAATTTTTATCGACAACCGGGTACCATTATCCGAGACCGAGATGTGTGGTATGCGAGCGCGCACTATATTCTTCCACACGAAGGTCTGAATCCTTTTGCTCGTAAGGTTCGATAGTGGCTCAGCTTCGACCCATTTTGTGAAGTAGTCTATGGCAACGACTAAATATCGAAGCTGACCTGGTGCTCGGTCGAACGGACCAACGATGTCGATCCCCCATTGCATGAAAGGTCATGGGCTCTGCAGGCTGCTCAGATTGGTCTGGGGTAGCTTCTTGACCGTGGAATGAAGCTGGCACTTCGGACACTTTTTGACGAGTTCGGCTGAATCTTGAATAAGGGTGGGCCAATAATATCCCGACCTCAACGCCTTCTTTGAAAGAGCCCGGAGCCATGTGGCTTCGCAAGATCCTCCGTGAATCTCATTAAGCACGTAGTCGGCTTCTTCCGCCCAAGCACCTCGGGAGGGTTGAAGGTAAGACTTCCAGAGAGAGCCCCATACACAAGATACTTCGGATTTCACCATCATCTTTTGGCCTCTAGCCGATCCCGAGGTAGTGTGCCAACTTCGGTATGCTTTTAGGGCGTTATCCGGTTTGTTCACCTCCGAGATAACGCTGATGTGGTAGCGTCAATGCTTCCGAACGAACTTTCATCATGGATTTGTCACGACGAAGCCAATTTACTAAGGATGTCACCGCATTTTTTTATCTCGTGGGATTTGATTAATCTTGAAGTATCTAAACGAGGCCAAGATCTCTTTGCCTTTCTCATGTCGCTTCATTCGATCCTCTTTAGCCTCAGATGTGCCTAAGACCGGTTTACCACGACACGGAATCTCCAAATATCTCGACTTTGTCCACTTTCAATTCCTTTGCTAAGCGGAGTCCCGAGATCGATGCCAGACTCCACTCGTTGTTGGTGGTCTGGAAGGTAAATCGGGGGCGTATGTCACCTCTTGCTTATCCGGGCCGAGGAGAAGGATACCCGCTCCGCTACCCGCCTTGCATGAAGCTCGTCCACATACATCCGCCAACATCCGGCCGGTAATGCAAGGACAGTTCCTCCGCCGTGAGGGTGGGAGTGACCTCACCGGTAGAGGCGACTCGTGAATTGACCTCCACCAGAAACTGCAGGGCTTGCCCTTTATGGCCGGCACGTGGGAGTATGAGATGTCGTGCTCACGAGCTCCAAAGTGCCACTTAGCTATTCGCCCGGATGACTCCGGTTTTGATAAAACTTATCTCGAGGTAAGTCCGTTAGTACCTCGATGGAACGAGCTTGAAAGTAAGGCCGGAGGCGCCGTCATGCTCACCAAGGCCAGAGCTACCTTCTCGAGGTTGGTGTACTGCGTCTCGATCCTTTTAGAGCCCGGCTAATGAAGTAGATGGAAGTTGCCGTCCCATCTCATCTCGCACCAAGACAAAGATCGATTGCCTCGTCCGAGGTGGCCGATATAACGATAGAGTTTCACCTTGCTTTGGGAAGATAGTGTCGGCAGGTCGGCGAGATATTCCTTCACCGTCTTGCGCGACCTGGTGTTCTTCCCGCCAGTGAAACTGAGCCTCCTCAGATCTTGAAGAAGGAAGTTGCTTCGGCAGCTCGAGATAGGAATCACGAGGCGCTAGCATCCGTGAGTTTGTGTATTTCACGGATGGTTCTTGGGACCCTGCATGTCGAGCAACCGCTTTCACCTTGGTAGGATTGGCCTTCAGCCTTCTTGAGACACTCAAGATCCCAAAATTTACCCGCCTTCACCACGAATGTGCACTGGGATTGAGCTTGAGGTTGGCCGACCCGAGGAGTCAAGAATAGTTTCGAGGTCAACAGCAGCTCTCGCCTTTCTTTGCTTTTGACTACTATATCGCCGACATAGACCTCAACAATTTCCCTATGTGATCTTTGAAGATCGCGCCCACCATCCTTTGGTAGGTAGCTCCGCTTTTCGATCGAAGGCATTTTCGCAGGCAAAGACACCGTCGCAGAATGAATGCTGCTTTTGGGCGCCCTCCCGGCTCATCGTGACTTGGTGGTATCCTCAGATAAATCCAAGAAATCAAGATCTCATGCCCCACCAATGCTTCCACTTTCTTGTCAATGTCGGGAGGGTAACAATCCTTTGGCGGTGTTTATTGAGGTCGGTATAGTCGACACACATGCGCCATCCCTCCCCGGCTTTCGAACTACAACGGATTAGCCATCCAGTTGGGTATTTAACCTCGTGTGATTTTAGCCTCCACAGGTCAGGTTACCTCGCCTCTTACGACTTGATCGCGCCCGCAAAACTTCTCTCTTCTCGCGAACCGGTTTAGTAGCCCGATCGATGTTGAGACGATGAGTTATGAGTTCAAGGGACCCCGTCATATCCAATGGAGACCATGCAAACACATCTCTATATTCCTTAGAAGTCGCATGACTGTTGGCGAATATCGATCGAACTCGGTACCAACCTCGACAACTTTGGAAGGGTCGTCAGATAGTCAAGATTCTCACGATCATCCCGAGGTGGCAACTTGGAGGTTCTCAGAATTGCTAGGCCCGAGGTAAAGCCGCATCTTGGGTTGAGACTCGTAGGCATTCTTTAGCTACCGCTTGGTCACCCCGAATGCTTAGCACTCCCACGGGGTGGGTATTTTAATGGTGAGGTGGTACACTGAGCAGATGGCCCTGATTGCATCTACCAATCTCTTCCTGTGATAATGTTGTATGGAGAGGAGCTCGGACCAGAAACACCGAATGGCCTTGTAACCGACACAGGGAGCACGCCCCACGGTAACCGAAGGGTAATGACACCTTCGGTCGAACCGCCTCTTGAGTAAAGCTCCGCAACCGGAAGGTCGGGGTGTACCGAATTCCTCAACATCAAGTTTATCCAAGCAGCTACGGAATATGATGCTAACGGAGGCTCCGATGTCAATGTAGACCCGATGTACATTCTTGTTGCCCACCACGGCCAGATAGTAATGGCGCCCCGTGAGGCATGATCTTAGGTACTGGGTCGCTTTGGAGAACACGATGTTCTCTCCATCCCAAGTCGCTTGTTTTTCGGTTCTTGGGTCGGCCTCGAGCTTCATTTCTAAGTGACGACCTCGCTCACTAACCGGCATCCGTTATAGCATAGACTGCCCATTGCATTGAGACCTTCGCCCTCGCCATCTTCGTGGGTTGCCGCTGAGGTCGGTCCATGATTGTTACCACCTCCATTTTTCCTCTCTCTTTTTATTACCCGGAGTCGGTCGGTGTACTTCTTCGGCCTTCCTTGACGAGCTCGTCAATGCGTGAGCTCAAGGACTTGCAATCTTACAGATCGTGACCGCACTCACGGTGGTAGTCACAATACTTTCCGTTGACTTTTTTCGATCCTCCTTTCATAGGAGGAGGTTTTGGAAAGAGCTCGATGTGAAGCTCAAATATTTCCACCGGATTTGAATAGAGGCCGTTATTACTGGAGGTTTGGCGAGGTCCCACCGATTCTCTTGGGCCCTTTTTATTCTTTTCGAACGCACTTCGCGTTCGGCACCTCGGCCCCGATCCTCCGCTTCCTTCTCTCACCACCGCTCATCCCGTGATCTCTCTTCTTCCGGTCCGACTCGTCCCTTTGACAAAGTTGTCAACCAAGGTCCAAAGACTAATAGTCGTCTTGGTGTTCGCGGGTGATCTCTTTATTCGAGCTCGTGTCGGATCCCGCTTGAATGCGCTGATGATGTAGAGATCGTTACTCTCATCTATTTTAAGGGATTCCATGATGAATGCGGAGACGAAATTCGACATTGTTTCGTCCCGTCCTTGGCGGATTGTAAGCGAGATCGGATGAAGGTTGTCGAGGCGGCATCTTTTGGTAAACGCCATTTGAACCGATCCATGAGGTCTTTGAAGCAATGGATGCTTGATACGGCGGCGGGTGAACCAACGTCGGCGTTGGAGATCGACACCTCGGAAAGACCTTACATATGGAAATCTTCCATCCTTGTTTCGCCATGTTGGTGGTATAGCAAATAGGAAGTCGGAAGGATCTCCAAGGCCATCGTGTGCGGAATATTCGAGCCCGGTATCGCTGTGGCAAGGGTGTATCCGAGTCTCCCTTGAAAAGGAGATAATTCGTCCGTGTCGGTCGAATCCGGGAGCTCGTTGCCATCCTCTCCGGGAGTGGGAGATCGATAAAGCGTCGTCGTCTCTTCGGGGAGTTCGACTGCCTTTCCTCCTTCTTTCCCGCCCATTCACATGGGTATCACGCCGAGGTGGAGAACGGCTCCGTGGAGGTACGAGGCTAACGACCCCGGTATTGGGGTGGTTATTGTGCCGCAGTTGAACGTTGATTATTTTGGAGGTGAGCGACCTCGATTGCGGTAATCACCACTGGGCACTCTTGAGGGCCCGCCCGTTTGTCCTCCGGTTGAGAAACTTTGGAATTGATTGAGGTTGGCGTTGAGGAACTCGGACACCGCCGACCGAGGACCTCGTGGGAGCGTGAACCTCCTGCTCACCGCATCGAGGTCGGCATCTTCTCTTCGTTGGGCGGCGATCCCGAGGGTGTATGGAAGCATTCTCCATGTAGCCCTCGGTGTGTGACCACCGTGGCATCCGCAATCCCTTTCCCGGCGTTGTGTGATCACCGATCGTCCTCTCGCACGGTTGTTACCGACATCACCGGCAAGATTAGCGTTTGCGTGTCCTTGCCATTAGATTGTAGAAACACGACTTTTGTTCAAGAATTTCCCACGACGGCGCCAATGATAAATCTAGTGTAGATTTTTGAAAACAATAAAGAACACGAGAGACTTTTATGTGGTTCGATCAAGAATAAGATCTACGTCCACGGAGGAGATGGTCCTCAAGATGTTTACTATAATCGGATTACACAAGTATCTCAAAGAGCTCTAGTATTGATAATTTGCTAACCCTTTTGTTCAAGAATTTCCCACAGACGGCGCCAATGATAAATCTAGTGTGCGAGATTTATGAAAGCAGTAAAGAACACGAGAGACTTTTACGTGGTTCGATCGAGAATAAGATCTACGTCCACGGAGGAGATGGTCCTCAAGATGTTTACTATAATCGGATTGACAAAGTATCTCAAAGAGCTCTAGTATTCATGAATTTGCTAACCCTTTACCTTCAATCTAACTCCTATTTATACATAAACGTAAACCTTGTCACGAATTCCACGATTGGCGGGACCATGATCCTCTCTATAACCCACCATGATCTCCACCATAATTGTCCATGATTTCCACCGTTACCCCATTATTGTGTCCTCGACTCCGCCTTTAATTAGGGTTTGGGGGCATCATTCACAAGAATCGAATAGGGCACCACTAAGTTAGGCCCATTCGTTTGGGCCGCTAGTGGGCTTGAGAGGTTGGTATATCCTGTCGTAATAGTTTTTATAAATGAAAGAGGAAGATGTTTTGAGAATGTATAGAAAGAAAAACTTGAAAGAAAATTGGGGATGAAGGGAGTAATAAATACTAGCGAATGACTCTAGCGTGGTCGTATGGTGCGACGGTCGCACGCTAAGTCTTTGTTGTCTATTTATTATGTAAACCTTTTACTTTCACATATGAGTACGTGCTATTTCGCTAGTCCATAATAAATGGGCCTAAATTAGTGCCAATAGCGTCTGTATCAATAATGCCAGGATTTCTGGCCCAATATTGCTGGCTTATAGGCCCAACAAAAGTTATTAATTTATTCTTGTTTAGTAACGAGCTAAGAAATGGAAACCCAAATCCAAAATGGTAGAATAGTGGTTAGGAAGAAAGAATGTGTAGATGCCATATTTCTATGTATTCCATCCGTCCACTAAATTCATGTATTTAATTTTATTTTGATCCGTCTACGAAAAATGTTCACTTTTCTTTTTTAGAAACATGAACTTTATATTTTTACCCTAAACCTGTCTACTTATTTATATATAAAAAAAAACCACATATGGCCCATATTTTTACATTCAATATCCATTAATATATTCATTTATTATCCCCATGATATACCTTTTTATACTCACTTACTTTACACTCATTACAATTTATTAAAACTCGTGCCATCAAAATCAATGAAAGATTTTCATGGACGGAGGTAATATAAGTTTTCCACTTCCCACTAGAGCCTCCTCAGCTTCAAAAATAATGTTTGATTTGTCTAATAAAATTATGAGATTTAGTTGAGTCCAACTCAAATATTTTGATATTTTAAATTTGTTCTATCCTTCTCGTAACTTATTAAACTCAAGATGTCCATCAAGATGGTTGCGAATAATGCACAACAAATTGTGTGAGGCAATAAATTGTCCTATTGTCCAATCTATACATATGAACAAACATTACAAAAAAACAGGCGAATAGCGACGGAAAATTCCGTCGTAGAGCATGCCGGATCCATCGTTAAAATCGTTTAGCGGCGGATCAGCGACGATCATCATTAGATTACGTCACTTCAACTTTGTCCCGATCATCATCGGACAAAATATATTCATCCTTCGAATTTTGTCATTGAACTTAGTTTAAACAAACTTTCAGCATGTGTAATTGAGTTTTCAGTTATTCAAATTACTTAATCTTTAGATGTACGTCTCCATGGCGTCTCTGCTTGATTTCCGACATGCTTTGTAACATATAATGAAAAAACAAATTCAGAAATATCTTTATTCCCTGAGTACAGAAATTTCGTTCATCCTACTAACAAATCACAGAAAAAATAAGTAATTACAACTATCAAATGAGGCTGTGAAAGGATAGTAGTGGAATATATGGAACACTACAAAAATATTTTCCACATTTGACATTACTTACTTGCCAAATATCTAATAGAAGAGTCCAACACCAGCAAATTACACATAAACCACAAATCCCAATCCTATTCAAGAAGCAATTCACTATATACTAATTAATACTCCAAACTACGAATAGATTATTTCTCTCCATTCACAAAAAACGAGCACAAAATGCAGAACAAGAACAAAAACAAAAACAGCAGCAGCTACAAGAATTAACAAACGGATCAAAACAAATGAGAAAACGACAAAGAAAGAAGTAAAACGATCTCATCTGGCAATAAGGCCAGTGAAGCGGACGGGCCCCTTGTGCTTGAGCAGTATCTTGAGCTGCGCCTTCTGGCACTCCAATTTGCTGCCCAAATGCTTGCTGCTTCTGCAACCAATGGCTCTAACCACCTTCGGAAACTCCACAAACCCTTTAATCCCTCTCTTTATATGCGGATTCTCCGTCTCCGCTGGCAGCTTCTGAAGCTGATCATTTCTGGCTCCAGTAATATTCCCATTCATTCGGAGCTCCGCGAGCTTCTCCTCGAGGAAGTTTTTGGCCTCGGAGAGCTTCATCTGCACGCGCTCCTCGCGGATGACCTCGGCCGTGCGCAGCATCTTCCTCTCCTCATCCATTTCTCTCTTCATCTTCGCCATCTCGTCTCTGTGGGCCGTGGCGAGCTCCTGGCAGGCGCGCTCTAGCGCCTCCCGCTCCCGCCGCTCCTCCGCCACCTCCCGCGCCAGCCGCTTGTTTAGGGACTCCATTTTCTTGCGAGCTTTGCGCTCGCTCTCGAGCTCGGCTTTTATCTGCGCGAGCTCGGATTCCATCAAGGGTTTGATGAAGGTCAGGTCGAAGAAGGAGGCGGCGAGCTTTCGCGATGAGATGGGGAGGTGGAGCCTGTGGATTTGCTTTTGATCGGTAGTAATAGTAGATTGTTGATGGTTTTGGTGGTGGAAGATATAAAAGGGATTCTCGTAGAGCTTCCAGGTTGGGGAAGTGGTGGTGGTGATCATGGGGATGTTTGGAATATGATCTTGGGAAGGTTCTTGGCTTCTCGTCATCATCTCCTCCATTGTTTCAATAGCTAATATTATTGTGGGTTTTCTTTTGCTTTTGGTCTAAAAGGGAGTAGGGCCATTAGGCCAAACTCGTTGGTAATATGAAGAATTCGTATTGGTTAAAAGAAAGGGAAAGTTGGAGATGTCACATGCAACACTTGTTGGAATTTAATGTCCATCGATGGCGGGAGGTGGACGTCGCCGCATGCTACATTTTCGACGCCCTTCATTTCATCATCTCTTCGCTGCCTCTGCTCATCATGTATATATGTATCTACCTACAATATTTCTTACATTATTTTTTGGTAAATACTCTTGTTTTTGTTTTGATATTTTCAACGTAATGTTTGACTATTAGCATATAGTATTGTTCCATTTCTGTTATAGCACTATATGCGGGTTACTGCCCTGTTAAATGGGTCTATTGGATCTCACATGCTGCGGTTTGTAGTGTGAGAGAACGAGTTACTTCACGTGGTAAAGGTGAATGTAGCTTTAAGATGATATATCTATATATTTGAGGCACATTCAAATCTTAATTGTGATTAATAAATTCTAAATAGTAATTAATATATTTTAATTGAGTAAATATCACTTTAAACCTCAAACTATATCCATTTTATCAAAAATATCATGAACTTTAAAGAATAAGTATCATTTAAACCTCAACTATTAACATTTATCAAAAATCTTAACTTTGGTAAGATCACTTAAACTTCAACTGTTTATTTTTTTTATCAAAATACCCTACATCAAATTTTCACCCAAATTTGGACGAAATATTTTCGATTGACTCATCGGATACATTCGTGCTCATTTCTTGCCTCGATATTTTGATGTGGCTCATCAAACGAGAAGAAGATATTTCGTCCAATTTCGTGAGCTTAAAATTGATATAGGATATTTTGATAAAAATTAATAATTTGAGATATGAAGTGATACTTCTCAAAGTTTAGGATTTTTGATAAAATATTAATAGTTTGATATTTAAAATTATATTTTTAAAATTTAAGATAAATGGGTATAATTTAGGGTTTAAAATGATATTTACCCTTGTAATTGAGAATTAAGAAATGATAACTGAATTGATGAATCCCTAATTGAGATAGATGCCACTTGAATTTGTGTATATACAACTCTTTGCCTATACATTTTAACCGATAATTTATACGAGTCCGAATGTAATCAAGAAGAAAGAAGCAACTCATTTTGTTAAGGGTCCATTTCTGATGGTGTCAAAGTATAGAGTCCAATGTCTTAAATGCACTGTCGAATGTCTGGTCAACAAGTACTATACAAGCTTGACTCGACTACTGCTGCGAATTCAATTATGACACTAAACGACACGTACTTGAGAAAATATTTAGTATATATACATTGCTACAAATGTAATTTGATTTTATATATTATTATTATTATTTTGTAGCTCTTGAATGGCTTCTATTTGTAAATAGTGATGTTAAACTTGTTCATCACTTGCGGTAGGGACTTAATTATTTTATTAATGTTGTAATTATTAAAGTTTGGTTTTAGTAATAAAAAGTATATATAAAGTGGTATGTATGTGATGGAAAGCGGAGATATATGGGTGTCCAATCCAATGCACGTAATGATTGTAGCGTTTCTCCACATGGATGGTCCGCTGCAGTGGGTCCCTGTATTGAATGACCTTGCTCCACTTACAATGTGACTACGGTCAAGTTATGCTTATTACTCTGGGTTTGGTATGATTGGTCAAAAATTAATAGATTTAAAACAAGGAATCGAATTTTAATAGTAATTATAGTGTGAGAATTTTATTATTTTTAAATGGTATTTTATGGATATTAGATAAAAAAATTTATTTTTTTAATTATTAAATAACTTCTCCTTCTAAACATGGTTAAGTTATGCTAGCTTTAAAGGGACTCTTCACAAAATTCTCAACGATTCATTCTAGATATGAAATTATGAATAATACTTTGATTAACGTTATATCTTTGTTGACTTTATAATCTTATGAAATATATAGGGGTCCAAACCTAATTAACCACTTTTATTAAAACATATATCATCCATAATATTTTTTTTAAAATTTACTACACCCTATACCCATTACATTAAAATAGACTAATTTCCTTATTTTCGGTCGGCTAGTGTCTGTTTCTGATCGATCGGAAAGAAGACTTTCTCGATCGAAATTAGACATTAGTCGATAGGAAACAAAGAAATTAGACTAATTTTCCTATTTTCGGTCTATTAATGTCTGTTTCTGATCGATAAAGCCTTATCTCCGGTTGACTGAAAGCGGACATTAATCGACTGGAGAGAAGGATTTATCGATCGAAAATAGGTATTAGTCGACCGAAAACAAGGAATTATACTAATTTCCTTCTTTTCGATCAACAAATGTCTGTTTTCGATCGAAAAAACTTTTTCTTCAATCGATCAGAAACAAATATTAGTCGACCTGAAACAAGAAAATATGTGGATAAATCGAAAAAATATACTAATTTCCTTGTTTCCGATCGACTAATGTCTGTTTCCGGTCGAGAAAGTCTTGTTTTCGATTGATCGAAAACAGACATAATAAATTGGTTATACAGTGTAGCAAATTAAAAGATTGAGTACGAGGAATACACACATTTGAAAAAGTATATAGTTGTATATAATTCCACACATATATATATATATATATATATATATATATAATTAATAAAGATATTAGAAGGTTAGTATTCATGTCAAATATTCATGTCAATTTCAGTCTTTAAGACCCCAATAAAATTTATGCATTTCTCCCTATAACTGTAACTAGGGGCGTCAGAATCGAAACCCCATCATCAATCAGAATTGAATTGATGAACTCAAAATTCGACGATAAATTCATAGCAAAATTCTCTAGTGTTCTTGCGAGATACGAACATGCAACTCTAAAATTGGGGACATGTCATGTTTTAAATTGAGCTCGAGCTCGAATCGGTTTGATAATATGTTATTCGAAATGAGTTCGAGATCGAACTCGAATTCGAATTCGCCTCAAACTTAAACACTATTTTAGCATGATTCACCCACGATTCCATTAATTCAAATGATGCGTAGTCTACTTAATCAATTATAATAAAACAACAATTACAATAAGAAGTTTAACAAGATTCATTACCAAATGAAATTTTCACAACTAGCAAAAGAAAAGGATGCCTAATTCTAGCTAGTTTTGGATGAGATTCATATCAGAAAAAAGATGTCTGATTCTAGCTAATTTTGGATATAGATTATATAATATATAAAATTAATATACTATTTAATATCATTCGAATACATCTACTCCATTCATCTACTTACTAATTATTATTATTATATTATCTCATAGAAATTAATTATGTAAATTATATGTTATTTATTTTAGAATTATAATTATAGAGATATAAATATAACTACGTAACTCATACTTGTATATTTATATATTATAATGATCTATCTTGATATTTTTGTTTATAAGATAACTTAGTAGATCATATTATTTTTTAGTTTTTCAACTCAATATTTCATTTGATTATGTTCAATATCATTCTATTACATTTACTTTTTAAAATCCACTTATGAGTTATAAATTATAATTGTTTTATCTCATAATTACTTAGTAAAAAGTAGATGAACTTTGTATTAGAATTATGAATTATTATTATATTTATCTCATAGTCAATTAGTTATGTAAGTTATTTGTAATTTATTTTTTGAATTATAACTATAGAGATATAAATATAACTATGTAACTAAAGTATACTTATATACTTATACATTATAATTATCTAAATCGATATTTTTATTCATAAGATAACTTAATAAATCATGTTATTATTTTTTCGCTTTTCCAAATCAATATCTTATTATATTAATTAATTGTTCATTTAATGATTTTATTTTATAATACACATGAAAATATATATTAAGGTTTGCTTGAAATAATATATATATATATATATATATATATATATATATAAATACACTAAATAAAATGAATATACTATTCAACATCATTCAATTACATTTACTTTTCAAAATATTATACTAGTATAAATATGATATATGTACTACTTAAGGAATTAAAGAGAATAATTATTTTAAGCGAATGAGAACTATAAATAATTAATGGACATGGGATATCTTAAGACGAGGATTCGTAAGTCTAAGTACAAGTTCGACTCAACTTCGATAATAAAGAAGTAAGTCATGATTTATTCTCTAGTGGAATGAATTAATATTTATGGATTAATTTATGTTTTGGGCTGAACATAAGATAATTAATTCATTTTGGGATCATCTTTATTTCTTTTATTTGATCCTTGGGTTGGCCCATCAAGATCTTGAGCCTAGTAATTTTCTTCCACCCCTAGGAATCTCATTGAGATTATGTTCTGATTTTGTATTATTTCTTTAATATATCTCATAGTCTAGTTAGATATCATATGATATTATTAGATATTAAAAGATAATTATTGTAGAAATGAATTATCTTTAGGGAAGAAGATAATTATTGTATTTATTAGACGAGCCACAGTCCTATCACAATAGGACTATAGAGAGAGCACTATAAATACATGGTAGGAGAAAATCAGATAATACATCTTCATCACTGTAATTTTTGAAAATCACAGAGCTATCATAGGGGGCAAAAAATTTTGGTGTTCTTCATAGATTACTCTGACTCAATATTGAAGATCAAGTATCCAGGACACGGTCTAGAAGATCAAAACTAGAGTCAGCCATTGATCATGTTTGTCAGAAATTCATAAGCAAACACGAGAAAACTCTTATATATTGCACTTAATTATATATGAACATGCTAAGAATATAATCAATGTATAGTGAATTAAATATCCAAGATAGATCATCGGGAGCACGGATAAATTCAGATTTCCCATCAACGCCAATTACATCTGTTTCATTTGTGGTTTAAATTCTTTCCGTTTGAATCCTCGTACGTCGTTTTCCGTATCTGTAACATTGTATAACAGAGCTTTGCATGTCTGATCAGTATCTCTTACCTATCAGGATTCTCTGCAGATCTGACACGGTTGAAAGTCAAACACCAACGATTTAAAATATTTCGTGTTCTTCAGTAGGGTCGACTCCGTGTTTTTCAGTATGTTGACTTCGGATCTCTTCAGTAGAGTCAGTTTGACGTAGATCTTCAGTAGTGAGGACTATGCCTATCTTCAGTATGATATTTTCGAGTCTTCAGTAGATACTTCAGTTTGACGTAGATCTTCAGCAGCTTTGTCTTGTCTTCTGCTAAAATAACACTTTGTCATTTTTCTGACATCTTTGTTTTAAGTAACGTTGAGTGTTCATTTTTCAGTCTTCAAACTCTACATCAGCACTTTTCTTTCAATATTATTGTGCTTCATTCTTTAGTAGCACTGCGTCCTTTAAAATAATGCTTTTCGTTATTAGCACTGGTACTAAAACTTCTATCAGTACGATCGATTTTAGTATTATTTCTTGAACTTCTCTGGTATCTGTTGACTATATACTGATGGTTCTTCTGTTGAAATTCGTAAACATAAAAAGGCTCGGTTCCCAACACATTAGCAACACTATATTATATCAGTGGGACAAACATCAAAAAAGTTTTGAAATGTAATCTAAACATTAAATTGGAATTTAGAAATAGAATTTCCCAATATTATATCATCATTCGAAGACATCAATTCGTGTGAAGTGTTTAAAGGTTTCCTTCGTATAGCAATAGAAAGAAAAGGAAATTTCTCATTAAATATTGGGATATAAGACTTCACATGAATATGACGTACACGTGGAATCAATATGTTATAGAACTTATTAGATCATCTTTCTAGAAAATACAAATAAAAACAAAAGAAAGAGTTACAAGCAAGAAGGTGGAGTGGCCCACACGAAACTGAAACGAGTGGCTAAAACCAGGCCTCGGCGTAAACCCAACCCACGTCAAATAGGTGGGGCTATATCACGTCTTTCCAATGGGCCTGCACTATTGTTTTCTCTAAACTCAAAAAAATAAAATAAAATAATAATAATAATAATAATAATAAATAAAATAATTAAATAAATTGATCCCATAAATCCCCTAATTCACAATTCTGGTTCTACACAAATATAATTTTGTCACATACATAGATAACATTATTTAAACCACATATGGACCATAGAATTTCATCTCCAATTCGGTGCCAAAAAATAGTTATTATTTAAAAAAAATTATAATTAGTTTGGAATTGGGGAAAAGCAAGATTAGATGTAGGTCTGGCCAAAAGTGTCGAGAAGAAAAAGTGGTAGAATTGTTTGGAGTTTTAATTAGGTAAGCTAAATGAAATTTGGCAGAGACTAGAAGGAGGTAAGTGGGGCAAAGGCAGAAAAAGATGGACGAAAAGTAGAGGAAAAAGAAAGAAGCATTAGCTTTGACGTTAAGTGCTGCCAAAGGCTACCTCGTCTAATCTTAATTGTTAGCCTATTAAATTATGTTTATATTTAAAGATAGCGCAAACCGTTTTTTCGTTTTCCTAGTTGTAATAGATTTTTTTTTTAGTTGGGATATAGACGATGAGAATTCATGCCATTTTTTCCTCAATCGATCGATCTTATTTTCGTAAGGAATTAAATACATGTAAGAACACCAGAGATTTACGCGGTTCGATCATGAATAAGATCTACTTACTTATAGAGAGTATTAGTGTATTGATAATGTGATGAGTGATTACAAAAGTGTAGATGTCCTCGCTCGTCTAATCTACCTCTATTTATACACAAATATATCGACGCAGATCATCAATTCGAGATCTCCTCTGGGATCGGATCTTCCTCCGATCTCTCTTCAAATTAGGATTCTTTATATACTATGAATCTTCTCGCTCACATTGATTTAGGAGTCTTCGGGCGAACTTGCCCGGTAGAGCTTGACGTCGCTTACTTGTATTGGGCGCATTGCTGGGCCCCAGGTTGGGCCAGATCCTATCACATCCCCCAAAAAAGACGCAGCGAGGTCGTAACGGTTTGGGAGTTGTGGTTTGCCGATGTACGTGTGTGATGAATCGGGACCCTTTCGTCTTGACTTCGCAGTATTCGGACGGCCTTCCGAGGCAATGTTCCGAGGTCGCCTCGTCGAGTGGCTCGCCGAGGTGTTGTGCGTGTCGTGCGCCGGGGTTCACTTTGTCGTAATGCCGAGGTCGCGTCGATGGCTTCGCCACCGGGCGTTATGCCGATACCGCACGCTGTCGACATCATCTTACCGAGGCTTCATGCCGAGGTTGTACATCGTTGGCTTACCTCTCCGAGGTGTTATGACAAGTTCGCGACGCCGTCGTCTCTCTTCGGGGTGTTTTGCGAAGTTACGCCACTGCTTCGCTACGACGAGGCGTTACGCAAGTCTTCGGGACGGCTTCACCGGCGGGCGTTATGCCGAGGTCCCCGATCGCCGCTGTCGGCGTTGCTCGCCGGGTTGTTTATACAATTCATGGTCGAGGTCGGATATACCGCGTTCTTATCTTGAATACGGGCGCCCCGCCGAGGTCGAACACGGATTTTCTCGCCGATGTCATGCACAAGATACGGGTTATGCATTTAATGTGCATTTAATGCGGCACCGTTGATTCCCGATAAAGCGCATATCGAGAATAACTTCCCGATCGTTGTTCCACATATCACTTTGCCATTTTCAAATTTCTCGGACTTAATCTACGATTTTCGGAAAAAGTGCTTACTGCCGCCATTGTCGTCTCGAGTTTAGCGCCATCTCCTTCGATTTATAAACCGATGAAGTTATGGCTTCTCCTTCTTCTTCATGCTCGAGATTTCTCACGGCCGGGAAGGCCGTATTGTGTCTGTGTCCCCATCGAATGATTCGGTGGATGTACAAGTATATACCTTGATGCCCTTCCCTTTTTGCGTAGAGTTTGTTATCCGTCCATGAGGGATGTTGGTAGGGTTTCTTCTATTTCTTCGATTTTATGAGCATCTTCTAGGTTAGAGCTTGCTTCTAATTTTATATCTCGAAATCTGGGTACATTGCTCCCCGTCCGGAGGATAGGGCTAACGCCTCCGCTTGGTTTACATCATTGCTTATGAGGATAGCTCGAAAATGGCCTTCGCCTTCCCTATCCCTCCATATACTGAATGAGCAGCAGCTTGTTTGGCATCCTTTAGCCAATTAACGCCGAACTCCTTTCGGCATTTAACGGCCTAGGTGTCTTCTTATCGGCATAATTTTCCTTCGACCTTAGACCTCGCCCCAGGTTCTTTCAATTCAAATTCAGCGTGGGGTGGTATTACTTGTCACCTCGTCAATTTTAAATTAAAGACTAAGTCAAAATTCTAACCTGCACGAGAAATTTTCTTTTGTCATTTTCCGGGCACCCCAGTTCGCTGGAATCTTGAGAAGTCAAGGACATGGCTACGTATAACGACTTGGCAGCTTGGAGCAATCCTTGAGGCAGATCGGCTTGGTGGACGGTATTTTCCGAGGCCGAGCTTGTAGTCTGGGTGAGCCCTCAGATCCTGCCACCTCGGTGGAGATGGTGAAGGGTGAGGCCCCCAACCCCTCTTTTTCTCTTTCATTCTCTCATTTCTTTAAACGAGTTCGCTTCCTTCAAAGGATTTCACAGAGGAAGAGGAAGAGGGCGGTCGAGCTCCGTGCCGAGCCTCTAGCTTAACACTAAAGGAGGTGCTGGGGCCTCTTCTCGAACGAATCAAGATGTCCCGAAGTCCCTTCGCCTCAACCTCTCCAACGCTTCAAGAGGTTAAAGCGCGCATTCCCGAGCCCCTGTTGAGAACGATCCGAACGCGAGATCGTCGGTTCTCAATCCGCACTCGTGCTTTTCCCGAGGTAATATATCATCGTCATACATTATAGGAAATGTAATTATTATGTACTTGACCTTGTTTGTACATTACGGTGAGGGGAGTCTATCCTCGTGAAGGAGTACTTGCCGGGTCGCCGCCCAATTCGACGGAAAGGGCTCGATACTCCGGGAGTTGGAACAGAGAAGACTCTCCTTAGAGCGAGGTTGCCGAGGCCGAGGATAAAGCTCGGACGCTGGGAGGGAAAAAGCGGCCGTGGCGGCCGCCGAGGTAGAAGGCGGCCGGGCGACGAAGGTGAGGGCGGCGGAGGTCGAGGTCATCGCATTGAGGGCGAGGTGGATTTGGCACGACGCCGGGAGGCCCAATTGGCGGCCTCTCAAGGAGATGATCCGTGCCTTTGCGGTGAAGTTGTTGAAGGGATCCGTGGTTCCTTCGAGGTTTGCCATCGCACCGAGTTATCACAAGAACTATGATACTCTTGGGCAAACCAGTACCACACCTAGATCCACGAGGTAGTTCATGAACCATACAGCTCATCCTTAGCACCTCCCAAGCGGCTACATATTAGCTTCCATGGTAGAGTCCGTGAATGCATCGCCGCTTTGCACTCGCCAGATACGGCTCCACCTCCCAAGATAAACACATAGTCCGAGGTAGACTTATTCTTATCACGGTCGGCTTGGAAATCGAGTCCAGATAACCCAAAGGCATTAGACTATCTGCAGAGTAAATTAACCTATAATCTCAAGTCTTTTCGTACTTGAGTATATGCTTTATCATAATCCAATGAGCTTGTCTGGGTTAGACGATATCTAGCTACTATGCCTACCGCATTGAAGATATCGGCCTCGTGCATAGCATTGCGTACATGAGACTTCCACGGCGGAAACGTAAGAACTTGTCTCATTTCCTCTATCTCCTTTGCGGTATAGGTGACCGCTTCCTTAGATAAAGGAACACCATGTCCGAATCGTAGCAATCCTTTCTTGGCGGTCTCGCATACTAAAACGAGTAATCACAAGATCAATGTAAGACGCCCGAGATAAGCTCAACATTTTCTTCTTGCGATCTCGTAAACCTTGATCCCAAGAATGTACCGCATCTCCTAAGTCTTTCATTTGAAACCGATCGGATAACCAACTCTTTACGCCTCGATAACAACTTCACATTGTTGCCAAATAGAAGAATGTCATCTATATAAAGTGCAAGAAATACCACATCACCGCTGACATCTAAATGATACACACAACTTTCGCTAGGCAACTGGGTAAATCCATAGGACTTTACCACCTCGTCAAAGCGTAAGTTCCATGATCGGGAAGCTTGCTTGAGTCCATAAATGGACTTCTTAAGCTTCCACACTAGATGCTCTTCACCCTTCACCACATAACCTTCGGGTTGTTGCATATAGATGTCTCTACCTTCCTCAAGGTAACCGCTAGAAAAGCGGTTTTCACATCCATTTGCTAAACCTCTAGGTTCGAGTGGGCTGCTATGGCGGAAGAATTACGATGGACTTGAGCATTGCTACAGCGAAAAGGTCTCATCGAAATCGATGCCCTCAACTGAAAGTACCCTTTCGCCACAAGCCCGGCTTTAAAAGTCGAAACCTCTCCATCGGAATCTCTTCCTCTTGTATATCCACTTACTATCTACGGCTTCCTCGCCATCCGGTAGAGTGTCTTTTCATATGTATCCATAGCCGTTATGGACTCCATTTCTAAGTCCATAGCGGTGTGCCATGATCTTGCATCAATGTCTCAGATCGCCTCCTTGTATGTCCATGGGTCGATTATCGCTGCTCGCTTCACAGGAATAAATCAAGATTCTCCCACGAATATAAATCGCTCGGGTTGACGAACAACCCTCCCACTACGACGAGGTTCTCACAGCACAATGGCAACGGTGGGTGCGAGATACTTGTGGTTCACTATTTTGCACAACTTGTCGGGTAGGTACCACTTGACGGTCGGTATCTCCAAAGGAACTCGACCCACTTCAATTTCTTGAAGTATCTCGTGTCGATCCTCCCACTGACACCCACATCTCGCACCTTTGGTCTAATCGGTGGTGGAATACGATCATCTTCTAATTCTTGAAGAATGATTTCAACTTTGATTTATGATTTTCATATAGTCCTCTTCTAAGAATCGGGCATTAGTGCTAATAATGACCATCCGATTCTTGGACTATAGAATAAACCACCTTTCGCTCCTCTAGGATAGCCAATAAACAACCTTGTGTCGGATCTAGCCTCCAACTTGTCACCTTCTTGTTCAAGACGCAGTCGGACCGCCCCCATATCCTTATGTGGCAAAACCGGGCTCATACCAAACAACAACTCGAAGGGTCTTTTCGACCGACTTGGATGGTACTAGATTTAGCAAGTATGCCGCTTTCTAAGGCATACCCCGTAATCTAAATAGCAATGTTGCATAACTCATCATTGATCTAACCATTTCCAAAAGAGTCCTATTTCTTCGCTCGACACACCATTTTGTCGGTGTGCCCGATTGAAGTCTTGTTGAGGTAATCCCATACTTCACTAGATAGTCCATGAACTCGTTCTCGAGGTATTCGCCACCGCGATCGGACCGCAGCGACTTGATACTCTTACCACGCCTGTCTCCACTTCCGCCTTAAACTCTTTGAATTTCTCAAAACATTCGGACTTGCGGTGAAGGTGGTATACGTATCCGCACCTTAGTAATCACAATGAAAGTGAGAAAATACTGCACCCTCCACGAGCTTGTCTCGACATTGGTCCACACAGTCGAGAATGGACTAACTCTAACATTTCTTTGGCTCTATAACCCTTCGCTTTGAAGGGTCCGGTCGACATCTTACCTTCTATACGGATTCGCAGATCGGGAATGGAGTAACGTGAGATTACCCAACGCCCATTCTTAGCCGTCTTTGGATCCTATTTAGATTGATGTGACCTAATCTAAGATGCCGTAGAAATGTGGTGTCATCTTCTTGAAGAAAACTTTCTCTTCTAGGGTTTGAAGAAGATGCAACATAGTTATAGGTATTATGTTTTGCGAAAATAGTATAAAGCGAATTATATAAAGTGCCAACACGTATAACCGTCATTTCTTATGATAGAAACACCACTATCAAAAATAACGTAATATCCATGAGTAAATAGTTTCAAATGTAAAAGGTTCCGCCAAAATCCGGCACATATAAAACGTCTTTTAAAACTAAAACTGTTCTCTCAAACATAAAGTAACATCTCCGATCGCAACGGCCTCGACTTTCGCGCGTTGCCCATGGAGATCGTTATCTCGCCATTACTCGCCTCCTTGTCGCGCAGAACCCTGCAAGGTGTAACAAACATGATCAACAAGACGCGCGTGTCACTACCCAAGAATGGGTAGAACAAGTTGCTAAACATGTTTCACATTAAAGCAAACGGCGTACTTGAGCCTTGAGCATAGGGCACTTAGCCTTCCAATGCCCGGTCTTACAGCACTCAAGCACTTGCCTTCTCCTTCGCTTCTTCAAGCCTCCGATGGCGCCCATGTTCTTGCTCTCATTACTCCCACTATTTCCTTGCCTCTACCACCTTTGGTGCCCTTTTCCTTTTCCATTTTGCAACGGAAAATTTGGGCCCTTAGATGTGCTAGCAAGCATGTGCTCCTTTGCCCATAACTCCTTCCGCTGCCACGAGATCATTGAGCAACCGACTAAGTGTATACTCGCCTTGCTCATAATCGCATTCACGCCGAAAGTTCTCAAAAGACTTGGGCGGTGTATTGAGGATGATATCGACCTTGGCCGCCGCCAATACCTCCTCCCAACCGATCAAGACTATCCATGAGATGAGTCATGTGGAGACATGTTCATGGAACGAACTTCCTTCTTCCATCTTACACGCCAAGATTTCTCTCATTGTGTGAAGCGATCGTCCGATCCGATTGCCCAAACTTATTCTCGAGACTTGACCAAATATCGATCGCGTCTACCATCGATCGATCTTTGCATGCAAGCCTTTGGACATAGTAGTCATCATATAGCATTTAGCCATATTGTTTGACTTATTCCAAAGTCCGCCGACTCTCCGCTCATTAGTCGATCGTCGATAGTGGCATCGGGTTTAGGAGTAGTGAGAACAAACATGTGTTCTTCAAATGATAAGAACATATTCCATGTTTCGTTTCCACTCGATAAAATTTGGACGGATAACGGATTTTGTGCGAGCATATAAATTATCGGCGTAAGAGACATATCTCAAAACAATAATGTAAACACATAAGCATACGATCGCATATAATTACGTAACAATAATATTGTAACCTTTTGATAAAACAATATTAATTGAAACCTCCAATCGCCCAGGAATCCCATACAAGCCACGCGTGTGGGCGTTTACATTTCAATCCATGTCGACTTATCCTTATGGCAAATGAAATTAACGATTGGACCTTACTAGACCACATCACTATCGCAAGAAGGGACTTCATGGGAAGTTGTACTTGAGGTGATGTCTAAGCAATGACCACATTTTAACAAATGAAAACTAATTCTTAGAATTAGCATACTCACTAGGACCATACCGCTTCCAATTCAAATTCTTTTGTTATCTCATTTTATATCTATCTCTAGAGAACTTATGAAAATCGCACATCTGACCACGCGTGTGGACGTTTACATGAAACTCCCACTTCCGATAGATTTAAAATTTTTATTTAGAAATCTCATCTAACAAACTTATGATAAGCAAAGGCAAGCAAGCCACGCGTGTGGGCGTTTACTCACGGTCGTTTCACTTTGTTTAGAGATAAAAAGTGGAGGTCTTGACATTTTAATTCAAAAATTAATTTGTCGGGTTACTTGCTTAGTCTTTTATTGAAAAGGTTTGTCCATGCAGATCACGTAATCTAGCAGGCTTTTCTATAGAACTCGACATGTAAAACATGCTCGCGAAATTCTAAAATATGCTTGATAAGCGCGATAAACCTAGCATGCTTACTATGCGCGTCCAATTCGTAAAACACTTAAAGGTTTGTCAACGTAATTTAAACATACATAACATGCTACCGCATAATTTAAACATCCACGACATGCATATGAGCGATAAAATAAAATAAAATGTTCATCGCGCCCATTCATGAAACCCGCACATTCCTCGCCTAATATATTACATAGATTTGCAAAGTATGCAATTAAACTTCAAAACGGGCCTCGCGTGCGGGCACGGACCGGATTCAACAAGCGGGCCTCGCGTGCATGGGCGCGGATCGGAAAACTGGGTTGGGTGGAAAAGCGGTCCGGGCGGGTCGGCTCAATGCATCTTTGGGCGCGCTGGGCAAAGCCCGTCGTGCGCCCGCCCTCGCGTGCCGCTTGCCGCGTGCTCTCGCGGGCTTTCTCGCGGTCGCTAAAGCGACCGCAACCCGACGAGCACGCGTCGTGGCCTCCCTCGGCGCGAGCGTCTCCGTGAGACGCCATCGCCCGATGGCGAAACTTCGCGATCGCGAATCGCTGCTATGCGCCGGGTGTCTCGTGCGCGAAAGCGCGCCGCCGCCCGCTAGCTCGAGCCGCCGCGTTGCCTTGCGGTGCGTCCCGCGACCGCGAGCTTTCGCAAGGCGCCGAGGATCTCACGCGAACGCGACGCCCGTCGCCCGCGCCCCTCGCGATCGCCCTCGCGACCATGCGAGGCTCGCTCGAGAAACCGCCCTGGGGACACCAGCGAGACCCGTTTTCCCCATCGTCTCGTCTTCCGTGCTTTCGTCTTCGTTCTTCTTTACGGATAAGATTTACGTAATAATAAATCTAATCTAACCACGGATTTTCTCATGGTGTAAAAACAAAATCCGACAAAATAAAAACGAGCCACGATGAGCGGCAGTTCAACAATTAATATATTGCGCGCGTAATAATCAAACGTGAATTAATCAGCGAGCCAAAATCACGATCCCGGGCTCGATACCAATTTAAGGAAAATCATGTTTAGCCTCGCCCGAGGATCTATCTTGGGTGTTTAATTCACCATACATTGATTATATTCTAGCATGCGTCTATATAATTAATTGCAACACGTTGAGGTTTTCTCGTGTTTACCTTTGGATGCAGCCGAGGTGAATCGAGCGGGATGAACGGATCGGTCGAGCGGAATGATCGACTCGTGCTTTGACCTTCCGGGTTGTATCCCTGTTGCCCAATCTCCAACGTCGGTGAGGACGATCTATGGAGAATGCTTGAAAAAATCACCCAATACACTCTATGAAAATTTGAGAATCTCTCACAAGAGCTATGTGATGCTCGAAAATTATGCTCTCAATTATGAAGCATTAACCTGAACTTTATCTCATACCTTATATTTATAATACACTACCTTAATCCCATATGGAAATTACCATAATCCTATATGGAAATTACCATAAGCCTTTATGGAAATTACCATACTTCGTGATTATTACCATACACTAGGATTATTACCATATTCTTATATGAAAAGGATCTATGCATATACCATAAATATAATAACATCCTTGTAGGATAAATAGAATAAAATCTTGCCATAGAGGTACATGGGCGCCGATTTTCTTCTTGCTACGGGTCTGGATGGGCCGGCCAGGATCAAATGCAAGGAATAAAGATGGGCCTCAAATAAATTAATTATCTTATGTTCACCTGAACATAAATTAATTTATAAACATTTATTCATGCCACTAGAGAATAAATCTTGACTTACCCTTTATTACCGGGTTGAGTTGGGCTTGCACTTAGACATTCTGAATCCCGTATTTAAGATATCGAACGTCCATTAATTATTTATAGCAATCCATTGCTTAAAATAATTAATATCTTTAATTCTTAAGCGATACCACTCAACCTTATTATTGTACTTGAGTTAACTCAACTGCGGGGTTTAGTACAATAAACCTTTGAGCTCTTATGGGGCGTCATCATCCTAAACGGATACGGTGACTCGTCTGAGATAACTAGCGTGACATACAAGACGCCACCACCCAAGATCGGAGAATCTTGGGTTAGAACATATAACCTCACCCATAACAAGTCAAAGTGATGGTCACCTTTCATACTCACCTAATACCTTATCGAGGTTTAGATCATACGTAAGTCACCGAGATCTTGGTTCTTCACGACGGTCGATAGAAGAACACATCTCATCAGTGATCCTTCAATACGTCGAGACGTACCAAATAAACAAGTAACTAAGTCAAGTCCTTCTTATCTATACATGACTATCTGAGACAACTCGTCCTCAAGTTGTCTCACCAGTGAAACTTTTATATCTCATTAAGCTTGACCAATCATACGCACTTACGTGATCTTCTACACAATCGTATGATCTAACTTATATATGAGATAAGGGGACACGATATATGCAATCAAGTATTCATTCGAGATAGGAGATTGTAATAGTGGTAACGAGAAACATTGTATACAAGCTCAACCAAAGCGCTTTCAAATACAAATCCAACAATTGTTCATCGCCAAGGAAATTCTCGGATTCGTCGGTGATATGGCCGAGTTCCTTAGCAGCGTTTACGGTCGCGGACACCCTCGATAAAGTCGCCGAGGATTACCCGCAGATTAGAAGTCCAAATACGGGTATGAGGTGATGGAGGCCGAATACATGTTGCGGGAGTATGCCAAGGTCCTTGCTGACGGCCTACGGAGCTTGCTCGTGTTGGGGGCCCTGTCTTCCTCGTCGACTCTGTTGACCGCGGAGTCGGTTCGTGCACATTACGTGGACCGGGACCCCACGATCGAGGCTATAATGGCCGATCTGGGTAAGCGGACAAGGACGACGGCAGCTGCCGAGGTCGCGGAGGCGGCAGAGGTGGAGTACTCTAGGGCCGGCAAGGAGGCTGAGGCCGTTGGAGCTCAGGAGGAGGTTGGAGCCGCTCGGGCCGAGGAGGTGGCCGAGGTGGCTGAAGTCCAGCAGGAGGAAGTCGCCGCTTCCCAAGTCCAGGCGGGGGCCGAGTTGGCTGGGACTGAGGGCGAAGTTTCCGGAGGGGTCAGTTGATCCCTTCTTTTCTCTCCCTTTTTTTTTTGTAGACCAACTTGTAAATGTACATATTTTGTTGTTGACTTTGCCTTAAAGGCCTTAATAAAATTCGCTGTTTATCTGAAGAGACTTGCCCTTCTTGTTCTTTCTTTGTTCGATCGCTCACGAAATGCACGATGATTCCCTCGGTTAAATCACATCGAAGCTTTGACGCGGGCTCTTGAATCAAAAGAGATCGAACTCCTCCGTTTGAGGGAACAGCTAGACCATGTGCAGGCAGAGGCTGATACGAAGCTTAGGGCTACCCAGGAGAGCTGTGACGAGCTTCAGGCTCGCCTCTTGGAGTTAGAGGAGAAGTTCGAGATTGCGAGGAGGATGCTAGAGCAAGGTGAAGAGCACTCCAGAGGAAGTCATCCACCAAGTGGTGGGATGACCATTCACGAGTCGAAGCTAAGGTTATTGAGGCCGCGCTCCTTTGTCTGAGGTGCAGTGAGTACGCAAGAAATCTGGCGGTTCTGGAGCGGTTCGCGAATTGAAAAGAATCGGAGGCATATATAAGATCGACATTGCTCGCCAACCACGCTCAAGAACTGCTTCAACCGGATCGAGGCCTCTTCTTCCGCCGGGCCTGCTGCCCAGACTACACTTTACATTGGATTTTGATGATCCGGAGTGGCGAGCTCAAGAGGGCGTGCTATAGCCCAAGAGAGGCGTGGATCCTCAAGGGCCAAGTCGGGCATCATCAGTGGCGAGTCGATCTAGCGGGCTGCATCGTCGAGTGGTGAGGTCATCTGGCGGGGCTCATAAGCGTGATCGAGGATGAGGTAGAGGTGGGATTAGTATAGATGTTACGTTGAATCCGATTTTGCTAGGGATTGGCTCGACTTTTCACGGCCTCCCGGACCTCTTCATCCTCGTGATGTACAAACTGTATACTTTGAAATAAAAATTATTTTTGCTTTGTGTTAACTCTTGAGAGCATCTTTAATTACCGTAACCATAAGAAGGTAGGTCGTCCTTGTTTGGGTGAAGGTGGCTCCTGCCATAAACAAAGGTAGTTCCGTCCACGTCTGAAGCTTCCTCGAAATAAGCGAGGGTAGTTAGGTCTCAAATGCGAAGGTATCCGTCCTCGAAATAAGCGAAGGTATCCGCCCTCGCATGCGAGCTTTCTCGAAATAAGCGGTGGTTCGGTCTCGTAAGAAGGTATCCGTCCTCAAAATAAGCGAAGGTATCTATCATCGTGCGAAAGCTTCCTCGAAATAAGCGAGGGTAATTCATCCTCGTGAAGGTATCCGTCCTCGAAATAAATGAAGGTATTCGCCTCGCACGAAGCTTCCTCGAAATAAACGAGGTAATTAGTCCTCGTGTGAAGGTATCCGTCCTCGAAATAAGCGAAGGTATCCGTCCGCCTCGCAAGGTATGGGTTCTGTTTTGCCAAGTTTTATCGGGAGGGTGGTCCCTTCACGCGTTTGAAGTTCGTCTTCGTATTAAGCGAAGGTAGTACGTCTCCGTCGAGGGTATAGTTAGTCTCCAAGAGGGTATAATAATATTTTTAGAAGAATCATATGCATAAGTGACAAATGAAAACATGCGAAGACAAAAAATAGATAGAGAAAGAAAAGATTTTTATTGATAAAAGATGACGGAACAAGGCGACAAGACTGGGACTCGACCTAACGGGACTCGAAGACGAACAAGACTCAACTTTTGACACTTATGCAAAATATCTCTTCAAATGAATGATGTGCCATGTATTGGGTATTTGCTCACCAAAAAATGGGCGAGCTTATAGGCTCCTTTTCCGAGGACTTCTTGACCGGTAAGGTCCTTCCCATGTGGCTCAGGTTTGCGAGCTTGGCTTTCTCGACTTCATTATTTGAACACGAGGTCGCCCACCGGAACTGTCGAGACTTGACACGCTGGTTGTAATACCGAGCTACTTGTTGTTTGTACCTTCCTTGATGTGGCGAGGTCTCTTTTCTCGAGCGAGATCTAGATCGGTTCGTAGATTTTCCCATTTGCTTGGTGGAGAGTGAATAGTCACGGGGCTCGGTATTGATTTCTGCGGGGATCACCGCTTGGTTCCATACACCGCATCAGGGCGTTTCTCCGTTCGTCGTCCGAGGCGTTGTTACGTATGACCATAAGACTTGTGGTAAATTCTCCACCCAAAGACCTTAGCTCGGTCGAGACGAGTTTGAGACCACTTCACGATCGTCGTGTTGGTGACCTCGGTTTGACCATTTGCTTGAGGATGGGCCACCGGGTGAACTTTGTTGGATCGAAGCTCTTGACACCGTCTTTGAATATCTTATCGATGAATGCGTCCCATTATCCGAAAGAAGGATATGAGGGATGCCGAATCGACACACTATGTTCTTCGAGACGAAGTTGAGGCGTTTTGCTGTGATCTTTGCGAGGCTCGGCTTCCACCCACTGTGAAGTAGTCAATCGCGAAAATCAGTGGGTTGCCTGCCGCTTACGAAGGGCCTACGATGTCGATCCCCATTGCATAAATGGCGAGGGCTTTGCACGGAGGCGAGGTCGGTTTGCGGTAGCCTTGGCACGTTCCGTGAATTTGACACTTCGGACACCTTTTCACAAGGTTAAGTGAGTCTTGAACATTGTTGGCGATAGTATCCCATCGCATGACCTTTTTGACAAGGCTCGGGGTCCGATGTGACTTCCATACGATCGCTTCGCACTTCCGTAATCACGAATCACTCGGTTGGGCCCAAGCACCTTAGGAGAGGTGGAGGTATGACTTTCGATAGAAATACCACCTCAAGTATATATCGCAATGATTTGCTCAAGATCCTCCAGGCTCGAGCTTGTCTGAGGCGATTCGCCTTTCTCCGATAATTTCGAATGGGGATCATCCATTTGGCTCTTCATACGAGACCACGTTGACCTCGGTTCCTTCACCAAAGATCATCTATGCTTGTGTTGGATTTCCTCTTTCGTGGGTTTGTCGACGACGAGGCCAATTTGCTTAAGATGTCACCGGCCATTTTCTCCTTGGGATGCAAATTATCCGAAGTGGGAGAAAGTTTGTTGTGGCTTTTGGCTTTCTCGAGTCTTCTTCATCCTCTGCCTTTTACCTCGTGCTTCCCAACATGTGGCTTATGATGACTTGAGAGTCACTATGAACCTTCTTTGCTCGTGCACGAAGACTTTGAGCTAGGCGAAGTCCTGCGATCAAGGCCTCATACTCTACTTAGTTGTTCGTATTTTGAATGAGAACCGAAGTGCGTCGTGATCTCTTGGCCATCTGGTCCGAGGAGCAAGATACCGACTCATACCCATTTTCCGGCTCGTCAGCGTAGACTTGCCGACAATCCTCCGGTGTTTTCTCCTTGGTTCGACTTTGCTTTGTACGTCACGGACTCGGTGGGCTTCGGTTTCTCGTGAAGTGAGTCTCGGCAAGAAAGTCCGCTAAAGGCTTGACCTTTGATGGCAGCGAGGCGAAAAGATATCTCATGTTCGCCCGGTTCGATTGCCAGCCATGATTCTCACGAAGCTTACGGCTTTGTCAACACTTGCGAAGTGGATGGTTAGTGAGGACTTGTATGGGATATGCATGGAAGTATGGGCGCGATCTCCTGCGATTTACTAATGCTAGGCGAGCTTCTCCAAAGGTTGATACCTCGTTTACGGGCCTTTTAATGCTCGGTGATGAAATATACCGGGGTCGACGTCCTTCCTCTCGTGCAGGCGCACTTATGGTTTCGTCCGAGGCGGCGAGTATAGGAAAGGACCTCTTCCTTCCGGAGCGGATAGAGTGGGGAGTTTGGCAGGTAGTTCTTGAGATCTTCAAAGCGGACTTGTGTGTATCATTCGAGGAGAATTCGGAGCCTTTTTAGTACGCTTGAAGAAGGGTAGGCTTGTCATGACCTTTGAAAGAAAGCGGCTTAGTCTGACTATGCGGCCCGTCGGTTTGTGTACGTCGTGAATGATCTTGGCATCATCATTTCTAGAATGGTTTGAACTTTGGATGGGTTGGCTTTTAACCCTTCTTGTGAAACCAGCACCCTAAAATTTTCGGACGAGCTGACGTGCATACGGGGATTCGGTTTGAGGTTGACTTTTGAGTAAGCCGAGGAAGATCGGAGGTCGGAGACACATCGACTTCTTCCTTGCTTTTGACTACGAAGTCGTCGACTTATCCTCCACATTCCGACCTATGTAGGGCTGAAATATTTCGTCTACCATTCTTTGATAGGTAGCTCCGCGTTCTTAAGTCCGAATGGCATCTTCCTATGTCACGAAGACTCGAAGTCTGTAATGAAGGCTGTCTTGGCGCGTCTTAAGTCACGAGCACGGTGAATAGATTGACCTTGAAACAACAACGATTAATTACTCTATCAAGACTTGGTGATACCCTTTATACAAGTCAAGCGAAGACTTCGTACCCGATCAATCGCGCCGACCTTCTTATCGATGTTGGGAAGGGATAGCAATCCTTTGGGCAATGTTTGTTGAGGTCGGTGTAGTCGATGCACATTCGCCATCCCTCCTCCTTTCTTCACCATCACCGGTTGGCTATCCGGTCGGATATTTGACTTGAACAATATCGAGCTTTTAACAATTGATTTACCTCGTCATGGATGACTTGGTTCCGTTCGGTTGCAAAAATTCGTTTATACGCGAACCGGTTTTGTCTTTCGGTCGATGTTAAGCACATGGGTGATGATATTTGGGAGACCCGGTCATGTCGAGGCGACCAAGCAAACACGTCTCGAATTCCCTCGGAGTTGGATAACTGTTCCCTTAATTGGTGCCTCGGTAAAGCCAATCTTGACAACCTTGAGTGACTCGTCTTTGTATAGCGTGACCTCACTCCACCGGCCGTCGGGGATGGCGATGTCTCTCTTCTTCCACTCCTCGGGTTTCTTTAATTGCTATGCACTGGGTGTTGGGGTGGAGCCCTGCACCTCGTAGAGGCGACTTGTAAGCATTCCTCGCCCGCCTCGATCTCCTCGGATCATGGCTATCCCCTTGTGGGGATCTTCATCGTCGGTGGTATGTTGAGCATACCGCCTTCCACGGTGCTCGCACCAATCTCGCCCAAAGTATGATGTTATATGGCGGTAGGCCTTCACTGAAAAGTGTACCACCTTGGTGGAGCTCGTCGAGCTTTCCCTACCGTGACGGTGGCTCGATTATCCCCGGGCGTGTCTCCTCCTCGAGCGAAGCTTCGAGTGGCGTGGTGCCCGATCACAGTGCGCCTCCTCTACTCCTAACTTATCGAGCATTCCTTAAAAGGATGCTTCAAGCCTTCCACCGTCGATGTATCTGCTTCACCAACTTGTTTGCGACCCTTTGCACGGATTACGGTAGCGTCACGGTGGGCACTATCGCGAGCACTGTGGTCGTCTTCGGAGAAGGTGATTGCTTCGTCCCTTCCGAGCCTCTTGTTGGTGGTTCACCCAGCATGTGGACTTCGGGCTTCGGCTTTGAAGGAAGACTTCTTGACTCCGTGGGGGAGCCCCGTAATAGTGGAGATGACTCCGTCATATTGCGGTTCGTCGTCTTCTTCTTCGTCGGTGTCGCGCCTTGCTTTCTTGTGAGGAGCGCAATTTCCTTTCTTCTCTTGCTTCCCCTTCTTTTGGCTCCTGTTGGGAGCTTCATACTGGCCGGCTCGGCGACCACATCCTCGGTATTCCTTAAGGTTCCATCTGAACCAACATCTCAATTTCTCCCATTAGGTCCTGCAATCCTCGGTTCGTGCCTGTAATCCTCATGGAATGAGCGGTATTTATCCTTGAATCGGTAGCTTTGCCCTCCCGTCATTAGTCGAGGCTTTTCGAACATACTCGTGTGGAGTCGTAGATCTACGCCCTCGGTTTCGTCGATGGGGTGTATTGAGATCGCCGAGGTGTCACGCGGTCCGAGCACGGACTCTATGGGCGACGTATTCTCTCAAGGTGCTTGTCGGCCTTGGCCTCGGTCTCCTCGTCCTTCGTCTCTTCTCCTTTTTGGAGGGCTCGCCTTTCTCCGCCTCAGCCTTCCTGTCGGCCTCGTTCGCTTTGGCGAACCGGTCGACTATCGCCATAGATCTGTCATGATCCGTGGTTCGTGCTGTGACGATCTCTTTATATAAAGCCCAGGCGGGATGCCGCTACGGAAGGTCGAGATGATGAGGAGATCGTTCACATCTGCGACCTTGAGCTCCTTATTGAACACAGTCATAAAGTCGGCGATGGACTCGTTCGATCTTGCCTCGGGGTGAGAGAAGGTGTGCCGACGTCATCTTGGACTCTTCATTCCGGAAGAACCTTCGATGGAAGGCCTTCATCGGATCGCGGTAGGAACCAATGCTCCGGGAGGTAGGCGTCGAACCACCGTGGGCGTTGTCGACTAGTAACTCGGGAAGAGCTTGCACATATGAATTGTGTCGGCGTTGGTTGATCATATTGTCTTTGGAGCTGCGAGAGGAAGTTACGTGGATCCCTTAGTCCGTCGTGAGGGGTGATGCTCGGCACCCGTATTTTTTCGGGAGTGGGGTGTCGAGTATTTCGTTTGAGAACGGGGTGACTATCCTCCCGTACCCGTCGAAACCGCCCTCGGAGAGGGGCGGAGTTCGTCGACCGAACTCGTTTTGGTAGTGAGGGCCGACCTCGTGGCGGTCGCAACGTCCTTTCCCGCGCTGTTCGTCCCTCCCGCGGTCGGTTTGGGCCCCGACTTATGCGGAGGTGTGAGCGCCCATGACTTGGATGCTGGGGGATCCACCTTGTCGTGGTGCCTCGTGTTTAGAGCGAGGCTTGGCGTTCTTTCTTGGTGTGGCCGACCTTGTGCTGGGCGAGGTATTGGAGGAAGCTCTCCTTGTTTTCTCGAGAAACCCTTGAAGGCCTCGTCGAGGTTCATCTGCGGTGGAGGTTCTCCTTAGTTCTTCTGCTGCGATCTCGCCCGATTTGGTATCCTGCTCTTCATGCGGGATGGGATTCCACTTGCTCGTCGAGGCTTTGGACATGCCCTTGAGGTCGATTCTAGGACCGAGCTTTTCCAAGCCGAGCTCGGCGTGTCCGGCCGCCGTTGTTCTTTGTTTTGCGGTGACGACTCGGATCGTGACTTCGGTATACATCGTCGTGATTGATTCCACAAAACAATGGTTGATCGAAAACACAAAATTTTCGTTCCCACAGGCGCCGATGATCGATCTTATTTTTGTAAGGAATTAAATGCGTAAGAACACGAGATTTACGTGGTTCGATCTATGAATAAGATCTCGTCCACGGGAGAGAGTATTCAGTATATTGATAATGTGAGGAGTGATTACAAAAATGTAGATGTCCTTGCTCGCCTAATCTAGTCTCTGTTTATACACAAATATATTGACCTAGATCCTCAATCCGAGATCTCCTCTAGGATCGGATCTTATCGATCTCTTCAAATTAGGATTCTTTTATATATGGCGAATCTTCTGCGTTCACATTGATTTAGGAGTCTTCTTGGACGAATCGCTTAGGCCGAGCTTGATGTCGGGGCTTACTTGTATTGGGCCTGTTGCTTGGGCCCTGTAGTTGGGCCGTATCCTATCACTCACTCTTTAAGGGGGATAAATACACGAGCTAAAATGCTTGTGGTTAGTTGTGATAGAGTTAGCCCGTGTTTATCTTGATTAATCCTTTTAGTTAAATTTAAAACTTAAACATGAAAGTTAAATCTAGTATAAAGCGATAGAACTAAATAGATTTTGTTGTATGAATTTATTGATGAAATGTTTTGGATAATAAAGTTTAATTTAATTTTTATCACATAAGCTGATCGTTCTTATAAATAGACTATGATCGATCTTAATTTCGTAAGGGAAATAAATGCGCAAGAACACAGAGGATTTACGTGGTTCGATCTATGAATAAGATCTCGTCCACGGGAGAGAGAGAGTATTCGTATTGAATGTGTAGAAGCGATTACAAAGAGTGTGAATGATCTATTTAATCTAATCTAGCCTCTATTTATACACAAATATAATGAGTTTGACTCAATTTGAAGTCTTCTCCCATTAGGATTGAAGTCTTCTCCCATTAGGATTCAAAGTCTTCTCCCGTTAGGATTCTTTTAGATATGGCCGAGCATACTGCGTTCCCACCGGTTTTAGGAGTCTTCTTGGGCGAACTTGTCGGGCCGAGCTTGATGTCGAGCTTACTTGTATTGGGCACGATGCTTGGGCACGTAGTTGGGCGTATCCTATCCAACCCCCAAAAAGACGCGAAGCGAGTCGTCTTTGGATTGGGGTTGTTTATGACGAGCGGGCGTGAGCGATCAGTGACATTCTTCTCTGGGCACGACTTTGTGCGTGTCAATGCTTCCAACCGTGATATCGTATGCCGTGCTTGCGAGGCGTCTGCGAGTCACGTGTGCTGTTTGTATCTCTTGCCGAGGTGTTACGCTTCACCGACGAGGCGTTATGCCGAGGTCTTGGCAACTTCACCGACAAGGCGTTAAGCGAGTCTTCTTCTTGGCTTCACTGACGGGCGTGAAGCCGAGGTCTTCGGCCGCTTCACCGACGGGCGTTAGGCGAGGTCTTCTTCGGCTTCACCGACGAGGCGTTAAGCGAGGTCTTCTCGACCGCTTCACGGCGGGCGTTAGCGAGGTCTTGGCCTTCTTCACTGTTGAGGCGTTATCCGAGGTCTTGGACCGACTTCAACGGCGACGGCGTTAAGCGAGGTCTTCTTGGCTTCACCGCGAGGCGTTAAGCGAGGTCTTCTTGACCGCTTCACCGACGGGCGTTAAGTCGAGGTCTTGAATGGCTTCACACATCAGGCGTTAAGCGAGTCTTGGCCGCTTCACCGACGGGCGTTAAGCGAGGTCTTGGCCGGCTTCACTGTTGGCGTTATGCCGAGGTCTTGGCCCGACTTCAACCCGACGGGCGTTAAGCGAGGTCTTCTTGCCGGCTTCACCGACGGGCGTTAAGCGGGGTCTTGGACCGGCTTCACCGTCGAGGCGTTAAGCCGAGGTCTTGGCCGCTTCACCCGCCGAAGTCGAATATGTAACCGTGTCGAGGTCGAGGTCGAGTGAAGGCTCGGGGCGGCGGCGAGGCCAAGGTCGGTTAAGGCCGAGGTTGACTGCGGAAGGCCCGAGGCGGAGGCGGAGGCGGCGGCGGCGGCTGTGGTCAGCCATCGGGAGGACAGGCGGGCGAAGGTCGGCTGCGGAGGACCGAGGTAAAGGCGAGGCAGTCGGCCTATGGAGGGCGGCGAGGCGGTCATGTCGGGAGGCCGAGAAGCGAAGGGCGAGGCGAGGTCGGCTGCGGAAGGCCGAGGCGAAGGTAGCTCGTCCTCGTATTAAACGAGGTAATTCGTCCTCGTAGAGTATCCGTCTTGAACTAAGCGAAGGTATCCGTTCTCGTCTGAAGGTAGTTAGTCTCGTAGAGAGTATCCGTCTTGAACTAAATGAAGGTATCCGTTCTCAAATGCAGAAGGTGGTTAGTCCTCGTAGAGTATCCATCTTCGATATAAACGAAGGTATCCGTTCTCGTCTGAAGGTAGTTAGGTCCTCGTGAGTATCCGTCTTGAACTAAGCGAAGGTATCCGTTCTCACGAAGGTAGTTAGTCCTCGTGAGAGTATCCGTCTTGAACTAAGCGAAGGTATCCGTTCTCGCACGAAGGTGGTTAGTCCTCGTGAAGTATCCGTCTTGAACTAAGCGGGTATCCGTTCTCAAATGCGGTAGTTAGTCCTCGAGAGAGTATCCGTCTTGATATAAACGAAGGTATCCGTTCTCGTATGAAGGTGGTTAGGTCCTCGTGAGAGTATCCGTCTTCGATATAAGCGAAGGTATCCGTTCTCGTCTGAAGGTGGTTAGTCCTCGTAGAGTATCCGTCTTCGATATAAGCGAAGGTATCCGTTCTTGTCTGAAGGTAGTTAGTCCTCGTGAGAGAGTATCCGTCTTGAAATAAGCGAAGGTATCCGTTCTCGCTGAAGGTATGGGTTCTGTTTTTGCCGAGGTCATCGGGAGGGGTGGTCCCCTTACTTCGTCTACATAGAGTACCGTCTTGAATAAGCGAAGGTAATCGATCTCGTATGTAAGAATGGTTCTGTTTTTTGCGAGGTCATCGGGAGGGTGGTCCCTTACTGTCTACATAGAGTCTGCGTCTTGAAATAAGCGAAGGTAACGATCTCGTATGTAGGAATGGTTCTGTTTTTGCCGAGGTCATCGGGAGGGTGGTCCCTTATTTCGTCTACATAGAGTCTGCCTTGAATAAGCAGTGTCGATCTCGTATGTAGGAATGGTTCCTATTTTTTGCCGAGGTCATCGGGAGGGGTGGTCCCCTTACGCGCGTTTAGTTCTCCTCCTTAGAGGGTTCTCCTCCTTAGAGGGTAGGGTTCTCCTCCGTAGAGGGTTCTCCTCCTTAGAGGGTATGGTTCTCCTCCGTAGAGGGTTCTCCTCCTTAGAAGGTATAGTATATTGGGGGAGACGCAGTATGCATAAGTGACAAATGAAATATGCAAAACTCAACTCCGAAGTACATAAATAAAAAGATTTTATTCATGAAAAACGACGTAACAAAAGTACCTTAACTCCGAAGTACGAGGTCTCCTCCTTGGAATTGTCGGGATTTGGCACGCTGGTTATAATACCGAGCTACTTTGTACCGAGCTTCTCTAATATAGGCGAGGTCTCCCTTCTCTTCGATTTCTACCGGGATTACTGCCTCGGTTTCCTCGATCATCCTCTTTCTTCTTTCTGTCAGAGGGTTCTACCTTGTCAGCTTCACGCTTTCTCTTGTCCGCCTGCCTCGCTTTGGCGAACCGATGCGCTATGCGCCATAGCTCCGACGCAGATTGGGGCTCGTGCCACGATCTCTTTATATAAAGCCCCGGCCGGATGCCGCTCGAAGGTCGAGATGATGAGGAGGTCGTTCACGTCTGCGACCTTCGTGCTTTCTTTATTGAACACGGTCATAAAGTCGTTGATGGACTCGTTCCGGTCTTGCCTCAAGGTGAGGAGATGTGCCGAAGTTGTTTTTGACTCGGCCTTTTGGAAGAACCTTCGATGGAAAGCCTTCATTAGATCGCGGTAGGAACCAATGCTCCCAGGAGGTAGACTGTCGAACCACTGGCGGGCGTTGTCGACTAGTAATTCCGGAAGAGCTTGCACATATGAATTGTGCCGGGCGTTGGTTGATCATATTATCTTCGAAATCTGCGAGAGAAAGTTCTGCGGGTCCTCGATCCGTCATAGGGGTGATGCTCAAGACCGATATTTTTCTCGGGCGGGGTGTCGAGTATTTCGTTTGAGAATGGGGTGACTATCCTCCGTGCCGTCGAAACCGCCCTCGGAGAGTGAGGCGGAGTTCATCGACGAACTCATTTTGGTAGTGAGGGCCGACCTCGCGGCGATCGCGACGTCCTTTCCCACGCCGCTCGCCCCTCCATGTCGATTTGGGCCCCGACTTGTGCGGAGGTGTGAGCGCCCATGATTTGAATGCTAGGGGATCCACCTCGTCGCGGTGCCTCGTGTTTAGACGAGGCTTCGGCGTTCCTTTCTTTGGGATGTGGCCGACCTTGTGCTTGGCCGAGGTATTGGAGGAAGCTCTCCTTGTTTTTCTCAAGAAACCCCTTGACGGCGTCGTCAAGGTTTATCTGAGGAGCTGGAGGTTCTCCTTGGTTGCTGCTGTGATCTCCTTCGCTTTGGTATCCTGCTTCTTCCTGCAGGATGGGATTCCCTTGTTCGTCGAGGCTTTGGATATGCCCTTCGGGGGTCGCTTCCAGGACCGGGCTTTTTCCAAGCTGAGCTCGGCGTGTCCGGCCGTCGTTGTTGCTATTGTTGCCCGCGGCGACCCTGGATGTAATGCTTCTCGTATTCATCGTTGTTCTAATTCTTACCCGAGAAATAGATCGAAAACATAAAATTTCGTTTCCCACGCATGCCAAGGATCGATCTTAATTTCGTAAGGAAATAAATCTTAAGAACACCGAGGATTTACGTGGTTCGATCTATGAATAAGATCTACGTCCACGGGGAGAGAGAGTATTCGTGTATTGAATGTGTAAGAAGCGATTACAAAGAGTGTGAATGATCTATTTCGTCTAATCTAGCCTCTATTTATACACAAATATAATGAGTTTGACTCGATTTGAAGTCTTCTCCCATTAGGATTGAAGTCTTATAAATTTAGGATTCAAGTCTTCTCCCATTAGGATTCTTTAGATATGGTAGGCGCTCTCGCTGCTCCCACCTGGTTTTAGGAGTCTTCTTGGGCGAACTTGTCCGGGCCGAGCGATGTCGAACTACTTGTATTTGGCGCGATCTTGGCGCAGTAGTTGGTAGATCCTATCGACTATTTACACATGTTCAATCTTCATTTTGTTGGGTTTCAATTAAAGTGTTTGATTTGTTGGCTAATAGAACTAGAGCCAACCTGGGTGATTAACATCTCTAGAGAAGAGGGTGGAAAGAAGTAGGAAAATGTAAGGAGATAGAATATAAATTTATTAGAATTTGAGTTTTAAAAAAACTTAAACATATTATAAATCTACAAAATATATTCGAATTGTTACCTGTTTTTGTTTACCATCATAACTATTACGAAATAATGCCAAGCCTGAAAGTTTTTCTCTTTTGATTACAAAACATCAAAGTTGAGATGTATTATACCTTTTCGCAGTCATGCATTACTTCTCTCTGTTTCATTTGTGAATTCAGAGATGTTAAAGAAGAGAGACGTGGCATTTTTCGAAATATAAATATGTAAAGTTTTTAAATAACAATTAATCTCATAAAAAAAGAATAATCTGAATATGGGCTGTTGGAATTTTACATCTGAATTACATATCTCAATATGTATGTACTGGAAACATATCGAACCAAAGAATATTTATGGAAATTTAGAAAGCAACAATTTGAAAACACAGAGATTTGCATTTAGTAGTCATGAAGTTCAAGTTGAAGTTGAAGCTTTATTTTGGGATATGGATTTCCAAAAGCAACCATCCTTGTCTCCATAACTTTTCACTAGCTCTGAAGAATGCTCAATACTCAAGATCTGCAAAGAAGAGGCCTTGCACAGGAGACGATGTGGCAACTTCTTTAAACCCTCACACCAATCAATAGACAACCGCGTGAGACATGGCATCACCAAGACGGCAGCAGATTCTTCTTCTTCCACTGTTATGTCCGACCACTCCCACCATTTGTGGCAGCCACTAAATGTCAGCCCCTTCAGTTTAGGAAAGGCAACAACATTGTTACTTGATGAAGAAGAACAAGTTTCTACGCCCAACAGCTCCCGCCCCACCAGCGTCAATTCCATTATCTGCTTAACGTAGAGAATTTCCAAGAAAGGTAGTTTTCCCAAAGGCGGCAATGAAGACACCTCACTGAATTCAATGAGACTAATCTCTTTTAGTAAGTAGAGTGGTGATGACATCCAATGCGGAAGTCTGGAGCCCCTGTATCCCCAGATTTTAAGTTTTTGCAGCTCCGGATTGGGCTGCAGAGCTTCTATCACGTCCATCCACAACAATGATGAGCACTCATTTTCATCCATGAGCTCATCATAGAATTGCACATCGAGTCTTTGAATGTGTCTCTTGTTACTAAGTTCTGCTTCTCGAGCGTCCTCAGCCAACTCTTCCACATCACTCTGACTGCAGGAGTGGATTTCCAATTTTAGAGATCCAGTAAGACAGTTGAAGTTTTTCAACAATCCCAACTTGTTGCTACCACTTCCTCCGTGGAATGAACTCAATGTGTGTAGACCACTTAGCTGAGCTAGACCTTGAGGAAAACAGCGGCTTGCAGGAGTGTTGTCAATTTGAAGGTGTTGGATGTATTCGAGCCTATGGATCCCTTCGGGAAGTACATAGAGATCACTGCAGCACTCAATATTCAAGATTTTCAATTCAAGCAAGCTACACATGCTCTCTGGTAACTCCTTTAAACTTTTGTTGGTACTTAAGTTGAGGTGTCTTAAGTGAACCAAATTCCCAATTTCTACAGGAACCTCTTCTAAGGAGCAGCATGCTAACAAAAGTGTCTGCAGTTCAAGCAAACTACACATGCTAGCTGGTAGCTCCTTCAATTTTTCGTTGCTACTTAAGTTAAGGTGTCTCAAGCCCACCAAATTCCCGATTTCACCTGGAATCTCTTTCAGAGAGCAGCATGCTAACAGAAGAGTTTGCAAGAAATGAAGCCCACAAATGATTTTGAGGTCTTCCTTGGACAATTCAGAACCACTTAATTTCAACCATCTCAAGTGAATCAACCTTCCCATTCCTTGTGGAGGAGGACCAAACAGTCCCCATTTACTTCTAAACACCCTAAGACTTGTAAGACAACCACAAATATTTGTTGGTGATTCTTCTCCCCAGAATAAGCTACGATATTCTTGGACCTGAGAAACTAAAAAAGGGTCACAAACTTGGCAACTTCTCTTTGTAATCTCAGCAGCCTCCACTCTACCATTATTCTTCCTAACAAATCGAGCAAAATCATGTACTATATCATGCATTTTACACCATTTTATCTGCTCACCCGAGTCATAACTTTTCTGAAAGTCTTGAAACAAAGAACGCATTGCTAACTTGTTGAATTACTCTCTTTAAGTTCCACTCCACCATTTTCAGTAACAGAGCCCAAATAACCTTGCGCTATCCACTCTTTAATCAGATGCTCAACATGAATTTGAGAGTCTTTAGGATAGATGGCACAATATGAAAAACAATGCTTAAGAGCTGGGGATAATTCATTGTAGCTCAAAAGCAAATGAGGAAAAAGCTCCACTTCTGCTTTCTCCAATCGCCATATTTCACTCCCCAATACATTTTCCCACTATTCCAAACTGTCCTTAAATTGCAAAAGACTTCCTAAGACATTTGCAACCAGTGGCAAGCCCTTGCACTTCCTAGCTATCTTCTGGCCAACATCCACAAATTCTCCACATTCCTTTTCACCCCTTCCTGAAAGGGATAAGCGACGCAACACTGTCCAACACTCTTCGTTAGTGAGCTGTTGTGGGAAGTAAATCTCGTTGTCTGAGGTGCCCATCATCTTAGCTACCCTTTTATTTCTCATTGTGACCAAAATTTTACTAGTTGGTGCACCGTATTTGAGATTGATTTTCAGGGGCTCCCATTTGTTATACTCTTCTGTCCACACATCATCAAGGACAAGAAGGAACTTCTTTCCCGAAATAGAATCTCTTAGTTTTTGTAATACCAAATCCAATTGGTTGGTATTCGGAGGAATGATCTCCTTTCCCACACTATCAACAATCCCTTTCGCAATCCCACCCACATCAAAGAGATCCGAAACACATATCCAAATTCTTAATTCGAAACAATCTTTTACTTGAGTATCATTATAAACGAGCTGAGCAAGAGTTGTCTTCCCAATTCCCCCCATCACCACTATTGACAGAATTTTGCTATCACAATTAAGCATCAGTTTCCTTACTAACTTATTCCTATCTTCATCCCGGCCATAAACTTTCTCGAGTTCAATCGAAGATGTGGATTGAACTCGCCAAGAAATAGGCACATGATCAGTTGCTGGCAGAGACATCACAAAATTAAAATCATCTTTCTCCCTCAAAATCTGATCAAGTATAGCTTTCACATTTTGTATTTTCTAGGCAGTATCACGACGAAGAGCAACTTTCTTAAAACATACACATGAAGATGGAATGATGGAGCCGCGTACCTTTCGCTTATGTTTGAGAAGAGCGTAGTTCCATTCATCCAAAACGTCGTCCATTTCATAAGCAGTATCTTCGAGCTTCCGTAACCAATTTTTAACGCTTTGATCGTTCACTCCTCTCTTTTCTGCATCACCCAACACACTTCTGATCGTCTTAAGCTTCTCGGAAAGATCGAGAACCTCCTTCTCCACGGCTCTTAATGAAGTCACGTGGTAGCGAATCTGATCTTCTACGATAGCTGTAACCCTCGCCGCCACAACTGAAATTATTGAAAGATATGGGCTAAATTAGATATGGGCTTCACTTAATTAATGGTTTGACTATTAATTAATTAAAGCTGACTAAAGAATATAAGACCATATAACCTGAACTTTAATGAAATTGCTCTATTTAATATAAATAGAGAATTCATTCTTTAGGTCATACGTAAGAATCTGAAATCATTCTTGAATAGCTACATTAATTCGTTCGGAGATTTCTTGAAACTTTCTGCTTGAATTAATCTGGGAATTGTTCTGCGTCGGTTTGCGTACACGTGGATACTGTAGTTGTGGAGACAACCTGCGAGATTCATTGGAAGCTTGGGCGTTGCAAATCGTAAGTTCTCTATCTAACGTGTTTATAGGGCTCGTCGCGTGTTTAATTGTAGATCTAGATTTGTTTCGTTTGTACATTCCGTTGCGTATCATTAGATGAGGTCGAGAATTTCCAATAGTGGTATGAGAGCCCGAGGCTCGATTTATAATTAATTCATGTTCTAATTAATTGTGGATTTCTCGAAATTTGAATTGATTTTGTTTTCTTTTGTTTACGTCTGTTTTCCTTTTAATTTTTGTTAATCTATTTTTTTATCAAAAAAAAAAGGGAAAACAACAGACGAAAAGAAAAGGAAAATTAAAATCTAAAAAAATTGTTTTACGGAAAATGAAAAAATTAAAATCGTGTGTTTTGAAATAGTTCTCGCCGGACCTTGTCTCGCCGTCGGAGATCGCCGCCGCCTCGAAAGGACACGACGGTCGGCGATGCGGTGCGGTAGCGCGCTCGTCGCCGCCCGCGTCCGTCTTGTTGCGACACGCCTCCACCGCACGCTTGGCATGCGCCTCGTCGTCGAGACTTCTTGCCGCGACTGGAGGAAAGCGATGTGAAGGGGCCGGCGTCGGCGAAATCAGCCTTGTGGGTCGTGTCATCGCACGCTGGGTTTCCACGCACGCTGGGCGTGCGTCGCGTGCTCGGTTTTCGCGCTCAATGGGTGAGGACGAGCGCCGGAGAGGGGCGGCAGCACAAATGTCGCGCGCCTGAACCCTAATGCATTCCTCGCGGGAGGTTGTGCGTCGGCGTCGGCGAAATCGTGCGCGCTCGGCGTGCGTCGCGCGCTGGTCTTCCTCGCGACTAGATCGCGTTGCCGGCGATGTCGGAGGCGGAGAGGGGCGGCGGCGCAGATGTCGCGCGCCTGAAACCCTAACGCGTCGCCTCCGTGAAGCTGGGCGCAAATGTCTTGTTGGCGCGCCTTGGGCTCAGTGGGTTCGCTTGATCTTGGGCTTGGCTACCGGTGAGCTTCTGTGAACCTCTGGGCCATCCGCACGCGGGCCTTGTTCGTTTATTCTTTGGGCGCGTGTTTCATAAGACTTTTGGGCCTTTTTTAATGTGGCAGTCCTCATGGGCTGCTGCGGTGTTAAAAAAAAGTTTTATTAATTTTGAATTAATAAAATTCAATTTCCAATTACACAAATAAATTTATTAATTGGATTAATAAGTTTTGTTTTAATATTATTATTTTCGAAATAATAACATTAATTTCGATTTTGTATTAGTTTAGAATTAATACAATCTTCTTATGTACATTGATTTAATTTATTAATTTAGAATTAATAAATTTAATCACAATTTTCAAATTAATTTATTAATTAGATTAATAAATTTAAACTTTATTATTATTTTGAAATAATAATATAAAGTTTGATTTTATATTAATTTAGAATTAATATAATTTACTAATGTACATGGATTAATTTTATTAATTTAGAATTAATAATTCTAATCACTATTATGGACATTAATTTATTAATTAGATTAATAAATTTTGACTTTATTATTATTTTGAAATAATAGTATAAAATTTGATTTTATATTAATTTAGAATTAATATAATTTACTTACTTTAAATAAATTAAAGAATTGATTTATTAATTAGATTAATAAATCTTATTTGATTATTATTTTAGAAATAATAATACTAAATGAATATTTATTTAATTTAGAATTAATATAAATGTCTATATCTACTTTTAATTAGAGAATTAAATTATTAATTAGATTAATGAATTTATTCGTTGAGCCATATTTGATGTTTTCTGTGATAAGCATGCTATTTGATTTTATGCTTATTTTAACTATAGTAGTTAGAGACCGTTCTATGTTTGGGTAGGCGGCGCCCAATATATGTGGTCCGCATTTTATGCCTGGGTAGGCGGCACCCAGTAATTGTTTTGAATTTAATATTGGATATTGAATAAACAATTAGTATCACATATTTTATCCCCACTAAATACAAGTCTTGTTTTGAAACAAAGCGTGTAAGTCCATCATAATTGTTTGAGTCGATAACCTTTTAGTCCAAGAGTTTTACACCTCGTGTTTACTCCCAAAACTTCTGAGGCCAGGCTCGCTCATAGATGTATGGTTAGCATTGTGTGATGGGGTTGACTTGCTTAATTATTTTGTATTGCCCTCGTGATCAAGATAATTAGTGGACACATATTAATTGGATTAATAAACCAAGAATTGAGGACTTTGTTGCATTCGGATTCAAAACCGACCAAGTGTCATTATTGTGGTCATCGACCCTCAGAGGTGCTGCGATGATCTTGAGACTTAATCGATGCAAAATTGTCGCCGCAATTGGCTTTGAGACCCTCTTGGTGATATTATTTGTAGTCATCACCGCATGAGGCTACAATAATATTGACTTGGATCTTGGACTACTAAGATTTATATATTTGTTATAAATCCGTATTTTGCATTTGGAGTGCAATATATGTTAAAATTAGTGGGAGCTAATCAATCTGATAAACTCTTGTTTGATTAGTGATACGATTGTGATCTCATGTTTACTTTGTTCTAATTTTGTTCTAATTTACGTAAATTTTTCGTTCGATTCACGATGTCGACTTTGTTATATAAATGTTTGGTGGAAACAAATTTGTTGGTCGAGTCAAACTATACGGATTGGCTACGTTGCATGCGCTTGGTATTAAAGGCGAGAAAAGATTGAGTATGTCTTGGACAAACCAATCGATATCATCCCAGATAGGCGTTCTCCCGAGTATGCCTCGTTTGGCGGGGTTGCTCATAAAATACGTTGAGGATGCTATGTCGGCTCGGGCATTATGTTGACCTCTATGAGTTTGGAACTCCAAAGGCGACATGAATGCATGCTACCCTATGAAATGATTGACACTTGAAGAGTTTGTTTGCCTCGAGGCACAAACCTTGGAGTATGAGATACCGAGATCTCTTGAAGTACACGCTTCATGATAAGGGCACCTTTGGAAGAGGCGCCCAAAATCTAAAGCACTGAGGTGCAATGAGTGGTAGCTCGGTATGTTTGTCGTTGAGATAAATATATCTATAAATAATTCACATTCTTGGTTATTAGATACGGTTGTGGCTCACATATTTGTAATAATGTGGAGGGGCTAAGTGACGGCAGAAAAGGTGAATCTGGGGAGGTCGATCTGCGCGTGGGTTATGGAGCAAGAATTGCTGCGAATGCGTAAGGACTTATAGATTAGATCTTCCTTCGGGATATAGACTAGATTTACATCAATGTTATTTTGTTCCTCTATTTGAAGAATATTATTTCCATTCCTATGTTAGACATAGAAGGTTTTCCTTCCATTTGGAAATAATTGTTGCACTTTTCTCTTAATGGAGTTCTTTATGGAAATGCTTCTCTTTCGAATGGTTTATATATGCTTGAATGTGAACAAAATATTTACAATGTGCAAAACAAACGACCTAAGCTAAAATGTCTGAATAATACTACTTATCTTTGGCATTGTAGACTTGGTCATATCAATGAGAAAAGGATAGAAAAAGTGAGAAAATTGGATTATCTCACACCATTTGATTTTGAATCATATGGTACTTGTGAATCTTATCTCAAAGGAAAGATGACTAAGAAACCATTTTCTGGGAAATGTTTACGTGCGAAAGAATTGTTATAGTTGATCCACTCGGATGTGTGTGGACGTTTCCAACTCGAGCAAAGGTGGATATCCGTGCTTCATTACTTTTCTCGATGATTATTCGAGTGCGGGTATGTGTCTAATGAAACACAAATCAAGCTCTTGATAAGTTCAAAAGTTTAAGTTGAAAGTTAGAAACAACTTGTAAATGTATCAAGAATCTTGATCGGATCGGGAGGAATACTTAAGCCGAGAATTTCTTGATTACTTGAAATCACATGGAATCGGTCGGTCGACTCCTCCGGAACACCACAATTGAATGGTGTATCCGAGAGAAGAAATCGAACCTTATTAGACATGGTTCGATCCATGATGAGTTCGCTAGTCTCCTTTATTCCTTTGGGGCCATGCACTTACACTTGCTCATATTTTGAATAGGGTTCCTTCTAAATCGATCAGAAAACACCATATGAGATTTGGTATGGGAAAGAGCAAATCTTAACTATTTATGGACACAGTTGTCTGCTTTTGTTAAGAAAATCTTGATGATAAGTTGGAATCAAAAGTGAGAAATGTTATCTTGTGGGATATCCTAAGGAAACTAGAGGATATGAATTCTACTCACTTGGAGATCACAAGGTGATCATTTCTAGGAATGTGACATTTCTTGAAGACTCCTATGTTTCCAAGGAACAAGGTCACAACGAGGTAGATCTTGAAGAAATTCGAGAACCACAAAACAACATAGAGGACGAAAGATTGTTCAACGGTGTGAGCAAGAATTCAGTGGGAGTATTTGATCTATTGGGAGGGGAAATGACTCTTAGAGGGTCACAACCATCTCAAGTAGACAATGAGATTCATCAAGTACAAGATGACACAATATTTGTGCCAACCCCACCTCAAGAAAATCATGATGAAATTCTTGAGAATATCCAAAATGTTGATCGGATCAACACGGAGGAACCTACTCACGTTCGAATGAGCAAGCATGAACTCGAAACAACCCAACTCGATAGGCCACGGAGGACTGGTCGTGCACCCAAAGATTGAATCTAATGGTTGAGAACCAAGATGATGAAGTCGAATCGGATGATGATGAAACTAAGACCTATAATGAAGCGGTGTGCGGCACCGATTCAAAGATGTGGCTAGAAGCCTTAATATCCGAAATGGACTCGATGTATTTCAATCTAGTGCATTGATGACTTACGGATGGGGTTTACCCCATAGGCGCAAATGGATCTTCAAAAGAAGAGATGCGAGATGGTAAGATACAAACCTACAAGCTAGGTTGGTGGCAAATGATTATAGTCAACGTGAAGGCATTGAATATGATGAGACCTTTTCACCAGTTGCAAAAATCAAGTCCATTAGGATATTACTTGCAATATCTGCATACTACAATTTTGACATTTGGCAAATGGATATCAAAACCGCGTTTCTCAATGGAGAACTAGAAGGCGATGTATACATGACTCAGCCTGAAGGTTTTGTGTCCTAAGAGAGGCCGAATGCAGTATGTAGGCTAAAGAAGTCCATTTATGGACTTAAGCAAGCATCGAGGAGTTGGAATATTTGCTTTGAGAGCTATCAAATTGTTTGACTTTGTCGAGAAGCAAAGAGGACCACTGCGTTTATAGTAAGCGAGAATGGAAACGTTGTCTACCTTGTAATATATGTCGATGACATTCGATTATGGGGCGACCGATCCATGATGCAATCCGTGAAAGACTGGCTGTCTAAATCCTTTATGATGAAGGATCTCGGTGATGCCTCCTACATCCTTGGGATCAAGATCTATCGGGATAGACCTAATAGATTGTTGGGGCTGTCACAATCCACTTACATAGACAAATTGCTACGGCGTTTCTCAATGAAAAATTCTAAGAAAGAATTTCTTCATATGGGACATGGCATCAAGTTGTCTAAGAAGGATTGTCCTTCTAATGACAAAGAAGGTGCTTGCATGAAAAGATCTCATATGCTTCGCTATAGGATCGATCATGTATGTCATGATATGCACTAGGCGGATGTGGCCTATCGCGCTTAGTATAATGATGATTCGACAAAATCCGGGTGAGGAACATTGAAAACCATTAAGACTATTCTTAAGTACCATAGAAGGACTAAAGAATACTTCTTAGTCTATGGTGGGCAGCGGAGCTATCGGTGTTGGGTACTGCGATGCTAGCTTCCAAGCAGACCATGGCGACTATAAGTCTCGATCGGATATGTTTTCATCCTCAATGGTGGAGCGGTGAGTTGGAGCAGTTCCAAGCAGACTACATTGCCGACTCCACCACGAAGCTGAGTATATTGTTGCATTTGAAGTCGCTAAAGAGCGGTTGCCTGTTGGAGTTTGTGAAAGAATTGGATGTTGTTCCAAGTGCAAGCGGTCCGATACCATTGTTACGTGACAATCTTGGTGCGATCGCGCAAGCAAAGGAACCAAGAGCCTGGCGAAACAAGCATGTTCGAGGCGATATCATCTTATTAGAGAAATAATAGAAATGGGACATGTAAAATTAGAAAGAACACCCACTGACAATAACTTAGCTGATCCTTTTACCAAACCGTTGTGTATAGAAAAACACAACAAACATTTTGAGGGCTTGGGTCTTAGACATGTGGGGAATTGGCTTTGATTCAGTGGGAGTTTATAGTTTGTATGTTTTAGAAACTCCTTTGTCGAGACATACTTTCTTTTGATCACAATCGAAGATAATGTTTTATCTATGGGTTTTGTACATTTAATGGAATAATTATTTTGATGTTTATCGTTATTCTCTTATTTGTTCCTTGAATTATCAACGCTCATTTTCTTTGTGAGACATCAATGATATAGTATAATTCTAAAATTGCCATAACGATGATCATCAAGAATGAGATATTGATGATATGTTATAGGTTAGCATGTGTCTGCATCACATTCTTAGAGAATGTAGTGGTTCTCACAACTACGAGATATTTGATATCCGTGATGGACACATGAATACTTTGGAGAGTATTGGTATACCCCACTATTAAATCGTTTGTTTGATGTCTACGATTTCTTAGTGTTTGGAGTATGTAATAGTCCTTAGACTTGAGGTCATTACACATTTTGTTTGTTGAGTCTTTGTACTTTGACCAAGACAATGCTTGCGGTGGCAGACACGGCTTGGATTGGGTGCATCATGAGACAAATGAAAATGGTAGTTGAGCGAAGAATGAGATTCATTCCTCGATTAGAACTTCGGTGAGCACTTATTTTCTCTATATTATTCGATCATAAAGTCATTGGCGATCGAGAGATATATTGATTAAAGTAATTGAATATGATCATATAGATCTTATAATAAAGATGAGAAAATGATTGAGCTATTGGGATAGACACATAGCAAAATCACAGGCTCAATCGAGTGTGTCATGAATGAAAGGATATTACATAAACTCCATGTAAAGGTCATTTCTTGTTTTCCACGTAAGCGTCCGTCATATATCGAGTTCGATGCTGCTTGATCCGGGAGTTTTGTGCGACTCTAATTAGATCGGCGTCGTAATGGGGGCCTATTGGGTCACACTATCAAGTGTATTGTTAAATCCGCTCAAGGGTATGCATAGTGCGGTAAGATATCTAATATTAGTCCAGTGGAAGATTGAAATATATGAGCTAAATTAGATATGGGCTTTACTTAATTAATGGTTTGACTATTAATTAATTAAAGTCGACTAAAGAATATAAAC